>CM038671.1:24774620-25292120 GCA_021605145.1 Aegilops bicornis
GACCTAATCACTAGTGCAGAACCGGGCAATAGCACCGGTTCGTAACGCCCTCTAGTGCCGGGTCCATAACCGGCACTAAAGTGTGGTCACTACAGCCCCCCCTTTTAGTACCGGTTCAGCACGAACCGGTGCTAAAAACCAACCACGTGGCACGAGGCCACTCGGGACAGGGAGTTTTAGTACCGGGTTGGTTACACCAACCGGTACTATAAGGTTTGGGGGGTTTTTAGTTTTATGATTTCTTTTTCATTTAATTTTGTGTTTCCATTTTAATTCTTTTTCGTTTGCTGGTATTTTACGATACTACACATTGTACACATTATGCATATATATAGAATTTCTAGTAGAACCAATCATGCATATATATATCATCAATGTCTCACAAACCATCATATTAATTAATTCACACAAACACACATGTATAGCTATATACAATTTCTCCTACATATGCATGTTGCCTTCGGAGCCAGTGGCACGATGACAATTGGAAGTGGTTTTCATGGGGCGGTAGCGGGTAATAGTATTCTCCCTTCGGATTTATGACCTGGTCGAGCAAAAATCCCGCTATTTCCTCTTGAAGTGCTTCTATGCGCTCCGTTTCTATGAGCTTGTCCCGCACCTCTGTGAACTGTTAAGAAAGAGATCAATATGCATGTGTATTAGTTGTGTGACTAGATATCGATAATGGTGTAAAAATTGTGAATAGTGTTCGACAAGCGTACCCATTCCTGTCTTTGAGATCTGCTCCTTTCGGACGCCATCATGCGAATGTTCTCGCAAACGCAGAATGCACACAGATCAGTCCCCTCGCTACCGCTTGTGGCCTTTACGAGAATGGAATTTGATCAGATAATAATTAATCAAGCATGATAATTAAAGAGATGGCAGCTAGCTAGCTAGCTAGTACTACTTAATTACTTACCTTGGGTCGAAACCATTTAAGCTTTTTTTTCCATTCGCCTTCCGTGACGCTGATAAACCTTGCCCAAGCCCTGCCCGCCGACAAAGAAAATGAATAAAGGGGTTATTAAATAGTTCATATCATGAAATGACGAACTAAATAGGCCGAGATATATAGTTAATAATGATTGAAATTACCTGTTGACTATCCCAAACAAGTTGTTATAGTCAGTATTTGCTTTGAGTAGTGAGTCCAGTATTTCAACTGTTCCGACGTCAACTTTAATGATACACAAGATCCAGTGAAATCTGCATGCACGCACGTTTGCATGTCTTAATTAAGCGGGCATATGTAAGCAAAAACATGTAGCTAGCTAGTAGGCAAAAACAGAGAATTTGTAGTATAAGACAGTGTGACTCACCGGAAGTTGTAAGGAAGTAGTATATCTTCATTGTATTTGAGGTGCTTCAAGAACTCTAGCATGTTGTCCTCTACGGTCTTTTGATGATGTGCATTTATTTTCCATGTGTATTCATTAACGGTGTTTGGGTCAATGAACCCAATGCCAAAGCGTCCACCTTTTCTCATTTCATATATCTTCATCCTGCATAATACCACGTAAAAGAATATAGTGAGGATAATTACAGGTAATGATTGATCAAAAGGATCACTACAGCTAGCTTGAGACTTAAATTACAGAAAGAAATCACTTACGCATAATAGCAACGGCGATTTATAGATTTGTCGAGTGCGTCTTGATTGTATAACTGAAACAGTTCAGAATACTCAACGGATAGAGCTTTCTCATGGAAGTAATGCTCCTCCTTGACATTCACCATGAGGGACAATCGATTGGAAATCTTGGTAATGTTCATGTACCATTGATGCAATTCATACATTCTCGTTGGGAGGTTCTTGACCTTGTCTGGCTTGACCAAAGGTTGGCCCCGGACATATTTCCGCTTTTATTTCATCCTCTGTAAGCACTGTGCATGGGCTCGATCTCGAGGAGTTGTCCAACAATGATGTTGAGAACTTCAGCCTGCATTATATGGTCCTTGGTTATTACCACATTGCCCACCTCGAACGTAAACTGTTTGCCCACAATAATATTGGGCAGCGTCTTTATCACGTGTTGTTGGCACAACAAGCGAGGGATCGATTGCGCTACTGTTCTCCCAGTGGGAATGGTTTTCCGCATTTTTCGACAAATGCTTGTTGTTTGCTCGATCCCGAGCTCGCCTCCTTACGTAGACGTGCTCGATTTAACTTCCGATGTGGCGCTCATAGTGCGTGTCAACAGGCTCGGGAGCTGGTGGTTGAGCCATACGAGTGAAGTGGTCAATCGTTTCCTTAGGCACTTTCTCCCTTGGCGGCGGTTGCGGTTTCAGTGCAAAATGGGCTTCCACCCGGGCCTTCGATATGGCTGCGTTTTCCTCCTCGGACCTGTCATAAGGCCTCTGCGGAAGAGGCGTGAGGCTTGGACCATATTTATATCGCTTGCCTCCGACTGTACTTCCTCTACTACCTCGACTCGTACCGCTACGCACCAAAGCTGCGGGTGTCTCTTCTGCGATTGATGAGGCGGCAGAGACGGCCGACGGGGCTGAGTTGGATGAGGAGGAGTGGCTCAAGTCAGGCCGGACTTGGAGGAGGAGTGGCCTGAGGTTGTGCCGGACTTGGAGGAGGAGTGGACGTCTGACGCTGTGGGCGGACTTGGAGGAGGAGGAGTGGCTGACACTTTGCCGGACTTGGAGGAGGAGTGGCTCGAGGTTGTGCCGGACTTGGAGGAGGAGTGGACGCCCCACGCTGTGGGCGGACTTGGAGGAGGAGGAGTGGCCTCGACACTTTGCGGACTTGGAGGAGGAGTGGCACGACACTTTGCCGGACTTGGTGGACTTGCAGGAGCGGGAGTCTGTTGACTCGGTGGCGGACTTCGATGAGGAGTCGGCTGATGCGGTGTCGGTGGCCTTCGAAAGATGATGTAATCCTTTTTCCATAGGATGACACGATGTTTGGCCTCTCCGAGAAAGCGCCGTCGTCACCTCCAGGAATGTCAAGCTCTAGGTCCGAATATGGGTCCACCACCTCATCAACCAAGACACGAGCATAGCCCGCTGGAATCTGGTTGCAATGGAAGGTTGCCTTGGGGGGATTTGTAAAAGCAAGGGCGTCCGCCACCTTCATGGATATGTTCTTCATTTTGACGTGTAGCTCGCAGTTAGTGTTATCCATGATGTCATCCACGGGGTATCTATACAGCATTGCGTCGTCCGGGGCGGAACCCACGCTGCTTCTCGGCATGGATGGGGCGGTGCTATCTAATGCTGGATCAACCGCTAGCTGTTGTAAAGCCGAGACCCCTTTGTTGGCTAAGTGAGTCGATCCGCTCCTCGCTGCCGCTGGAATTTGACCGCCAATTCCACTTGACTTGCTTCTAGTCCTTGAAGGCGTTCATAGTCCCGCTTCCTCCGCTCCTCCTCCATCTTCCTCTTCTTCTCCTCCGCAATCTTCTTTCTCGCACGGGTTCTGTAGTCGTTGTTCCATCTGAAAACCCTCATACCACGGAATAGCGCCCATGCCTCGTGTTCTTCCCGGTGTTCAGGATTTCCTGTGGCACGCGTAAGCTCGTCGTTCTCTCTGTTGGGCTGGAACACCCCGATCGTGCCTCTTCTATTGCAACAAGTATCGCATCGTCGGCTCCTTCAGACTTGCCCTCGTCGAAACATTGCCTGTCTTCGGGTCCAACTCCCCCCCATGCGCATAGAACCAAGTCCTGCACCTGGGGGGCCAGCTCTTAGTAACCGGAGTGACACCTGCATCCTCCATCTCTTTCTCAGACTTATTCCACTTAGGCTATGCGGTGCACCTGGCCCAGCTTATGGAACTTATCCTTTTTTTCGGCATTCTTCTTAATTATTCTCGACCGTTCCTTAGCTAATTCCGAATCCTTGAATTTCACGAAATCGTCCCAATGAGCACGTTGGTTCTCTAGTGTTCCCTCGAATCGGAGTCTTCCTTCCTCCCTTGACGTACTTGTTCCATTCACGATTCTTGTGGTTCTTGCATGCAACCGCCATCTTCCTAAGAGCAGCGTCCTTGACTTTCTGCACATATGCTTCTGTGAAATGATCTTGTAGGGTGAAATGTTCCATGAGAGTATCCCAAAGCAGATCTTTTTGTTTTTTGTCGACAAAAGTAATATCTGGACGTGGAGCAGCGTCCTCTTTGTCTTTTTGTCTTTTTTCTTTTGCTGGCTCTCTCCATTCTTGAAGGGAGATCGGGAGTTGGTCCTTCACAAGAACTCCGCACTGACGAACGAACTTGTCCGCAATCTTCTTAGGCACTAATGGTTCGCCATTAGGTCTGATTGCCTCGATATTGTACTTTACGCCTTCCTTCAACTTTTTGTTCGGGCCTCGTTTCGTCCTTTTGTCTGAATATTTGCTCGATCCGGATGGCTGAAAGAACAAAGATCGATTCGTTAATATATCTTCAAGTCATTTAAAACATGTGATGATCACCAGATGCCTGCTTATATTAATATATATACCTCGCCGGTCTTTGTTGTTTCAAGATCAACATTTTCTTCGTCATCATAATAATCATAGTTCATGACTTCATAAATTCGGTCGTCGCGATCGAATATCATATCACCCTCTCCGGTGTTGTTTAAAAATTCGGAGCCGTCATAATCTTCTTCATTCTGATCATCATCTGGCCCGTGAGGATGGCGTATCATATCGAACATGGCCTGTTCTCCCTCTCTGCCGGTATTGTCCGCCATAGCTTTTATTTAACTAATCCAAAAGAAATATAAAACAATTTAGTATTCAAATTACATCGTCTCGAATAATAGATATAATCTCGAATACATCGTCTCGAATAATAGATATAATCTCGAAAACATCGTCTCGAATAATAGATATAATCTCGAATACATCGTCTCGAATAATAGATATAATCTCGAATACATCGTCTCGAATAATAGATATAATATCGAATACATCACTGGCTAGGTAGCTAATAAAGATCGAATACTACAGAAGAATCTAGGACACTCGCGGTTCTTGCGGCGCGGGCGGTGGACACCCAAAGAGAAGGAACCCTCACAGGATCATAGCTGAAGTGAGATCCTCAAGAAACTGCCAGTATTGGAGAACCTGCCGCCTCTAACGCAACCATGTAGCGATGGACGTGCTCGCCCTCCTCCCCGACACGGCGACGTACCACCTCCGGCTGGGCAGCTCCTCCAGGCCAAACTGGTCCACACGAACGCTACCAAACGAGATCGTGGTCGACGACGGACCCGGCCGGTTCCTCATCAAGCGGCGCGCCTCCAGCAGCACCTCCCAGTGCCAGCCGGCGGAGCCCCCCGGACATGGGTCAGCCGGACGTCGTCATGAAGGGTCGAGGCGAGGATGCGGGCCGGGCATCGTCGAGAACAAATACTAGCTATATGCCCAAAAAAGTAACATTTTTTTTAATGATTGGATTTTGATAACTAACATTTCTATATAACACTAATTATGCTATCATAGCATATGTCAAAATTCTATATGCTATTTCATACTAATTAAGCATCTAACACTAAAAACAGAAAAAACAACTTCTATACATCCATTAGAAAACAGAAAAACAACATTATATAAAAAAATTCCATACTAATTAAACACTAATTATATCCATCTAACATGCATTCATACATATATACTAGTGAAAAAACAATAATCTAAAAAATCTAAACTAATTAAACATACAAAATACGTATATACTAATATATACATGCATTCATACATATATACGTGTGTGTTGTGTGTGTTCATCATGCTTGTGTGTGTATGGGCTCGGGGAGGGCGGCGCCATGGTGGCCGCTGGGCGAGGGAGAGGGGTTAGAGGGGAGAGCTCACAGCGGGCGACGGCGACGTAGGCGACGGGCCGGGGCAGCGACGTGGGCGTGATTGCTGGGCGGCGACGCAGGGACGGCGCGACGGGACGAGCCCGGGGCGGCGACGGAGACGAGGGCAGCGACGGGACGGGGCGGCGACGGCGACGGGGGCGGCGACGGGGACGGGGGTGGCGACAGCGACGGGGGCGGCGACGGGGACGGGGGCGGCGACGGCGACAGGGTCGGTGACGTCGTCGATCGATCGGGACGGGCGGTTCAATGGGGAAACAGAGGAAGAAACAGAGGGAGAATGAAATTTTTCGAAGTGTTGTATATATAGAAGGCACCTTTAGTACCGGTTGGAGCCACCAACCGGTACTAGAGGTCTGTTTTGGCCAGCCCAAGCGGCGGGAAGCGACCCCCTTTAGTACCGGGTGGTGGCACAAACAAGTACTAAAGGCCCCCCCTTTAGTACCGGTTTGTGCCACGACCGGTACTAAAGAAGTCTTATTAGCAGTCTTGATCTTGACAAGTTTAGTCCCACCTTGCTAGTTTAGGGGCGACCGTGACTGGTTTATAAACCTCGCGGCGGTCGCTCTCTCGAGCCTCTCCAAAGCAGGCTTACTGGGCCTACGTGTTCTTTGTTGTCTCAGGCCCACTTGGCCTTTGCGGGCCTGCATCCTGGCCCAACTACAGGTTGGGTTTCTAGTCGTATGCAGGCCGCTCTGGCCTAGTAGGCGGGCTTTTATTTATTTATTTTTGCTCTATTTATTTTTGTGTTGTTTTTTTGTGTATTTAGAGTTTCTCTGTGAATATTTTTGCTTTAGGTACAAAAAATTACAAACTTTCTGTTAGTGCCCGTAGTTTTCAAATTTGAATAGTTTAAATTTTGAATTATTTGAAATTAGTGTGAATCACTAGTTTGTGAATAACTTAACTTTAAAAATCAGAAAAGGCATGAAAGAATTTGTGTGCACATAAAAATTCTTCGCTTCAAATGCCAAAACACATAACTACCCTAACTATTACAGAGATTCCACTGGGTGTGAAACATGAAGAAAGTGATGATAGTGAAGCCGATCACATCCCAGATCTTTGGGTGTGAAACTTTTTCTTCGGTGTGTCCCTTTGCGCCATAACCATGGAAAATCTTCATCATTTAACGGGATGCTCGGGTCAATATTCACTGTGAATGGAGCAATTTCATCACACTTTTCATAATCTTCTGACTTGTCTGTCTTGTCATCCACTCCCACGATGTTTCTCTTCCCGTAAAAGAACTATGTGCCGCTTTGGCTCATCGTAAATGCGATGCATTCGCTTCCTTATCTTTTCTTTTTCTTGGCTTGGTAGACATGTCCTTCACATAGAAAACCTGTGCCACATCATTGGCTAGGACGAATGGTCTGTTCGCATACGCAAGATTGTTGAGATCCACTGTTGTCATTCCGCATCATGCGGGTCTTCTGTTACCCCGCCTCGTGTCATATTGACCCATTTGCACCGAAACAAAGGGACCTTTAAACCACGCCGATAGTCAAGTTCCCATATGTCCTGTATATAACCATAATATGTTTCCTTTCCCGTCTTGGTTTCTGCATCAAAGCGGACACCACTGTTTTGGTTGGTGCTCTTCTTATCTTGGGCGATCGTGTAAAATGTATTACCATTTATCTCGTACCCTTTGAAAGTCATTATATTCGAAGATGGTAACTGGGACAGCAAGTACAAGTCATCTTCAATAGAGGTGTCATGCATGGTACATGTCTGCAACCAGCTGACAAAACTCCTGGTTTGTTCACGTGTAATCCAGTCATCAGACCGCTCCGGGTGTTTGGAGCGTAGCAAATTCTTGTGTTCATCCATATACGGAGCCACCAAGGCGGAATTCTGTAGAACTGTGTAGTGTGCTTCATTGAGAGAATGTCTGTCCATACATATTGTTTGTTCCCTCCTAGCGTGCCTTTTCCACCCACCTGCCCTTATGCCGCGATTCAGAACACCAATCGGTTTAAGGTCAGGAATAAAGTCAATACAAAACTCAATGACCTCCTCATTTTGATGGCCCTTGGAGATGCTTCCTTCTGGCCTAGCACGGTTATGAACATATTTCTTTAAGACTCCCATGAACCTCTCAAGGGGGAACATATTGTGTAGAAATACAGGACCCAAAACGTTAATCTCTTCGCATAGGTGAACTAGGACGTGCGTCATGATGTTGAAGAAGGATGGTGGGAACACCAACTCAAAACTTACAAGACATTGCACCAAATCATTCTGTAACCTTGGTATGATTTCTGGATCGATTACCTTCTGAGAGATTGCATTGAGAAATGCACATAGCTTCACAATGGCTAATTGAACGTTTTTCGGTAGAAGCCCCCTCAATGCAACCGGAAGCAGTTGCGTCATAATCACGTGGCAGTAATGAGACTTTAGGTTCTGGAACTTTTTCTCTGCCATGTTTATTATTCCCTTTATATTCGACGAGAAGCCGACGGTACCTTAATATCGAAAGGGCATTCAAAGAAGATTTCCTTCTCTTCTTTGGTAAGAGCGTAGCTTGCATGACCCTGATGTATGCCGTCTTCTCCGTGCATACGTTGCTGGCCCTCCCGTGCCTCAGGTGTATCTTTTGTCTTCCCATACACGCCCAACAAGCCAAGCAGGGTCACGCAAAGATTCTTCGTCACGTGCATCACGTCGATTGCGGAGCGGACCTCTAGGTCTTTCCAATATGACAGGTCCCAAAATATAGATTTCTTCTTCCACATGGGTGCGCGTCCGTCAGCGTCCTTCGGAACAGGTTGTCCGCCAGACCCTTTTCCAAATATCACCTTCAAATCCCTGACCATATCATGTACATCAGCACCAGTACGGTGGCGTGGCTTCGTCCGGTGATCCGCCTCACCTTTGAAATGCTTGCCTTTCTTTCTTACGGGATGCCTGCTCGGAAGAAATCGACGATGTCCCTGGTACACATTCTTCTTACAACTATTCAAATATATACTGTCGGTATCATCCAAACAGTGCGTGCATCCGCGGTATCCCTTGTTTGTCTGTCCTGAAAGGTTACTGAGAGCAGGCCAATCATTGATGGTCACGAACAGCAACGCCTTTAGGTAAAATTCTTCCCCCATGTGCTCATCCCACGCATGTACACCTGTTCCATTCCACAGTTGTAAGAGTTCTTCAACTAATGGCCTTAGGTACACATCAATGTCGTTGCCGGTTTGCTTAGGGCCTTGGATGAGCACTGGCATCATAATGAACTTCCGCTTCATGCACAACCAAGGAGGAAGGTTATACAAACATAGAGTCACAGACCAGGTGCTATGGTTGCTGCTCTGCTCCCCAAAAGGATTAATGCCATCTGCACTTAGACCAAACCATACGCTCCTTGCGTCATCTGCAAACTCATTCAAGTTCTTTCGATCGATTTTTCTACACTGCGACCAGTCAGCGGGTCCTCTCAACTGTCCGGCTTTCTTACGGTCTTCTTCGTACATCGCATCGCCTTGGCATGCTCTTTGTTTTGGAACAACGTTTCAACCGTGGTATTATAGGAGAATACCACATCACCTTGGCAGGAATCTTCTTCCGGGCGCCGCCCTCGACATCACCAGTGGTCATCGCGATCGATCTTATAGCGCAATGCACCACATACCGGCAAGCGCTCAAATCCTCGTACTCACCGCGGTAGAGAATGCAATCATTAGGGCATGCATGTATCTTACGCACCTCTAACCCTAAAGGGCAGACATCCTTCTTTGCTTCATGCGTACTCTCGGGCAATTCGTTGTCCTTTGGAAGCATATCCTTTATCATTACCAGCAACTTTCCAAATCCCTTGTCAGATACACCATTCTTTGCCTTCCATTGCAGCAATTCCAGTGTGGTGCCCAGCTTTTTCTTGTCACCTACGCAATTCGGGTACAACAATTTTTTGTGATCCTCTAACATGCGCTGCAACTTCTTCTTCTCCAAATCACTTGCGCAGTTTCTCTTTGCATCGGCAATGGCCCGACCTAGACCATCAACGGGCTCATCTGATGCCTCTTCTTCATCTTCTTCCCGCATTGCCGGCTCAGCTTCTTCCCGCATTACCGGCTCAGCTTCTTCCCCCATTGTTGTATCATCGTATTCAGGGAACCCATGGCCAGGATAGATGTCGTCGTCCTCTTCTTCTTCATTGTCTTCCATCATAACCCCTCTTTCTCCGTGCTTGGTCCAAACATTATAGTGGGGCATGAAACTGGACTCAAACAGGTGGACGTGAATGGTTCTTGACATAGAGTAATTGCGACCATTCTTACAGCCAGCACATGGACAAGGCATAAAACCATCCGCCCGCTTGTTTGCCTCAGCCGCAAGCAGAAAAGTATGCACGCCCTCAACAAACTGGGGAGAGCATCACCATCGTGACATCCATTGCCGCTCATCTTCATTACACAACACCGAATAGACCAAATTAATACAAGTTCATACATAAAGTTCATACAACACTTAAATGCAACAAACAAATAACTCTCTAGCTAAAGCATTTAAATGCAACAACAAATGCGATCAAGATCGCAACTAAGGTAACAATTGATCCAACAGCATAATGATACCAAGCCTCACTATCGATGGCATATTTTCTAATCTTTCTAATCTTCAAGCGCATTTTCTCCATCTTGATCTTGTGATCATCGATTTACATCGGCAACATGCAACTCCAATTCCATCTTCTCCCCTCAATTCTTTTCAATTTTTCTTTCAAGTACTCGCTTTTCTCTTTCAACTAAATTTAACCTCTCAACAATAGGGTCGGTTGGAATTTCCGGTTCACATACCTCCTAGATAAAAATATCTATGTCAACTTGATGAGCATAATTTGTCATAAACACGAAATGCAACAAATAGTTTTAAAAAAGAATATACCACATCCGAATCATAACAAGGACGAGGGCCGACGGGGACGGATATCAAAACCATGGCACTATGTATAACAAATAACGTACGGGTAAGATAGTTATATGAGTAACTATATATCCAAATCACACAAACATCAATTTTTTTTATAAAATTTCATGAACAAGAGGCTCACCACAAGGTGGTGCCAAGTAGGGACAGTGGGCGATCGACGGTGGTTACGACGGAGATTTAGAAGGCACTATGTAAAACACACCTACATATGCAAACTAAGTGTTATTTTTGACCTCAAATTGCATATAAATCAAATACTAGCACATATATATATTTCCTCCCAAATTACTAAACTCACAAATTAATCACTATATAAAGCATTGCAAGAGCTAATCTAGCAATGAGAGATGAAAGGACAAAGTTGCTAACCTTCGTGATCATTTGAATGGATGGGGCCTTCAAATCTTGACAAATTTTGGGCAAAATGTGTGATGAGCTCGAGGAAGAGGGGAAGAACAGAGAGGAGAGGGGAAAGGGGAAGAACAGAGCGAGCTCGGGTAGACGAAGGGTTTATGTAGGAAGCCCTTTAGTACCGGTTCGTGCCAAGAACCGGTACTAAAGGGCCTGGAGGGGCCCCAGTCTGACAACATCCTGCCACCACTCTCATTAGTACCGGTTTGTGGCACGAACCGGTGCTAAAGGTTAGCCACGAACCGGTACTAATGAAAGCGGCCCGGCTAGCCGTTGGAACCGGCACTAATGTATACATTAGTGCCGGCTCAAATTCAAACCGGCACTAATGTGCTTCACGTTTGACCCTTTTTCTACTAGTGAATGGAGCTATTGTCCACGAGATAAACAACTTTGCTGCTTCTTTTAGTTGCTCTTTTACTTTTGAAAGTCGTGTCGTTAATGTTGAAGCTCATAAGTTAGCCAAGCATTCTATTTTGTTGGGGAGGGGTCGCCATGTGTGGCTCGGACAATCCCATAACGAGAGATGTATAATCCCACATACTGTGGTTTTCGATGAATAAAAGCTTGGTTTGATGCTCAAAAAAATGAAAGAAAAAAAATATGTTTTTCTTTCGCTTTCGAGAAGCATGACGTGCCTTTCACAGAAAAAAAAAAAGAGAAAACATGTTTTCCCGTTTCCAGAGGCACGTCCATGCCTCTCGGAGAAGCAAAACCATGCATCTCACAGAAAAAAACCCCGTGTTTTTTTGGTTTCTGAGAGGCACGACCTCGTGCGAGAAAAAAAGGCGTTAAGATAATTCTATTTTTTGTTGCTGAAAAGGTAAGAAAGAACGGTGGAAAACCAAAAAAAGAAAAAAGAAAACATCTAAAGAGTCGAAAACACGTGCGAAAAATAAAAAAAATCAGAGAGAGCGCCCGGAGCCGCCGCGCCAAGTGGCGGCACGCTCTCAGCTCACCCCAAGTGACCCTTGGGAAGCTTTCGACTGAGCACTCCTCAATTAGTTGCTCTCAGCTTTCAACTCGCTGAAGGGCGAGTGAGATGGGCCGGCCCGCAAGCGTGGGAAGCCACAACCCTTTTTTGTTTTTTGTTTTCCTTTTTTTATTTTGCACTTTTGTTTATGCTTTAAAAAATTCTACACATATATATATATATATATTGCAAAAATACTCTACAAAATATATTTGAAAACTGTTAAAAATATATTTGAAAAAGTTTGAACGCGCATTTGAAAAATGTTGAACAACTATTTGAAAATCTCAAATACGTATTTAAAAAATGTTGAACAAATATTTGAAAAATGTTGAATAAGCATTCAGACAATGTTGAACGTGTATAGAAAAATTGTTGATCAAGTATTAAAAAATGATGAATTTATTTATCATGTATATAAGAATGTTAATCAAACATTTTTAAAAATATTGAACAAGTTTTTGAAAAATGTTAATCAAACATTTGGGAAATGTTAAATGTGCATAGAAAAAAATGTTGACCATGTATTAAAAAATGATGAAAAATGTGATTATGTATATAAAAATGTTAAACAATCACTTAAAAATGTTGAACAGGTGTTTCAAAAATGTTAATCAAGTGTTTGGAAAATGTTAAATGTGTATAGACAAAATGCTGACCATGTATTCAAGAAATGTTGATCTTTTCATTTGAAAACGATTAATCAAGCGTTTTAAACCCGGGTTGCTTCTAGGTCCACGCCCCAGATCGCCTTAGAACTTCTAGCTGCGCTTGGACCCCTATCGAGGGATCTGGCGGTATTTTGCACCGTCGGCTAGGGAAATTGATGGAACAGAATGAAGCCTCTAGAGTGTATGTATGCATGTCCCACTGAACACATAGGCATGGACTCCTCTATAGACATGGACACACCATGTCGATCAAAAGGATCAAACCCGGGTTGACAACCTGCACACCTTACAGCTTACCAATCGCCTAGGAAACGTCTTGCTAATGATCATGTTTATTGTTTTTACCTCTCGTGTCTGAACTCTGCTCGCAGAGTAGGTCCAGATTACGGTAGAAGTGAGGGTCGTCGCTGCTGAAGGAAAGATCTACTCGTAACATACATATGGTGCTAGCAATGTGTTAGGGTGTGGGCCAACGAGGCAGTGATGTTGCATCTATAATGTAGCATGGCAATGGTTTAGTCCCACCTTACTATTTTTCTAGGATTCACCCCATTTTTATGATGTAGCATGGCAATGGTGTTGAGGTGGAAGGAAATAAAGGTTTGTGCAGAATGGGAAATGCTTTCTCTCTCGTTAACCGATTTATGTTATGGGGGTATGGATCACATGACAAACTAGAACTTTAAGGCGCGCGTTGCCGCGCCCACCCATTTTGAAGGTTGGATTACAGAGTCGTGAAGAAGTGTTGGTAGTCAAAGAGAATGAATAATTTAGTGTAGAAAGCGCACATTGCAGACCATACATATGAATGTTTGAAAGATAGTGCCACCAATACGTTTAGAGTGCACAATGTTTTAAATAACGGGCTATGGAGAATAGCGGCAAGCCTCCAAATCAGCTATAGCGAGCTATATCGGGTTATTTGTGAAGGTGACCATTAACGGCACCCTGCTGAAAAGGCTATAACGGGCTATAGTGGAGCTATAGCCGGCTATTTAAAACTATGATGCATATACATAGTTTTGAATGGAGGCCATGGAATGCATGTAATCACAAGTTCTTACATACACGCAAGTTTATGTAATTAAACTGATTAACTCAAACTAACAACTCGAGGTGGTGTGGATAGAGCAATAACATATGATTAGTTTGTTTTTTGCACCCTTATTCATGATTAGAAGGAAAGATAATTCCCCACTATTATTGAAGCAAAAGATAAAGTGGAGACGTCGAGAAACGGCTCATGTACTTGGGAATACAGAATCAATAGCTATTAGCAGACGTGTTTAGGTTTATGAATTGATGTATGTTAATATAGGTAGATGACGCACTATCGAGAAGAAAAATATAGAGACAACTGCAAGCATTAATACCTAACTTCTGTGTTAAAAAAATACTCTCTCTGTCCCTAAATATAAGTATTTTTAATGATTCAATAAAAGACTACATATGGAGCAAAATGAGTGAACCTACACTCTAAGCTGTCTATATACATCCGTATGTAGTTCATAGTTTAATCTCTAGAAAGACTTATATTTAGGGACAGATGGAGTACCTAACTATTTCTATCTTTTTTTGTCCGCACCCAAAAAAGAACTTTTTTTATCTCGTGTCTTGTCATCACTTGTACAGGCTGATGGTATTTTTACATTTGAAGGAACACCTAGGCGGCCTAGGCCCAAATTAATAGGAAGACCACAAACGAGGTGATGGGTTGGACCTGTAGGGACCCTTTTTGCGGCTGATCGGCCCGACAAATGAGGTGATCGCTAGCTCACCTTCCGGAGCAGCGGCCCTGACTGCGTGTTGGGAACGGATTGTGACGAGGTGAAAACGGCAAGCGACGGTCGGTGAACATGGAGCGATCTGTCCGTTACTATTGTTGATCCGACGGCTGAAGATGTTAAAACGCCGTGGTGGCTTGTAGGTGGTTCCATTTTACTGTTTTGTAATAAGGGTGTCGCAGTTAGTGGCCTAGCTTGACGAGCCAAAACAGTGATCCACTTTGTACAAAAATAGGTTGTTGTGGAGTGGAGTATGTGCATATGCATCTAATCAGCCTCAAATGACTATGGGCTCCATGATAGCCAAAGTTGAATAGCAAATGTTGTTTAAGTTCCACAGATCCAAAGCTTCAATTTTTGCGGCTTGACATGCCAATATGTCGTGGCCATGGCATGGAGGTTGATGTGGCCTTTGATTCACTCACATCATTTCACGTTCTTGATCTTCTTCTTGGGTAGTTTGACTATGAAGTGTATGGTTCATCAGCCTTGTGTGGGGTCTCATCAACCACGATGTCTTCAATAGTTTGAGGTTAATGCCTTATCTTGAGGTAGGAGGCTAATGTAGTTCTTTGAAGCCTTCTAAGTTAGTCTAGCATCTATAACTTTGATATTGTATAGTTTCCTTTTTAGAGGCTTGGTGGTGGCCCAAGATGGAAAGGCTACGTTGGAACAATTTGAGAGGATCTTTTTACTTCATTTTTGTTGCTCATGTTCACTTTGTTTTTTTTACTCTATTATTGTATCTAGATCATGAATTGCCTCAAAATAATGGAAGTAAAGGTGTTCCCTACCGTCACATGCATTGGTTGTTACTATAGAGGTTATTGGCATACTTATCACCGGCTAAGAAAACTTGTTACTCTCTAAAAGATCGTGGATGTCGCCTAGAGGGGGGGGGGGGGGTGAATAGGCGCTTTAAAATAATTACGGTTGAGGCTTGAACAAATGCGGAATAAACCTAGCGGTTAATTTGTCAAGCACAAAACCTACAACAACTAGGCTCACCTATGTGCACCAACAACTTATGCTAAGCAAGATAAACAACTAAGTGGTAGCAAGATATATGACAAGAAACAATATGACTATCACAAAGTAAAGTGCATAAGTAAAGAGCTCGGGTAAGAGATAACCGAGGCACGTGGAGACGACGATGTATCCCGAAGTTCACACCCTTGCGGATGCTAATCTCCGATTGGAGCGGTGTGGAGGCACAATGCTCCCCAAGAAGCCACTAGGGCCACCGTAATCTCCTCACGCCCTCGCACAATGCAAGATGCCGTGATTCCACTAAGGGACCCTTGAGGCGGTCATCGAACCCGCATAAATGGCAACCCTTGGGGCGGTCACCGAACCCGTACACTTTGGCAACCCTTGGGGGCGGTCACCGGAACCCGTCAAATTGCTCGGGGCGATCTCCACAACCTAATTGGAGACCCCGACGCTTGCCCGGAGCTATACACCACAATGATTGAGCTCCGAACACCATCAACCGTCTAGGGCACCCAAGCACCCAAGAGGAACAAGCTCAAGGGCACCAAGCACCCAAGAGTAATAAGCTTCTCAACTTGTAACTTCCACGTATCACGTGGAGAACTCAAACCGATGCACCAAATGCAATGGCAAGGGCATACGGAGTGCCCAAGTCCTTCTCTCCCAAATCCCACCAACGCAACTAATGCTAGGGAGGAAAATGAGAGGAAGAATGAAAGAAGAACACGAAGAACTCCAAGATCTAGATCCAAGGGGTTCCCCTCACTAAGAGGAGAAAGTGATTGGAGGAAACGTGGATCTAGATCTCCTCTCTCTTTTCCCTCAAGAACTAGCAAGAATCATTGGAGGGATTGAGAGATAGCAAGCTCGAAGAAGGTCAACAATGGGGAAGAACACGAGCTCCAAAAATGTTAGGTCTCAAGGGGGAAGAAGACCCCCTTTTTATAGGTGGGGAGAAAAACCAACCGTTATCCCCTCACTCAGCCCGCACGACGCGGTACTACCGCACGGAGCTGCGGTACTATCATGATCGGTCATGGTACTACCGCAAGTGCAGCACTGGCCAGATGAAGGCCTGTTGCACAGGGCAACGAACGGTAGAACCGCCGGAGCGGTACTACCGCGCGCCCCTACGGTACTACCGTAAGGCAGGCAACACTAGCCGCAGAGAAAGCACGGAAGTAAAAAATTACTTCCGTACCTACTTCCGCCGAGGGAGGACCTGCGCAAAAATCCGGCACGGTACTACCGCACACGAAGAGCGGTACTACCGCGTAGGGCGCGGATGTAAAAATTACATCCGCCCCTACTTCCGCTCATGCTGCTAAGCCTGGCCAGAGCCCACGGTACTACCGCGCCCGCGGCACGGTACTACCGCTACCGCATCGGTATTATCACAGAGGGGCGCGGATGTAAAAAATTACATCCGCCCCTACTACCGCTCGAGCAGCTGCGCCTGGCCTGAGGCCACGGTACTACCGCTCCCATAGAGCGGTACTACCGTGAGCACCTGCAGTACTACCGCAGGGGACTGCGGTACTACCGCAAGGGCCTGCGGTACTACCGCTCCGGAGAGCAGTACTACCGCATGCCCCAGATCAGCAACACTAGGAGTCCTTCATTTTGCAGAGAAGACAACAGAGGAAAACAATAAAACCAGAACTGCCATAACTTCTGCAAATGAGCTCCGAATTGAGCAAACTCAAGCTTGTTGGAAACAAGACAACGAGGCAGGGGAGGTATGCCTAACAAACAAAGGAGTGAAACCTCCAACAGAGAAGAAACGACATATCCTCCAACATCGAAAACATCATAGAAGATGCATGCAAACTCCGTTTTCGATGAACTCGAGCTTGTCATAAAAATGACCATAAGCTCCAAAACTCACAAGGAGAAGAACCAAACAAGAACCCAAAAAGATGATGCAAGGATGCAATGGTTTGAGCTCTCTGCGAATGATACGATCAAGCTACTCATCGAGAGCCCCTCTTGATAGTACGGCAATCGATCCTATAACCCGGTCTCCCAACTACCATCATGAGACCGGTAAAATAGAAAACCTATCAAGGGCAAACCTTTGCCTTGCACATGGTCCACTTGAGCTAGACGATGACGATCTTGACTCCCTCAAGTTGGACCACCTTTCTTGATTGCGTTGGCTCGATGAAGACTAGTTGATTCCTCCCCCATACTCCACTATGGGTGAGCCACTCTTCCGCTCATCTTCACAAGTCCATTGTCACAAAATGGACGGCAAGCTTCAAGCACTTGATCTCTTCGTTATGCATCACTTGAACTTGCACTCCGCAACATGACCAATCTTTGGATAATTCCTTGAATAGCACCTTGGTCGACACAAAACTCTCCTTGAAACCAACACATGTACTCCAAGAAAAGCCTATGGACAAAACCTTCAAATAAACTCAAGGCAACCATTAGTCCATAGAGAATGTCATCAATTACCAAAACCACACATGGGGGCACCGCATGTCCTTTCACTCTCAAATAATGAATATGAGCTAACAAGTGATCTTAACCATGTATTCGTAGGACAAGTGGTAGTCCAAAGGTGCAACGCCAATTGGTAGTTCTTCCACCACCGAGCGAAAAGTCAATTAGATTCAGTGTGAGACACCAATTGGTAGTTCTTCCACCATCGATCAAAAAGTCAATGCCAATTTTTGTTGTCATACTGTCTTAACTTTGCATTGTTGTTTCACATGGTACACAAAGAGTAATTTCAAACACTTCATAAGTCTTGTACGCTCAACCTTCTATTGTGGGAGAGATCTTGAGTAGGGACCTTGGGATAAACTCCATCGGATTTCACCATTCTTAGGCTGCTTTTAGGAGGATGCGATAAAAGATGATGTGTTTGTAGTGCCTTCTGAGAAAGACCCTAGTGCCACATAGATTTAGTGGTTTATTATTGAAAACATATTGCAAAGTCATTAAACTAGATATCATCAATGCTTCCTATCAGGTGGTGTATTTACATGTACCTGCTTAAGGTTCCTTAACTTAACCAATATTGTGTTCCTACCAAAGAAAAGATGTGGCATCGAGGCTGGAGCATTTTAGACATGTTGTCCTAATCCAAAGCTTTGCTTCAATCATCTGTAAGCTCCTTGCGATGCACACATCCTAGATTTTTCAAGACCTTGTCTCGATCAACCATAGTGCTTTCATGAAGTGGTGATCCATCCATGACAACTTTTTACATATTCAGAACATGTGTGTAAATCTTCATTGCAAAGAAATCCTTAAGTTGTTCATCAAGCTTGACATTTTCAAAGTGTTTGACTTGATTAGTTGGCTTTCTCTCCTCGAGGTCATGGCTACCCATGGGTTCATGCGAGATTTTAGAGATTGGCTTAGTCTTATGTTTGCATCATTTGTCATTTAGGGTGCTCTTGAATGGTTAACTTAGCATTGCCTTCGATCATTCTCAAGGATTTCAGCAGGGATACCTATTGTTCCCCCTATTTTTTGTCATGGCCATCAAGCCGCTATAAAATCTCTTCCTGGGAGTGGTTGAGTCTGATATTCTGAAGTCTTTCATTCTTGGGATTGAATTATGTAGGTTGTCCTTATATGGAAAGATGAGTCCATTTACGCTAAACATGTAGTGATTGGCAATTGTGGCAAACATTAAATATTTTGGTGAGGCTAGTGGTTTGCTCACAAATATTGACAAAGCAAAATATTCTCAATCAAATACAAGGATCTCAACAACTAGGAGATGTTGAACCACCTCCAACCCAAGTTACCTTTCCATATAAATATTTGGGGTTGCGCCTCCACTTCACAAAGCGTATGAAGGTGCACTTTCCGCCTCTTACTGACAGTGGTTCATGTCTTTTGGGGGATGGAAGGGTAATAATTTTCCCCTCACCGGTCGTGTTGTTCTCGCTAAGTTTGTCCTTTCACCGATTGGAATTTATGACAATATTCAATTTCCCGAACGGGTCCAGAAAAGTTAGCCCATGATAGCACCCCTTGGAAACACCTCCACCTCAGAGAAAAATTTGGTAGTTCATTACGTTATGGATCAAAATTTAGGATGTACACCGCAAGCCCTTATCTCATAATAGCATATCTTGGATGACCTCCTCATTGGGCACTTACTTGGCATCTCCGGCCTACACGCTCGTTCTAATTTGTGGGTGCCACGTCCCCCCTCCAAATGCAAAAAAAAGGAGGCAAAAGTCAAGAAAAAAAATGTAAAGTTTCACTTGGCACTCATCCACTGGAAAGCCCTCACCGCTAGCTAGATATGTCTAACTGTGTTTGAAACCAATGTGCACCTTGCCACTTGCATGTCCGCTCATTCGCTGGGTTTGGACATAGTTTTAAAAAATCGGAACCAACGACCCTCGCATAGGGATGCAAACGGACAACATCCACATGTCCACAACTGTCCACAAACAGGGAGTTTAAACTAAAATGATTATTAAAGTAATGAGAATTAGTGTAATTTTCGCTATGCAGATGACGCGGACACATCCATCTGCATCACTGCCCTCGTGCTTTCTTTATCTCTGTAGATCAATCCTGAGCGGACCAGAGTGACCTGATCAAATTGACCTGTTTTCCTGCAAAACCCAGAAGAAAGCCGGAGCGTTTGAACCAGTCATGGGAGCATGCATTAGTGCGGGCTGGAAAACATGCGTCGCATGGGAACATGTCGTAGCTTCAAGGTTATAATACGGCTTCTAAAAAAAGGGGTTATACTATGGGCAAACAAACCATCCATCCTACCTTATAAAATAAAACAAAACTAATTTAAATATAATTTTTTATCCTAAAAAATCACACAATGAACAGCGATCTGTCCGATGAAAACCTGAACTGATGGCTTCACCGGTTCGGTCACTGGTCGGGGTTTTTAAACTATAGGTTTGGGGCTTTGTTCCAAATTGTACTTTGTATCCTACAATGACATTTATGAGTTTTTCCAATTGATGATAGGTGAAATGAGAATACACATGTGATGCATATGCATCATGGCGAAAACTTTTCAGAGAGATCATCACGTATGTTTTGTGGAATGTAAAAAGAGAAGATTCTTTTTAAGAATCCTAGGACAACATCCTGGACGTTGCCTTCATGATAAAATAGGACATCACTCATAAGCGGTTGGTAATAAACTTTGTAATGTAAAGTCATAGATTTCCTCCTTTCTTTTCCTTTCTATAATGTAAATAGCTTATGAAATCCGGCCTTTAGGATAAAATAAACGAGGTGCAAATATGTAGTCAATGATTTCACCAACATTGTTTGTGGGAAAATCCCATCTTCCCTCCATGAACGTCATACACCACCTCTGTCCTCTCCTGGAGCAGGGTGCCAATGACTGCAGTGATCCCTAGTGGTAAGTCCGATGCCGCAGCAAATGCGAGGCACCCCACGGAGAAGATATCTCCCCGACGCCCAAAATACATCATTTGTTCCATGCCGGGGACAATATATGCCCATCCTTCGAACCATAGTGTGATGGATGGAATACTCATTCTCGTCAGACCAGTGAAGTTGTAGCAGGTGTCGAGGTCGCCCATCGATGGTGCCACGCGGTACTCCGTCATCTGCGACTTGAACTGCTCACGGAGAATCACATAGGTCTCCGGCATCAGGTAGGTGAACGTGGTGCCGAGCATGAACAGAGCGTTGCCGGCGTGCAACGCGTACGGGGTCTTGACATCCACCCCGCCGACGTCTAGTTTGGTGAGCCGGACGACATACATGTTCGGGAGTAGAGTGTGGGTTCGTAGGGGGGTGTAGACAACAAAGTGGCGGGAGTGTTCTGGCCGGGGTGCCCCAATGGAGAGGAAGCCCTGGGAAGCGACCGTAGAGGGTAGGCAGTAGGAGAAGGCCACCGTGTCCGGAGACAAAGGAGCTCGAGATGCCAATGAGTGGTTGTCCCGACTGAGATCGAGAATGCCGGATAAGCTCTCAGATGTTTCGCTGCCCATCTCCAAGCATATGGCCCTGATGTTTTCCTGTGTCGCTTGCGAGAGTGCGAGTGTGTCCATCACGGCGGTGGCATTGAAAACCATGGAGCCATCCTTGCTCTCAGTGACCGTGCAGCTAGGTCCGGAGCAGGACTTCAACGGGCACTCCGGCGAGCCGCATGAGACTTGGACGATGGAGGAAGACTGGGAAGGGTGGAATGCCTTGCCGATGGCGTCATCGGCACGCGTCTTGCACCGGATAAACGTGGCTCCCAGTGTGGTATCAAATGACACGGCGAGCTTCTGCGCCGGAGTACCGTAGCCGACAACTACGTGGAACTCGGAAGCGCCCGGGAGAGTCGGGAAGGGAATGCCGGTGGTTGGGATGGTCGCACCAGAGTTAAGTAGCCGTGAGTGTGGATGACCTAGGCTGCCAGTGCGTCGGAGAAAGCCACGAAGAGCAAGCGTAGACGTGTTGAGGGGAGAGCATGGTCTTAGTTGATGGAGTATGGGCAACTTTTTTGCTATTCCTCCGCCATCTCCTGGAGAAATATACATATGTTAGTTGACATGTCTTATTTTAGATTGAAGGCGTCAAAAAAGCCAGATGTAAAAATAATGTCCCAAGCTGCCAGGGTCTGCACCAAAAATCAATGATAAATAGCAAGACTAAGTTAACCAAGTTAGTCAACTTGTTTGAAAAAGAACTTTTTTCCAAACTCTGAAGTTATCGTCCCAAGATTATTGAAGTTGCAGTTGTGGTGATACCAAAGTTGCCATGTGATAACTTTTGTAACCATGCCTGACAACTTCGGAAAATATTAGGAGGCAACTTTGAAGGAGAAAAAGAAGTTGAAACAAAGTTGATCATGGAGCTAGAAATGTCGTAAAATTGAGTAGCAATTTGAGAGAAAAGTTCATTTGAAGAATGTTATACATTCTCTTGTTCTTACCGGAACATAAGAATATTATAACTGTCTAGGCATAAACAAATGTATTTATACGTTATGGATAATAACAAACAATACATGCAAAGTCCTAAATCTGGTTAATAAAGACCATATGGGATTCAGTCAGTCAAAAGGTATCCACCATATAAAGAAATGGTAGAGCAGGACGTCAGTGGTGGTGGATGTTGTGCGCCGGATGAACTGATAACGAAATGCTTGCCGCCACGGATGTAGCTGGTGTACTGGGAGGAGCCGCCGAGACGAGGAGCAAGAAGAACAACAAGCAGAATCATCAGGTAAAAGTGCACAGAGGGAGTTGCTGATGAAGCCATTGCTCCTCTATGCAAGCTGTATCGTAGTAGTACACAATACGATCAGGATGTACTGCCATATATATACACATAGACATAGGGTTCGATTGCAAGCATAACTGCATAAGCATGTTTAGCTCTCCTTTGTAGAGTGTTGTCGTGAGTTGATGGCATCTTCTTATCCTTGTGCATGGTATCTCCCTTGTTTTATGTTTTCCTCTTTCAGCCGAACGCTACAAACAGAACAGTTGATAAGAAAGAAACAACACTTGTGTGCCTACGGAAAAGTCGCAAGATAGGGATTAACGCCCGCTTGTGCCGAAGTCACAGGGAAATTACCAGAAGAAACAGAGGCATTAAAAACTCCGCTGTGTCATATCTACAGCTGACAATCTGTGCGACCAGAACGTGTGTCAACCGATCGACCACGACAGTCACACCGAGACGATTATGTGAGACTTCTATTTTGTGTGACACCATTTTCACCATCAAAACCTTGCCACAAAAGACGATATAGCACAGCTGCACTATAGACATCGATTAGATGTTCACTGTCTCCTGGTGCTAGATCGATCAACAATGACTAGAGGACCTGGCTAAAATCGGAAGACAGAGCGACTCTTCTCTTCTCTTCTACTCCTTCTGCAAAATAATAATAATAATAATAATAATAATAATAATAATAATAATAATAATAATAATAATAATAATATAAGAGCATTTAGATCACTAAAATAGTGATCTAAACACTCTTAGAGCATCTCCAACGCTGATCCGTAAATCTGCTTCGGCATCTATTCGCAAACAGAGGATCATTTCGCGGTCATGGATGCGAGGGGGGCGCCCATCCAACGCTGCCCGCATACAATTCAAACCACATTTCAACAGACCGGACGAAATTCATGCAACACGACGGAATTCATCAAAGTTTGGATATAAAATAACACAAGTCATTCATACATAACACGCAAAAAGTCTAGTACGACAATAGTTCAAATTCAACTAGATTAACCAAATGATCAACAAGTTTTTCATGAACTGATCAAGTCGTCCCACACCTATTGCCCCTTCAGCTTCATCCAACATGTATGTACCTAAATAATTGTGGTCCCTCTATCCTGTGATACATCATGGCAGCACGTACAGACTACACAATGTGTAGAGCAATAATCAGTGAATGAATGATTCAATCCAAAAGTCGAGCAAGAAGAAGTAAAGCTTACGATCTTCTCCGCTACCGCGCGCAATGGCCACCTTGCCTCCAGCCGAGCAACCATATCACAATACTTGATGATGGTGGTCTGGATGGCATACCATGGATACAATAACGACCTCATATTTCGTTGTTGGATGATGTGCATATCACAGAGCGCAATGTGGTTTTGTGCGTGAAATGAATCATGCACGCGCTACCAGAAGAACCCCATTTTGTACATGCCTACGAAATCCACTGATATGGCCAACCACGCATTGCACAACAAACCATCTTCCATGCTCGAGTACCCCGCGATCCTTCATACTCTAAAAAAATGACATGATGTTTGAAAATTAGTTCAATGGCATTTGGCCGAACACCTGTCGGGCGTGGTGTCCTCCATGGACGTCGTCGACTGGGGAGGAGGAGTGTACCTGGCCACAGACGGGTCCTGGGTGGACTAAGCCGTCGTAAAGGGCGAGCGGGCGCGTCGGTGTTGGTTGTGGAGGTCCGACAATGCCTGTGTGACAGCCGAAGAGGTGCAGTGGCTGTGTCGGAGGAGGAGGAAGATGATGCAAAGCAAGGGGAAGAAGGGGCGAATCGGAAGAAAATGGGAGTAGGAGGGGGGGGGGGGGGGGTTCAATGGGCTGGGGGGTATCGGAGTCCTAGGTAGCTGTTGTCCGGAGTACCGCAAAGCCCCCAGCCCTAGTTTGTCTCCAATTTGTGTGAAAACTGGGTCCACAAATTCATATTAATAATTTTGTAATACACGAACATTTCCTTAAAAGTCACAAGAGCATATATTTAGATGTGCATGAACAACTATTTTTAAATTTAGAACTATGTTGTTAAATATCTTCACTATCTAAAATTACAAACATTTTTGTCATATTCAGGAAATTTTTAGAACATGATATGGAACATTTCAAATATATGAACATTCATATTAAGGTACATAAAGTTCCAATTTTCTGCAATATATGAACTGTTTCCTTCTAAAATTGGTATTGTTGGTATTTTTAAAATCTATTACATGTAAATAATATGTTTCAAGATAAAACATATACTATGTGTGAATGGTTCATCTCATTGGTTGGCGGCTTATATAGTAGTGCTTGCGGCAATTTGCCTCCTATCCCTCCCTAGAGGTGAAGATTAAGATCACTCCGGGTGATCTCTTGACCGACCGTGAGAATTGAGCTAATGGGCCTACTTTGTGGGCAATACTGTTGTGGACTAGTTCAATCTACTTTCCCCTCCTCTTCCTAACCCTGCGATCTTTGTTAGCTATGTGATCCCTTACTTTATGTATTCCATGTGAATAAATAAAGTGCAGCAGCATCACCATGTTATGTCTAAAAACACCAGCCTTCTCGGCATCCATTGTGGCATCTTTTTGCCACGTCAACCATTACGGTACTCAACTTGGCTAGTTTTTGTTGCTCGATCACCTATCTCACGTGGTTATTTTCTGACAAAGGGTGGTTTATTGGCTCATATTGCCGCATTAAGGGAATACAAACATCGTGAGTATGCACGCCACTTCTACATGATTAGGATACACACAATCAACACCATTGCACACACATAAAATGATACTTCCTTCGTTTCAAAATAAGTGTCTTAACTTTGTACTAAAGTTAGTACAAAGTTGAGACACTTATTTTGAAACGAAGGGAGTATATGATAAAAAATGCAAGCTCCGAAACACCCATTGAAATGAACTACATCATACATCAGCAACCATGAACATCATCCACTACCTATCTGATGTAATGTCATATATGAATAAATTGAAGCGAAGCTTCGTGCTATGCCTAAAAACACGAACCTTCTCCTTTGGGCATCCATCGTCGGTTCTCCATGGACAGACCACCGTTGCCGCCACCGGGATGGCGACATGAACGATCGACAACTCCAAGAATGACGACGACACCATGGTGTTGATATTTCTTTTTGGACTGGAGAGTTGCCATTTGCCAAGTGCATGCCTCTGTTTCCTCTCTACCAGCAAAGCTCTGGCGTTAATCCCGATCATCATCTTCTCCATATGTTCCCGCAAAAAAAAAATCATCTTCTCCATATGCACGAGACGACGGACGAGACAATCAATCACCATCAGTTCACCACCGCACTCTACAATATGATGGAATTTAAGAGCTCGCGGGTCCTATATGGGCAGCAGCTTACACACAAGCAATTGTGACTCCAGCCATGATTTCCTCCGTGCACTTGCTACGCCTGCTTCCTCTTCTTCTTCTTCTTCTTCTCGTGGCTCCGATCACGCCCACGTTCGAATTCGACACCAGTATTTCCACCCAGGCCCGGTACGCGGCCTACAAAGCCCAGCACGCACCGCCACCCAACTCCCTCTCCGTCACCCGCAGACCCCGCAGTCCCCTCGTCACTCTCCCGGGCACGTCCGTGTCCGAGTACCACGTCGTCGTCGGCTACGGCACTCCGGCGCAGAACCTCACCGTGGGGTTCGACGCCGGGGCGGGCGGAGCCACGCTCCTGCACTGCAACTGCAAGCCAGGCGCCTTCGACCCGTCCCGGTCCTCCTCCGTCGCCCATGTCCCGTGCGGCTCGCCGGATTGCCCGCTGGAAGCTTGCTCCGGACCCAGCTGCGCCAGCACCACCGTGGCCAAGAACGGCGCCGTGATATCCAGTGTCACCGTCGTGACAGACACGCTCACGTTCTCGCCGTCCACGCCGACCACCGTGGATAACTTCAGGGCGAACTGCATGGAGATGGGCGGCAGAACGGCTGACCGCTCATCCGGCCTTCTCGATCTCGGCCGGAAAAGCCACTCACTGCCGTCCCGAGCCCCTTCGTCTCCGGACACGGCGGCCTTCTCCTACTGCCTGCCGACTTGGGGGGGCGGCCGGGGCTTCCTCTCCATCCGCGCACCCCTGCCAGGCCCAGAACGCAAGGTGAGCTACACCCCGCTACGGAGCAACGCGGCCCTTCCCAACTCGTACTTCGTCCGGCTCGCGGGGTTAAGCCTAGGCACCGGTAGGCCGGTCATCCCGGTCACCGCCGGCGACGCGCTCATGGCGCTGCGCACCACCTTCACCTACCTGATGCCGGAGACCTACGCGGCCCTCCGCGACCAGTTCAAGGAGCAGATGGCGCAGTACCCGGTGGCGCCGCCGATGGGTTTCCTCGACACGTGCTACAACTTCACCGGCCTGAGGAAGATCAACGTGCCGCCCGTGATGCTCACGTTCGACGGCGGCGCGAGCCTGGAGCTCGGCATCCGGCAGATGATGTACTTCGAGGACCGCGACTACGTCTTCTCGGCAGGGTGCCTCGCGTTTGCCGCGCCGGCATGGGCTGTCTACCCGGCCGGGGTCGCGGCGGTCATCGGCACCTTGGCACAGGAGACGACGGAGGTGGTGTACGACGTTCGTGCGGACAAGGTTGGGTTCGTCCCGGACCGCTGTGTATCATAGTAGTTTCGTTGCTAAAGACTGCGGTTACTTGCGTGCATGTTTTATTAATTATTTCCTCCATTGCTAAATATTTGTTTTTCTAGTCATTTTAAATGGACTTAACATACGGATGAAAGTAGATATATTTTAGAGTGTAGATTCACTCATTTTACTTCGTATGTAGTCATTTATTGAAATCTCTAAAAAGACAAATATTTAGAAACGGAGAAAGTAATAAGCAGCTGCTGCATCTTATGCTGAGATTTGTGTACTCCTGTTTACTCCCCTCACTCTTCTTCATCCGATTTGCTTCCAGGCGAAATGAAAAACTAGCGGTATCCGTTTATATGATTCGTGTGTACAAATCATTCCTGCATCATAGTCAATGTACCTAACACTGGTCAAAAAAAAGTGGCCGAATTATTTTTTTGTTGTGTGTATTCACACACAATAGATACAGTGGAGCCCACACCCATACTAAACTCATTGTGTCCATCTTTCACCCCCTGCCTCTCTCGGTATTGTTCCAGAAACTGCTGGATTGGGCTGGTCCTTCGTGCCGCACCGCGCCGCCGCCACCGATGTTCCGCAAGCGCGCCGCCGGGTGGAACTGGAGGAGACCTCCAAGCTTCAGCGTCTCAGGTTCGCAGTCTGGATCTCAGGGCCGTAGGTAAGAAAGTCGAAGCCCTTTAGTATATGTTGACGGTTTTGATTTGTTAGATGGCGGTACCCGAATCCCAAATACTCCGCGAGTCCTATCAATCAGTGCAGTTATTATGGGTCCTGGTCGCTGCAATTTCATGGTTGTCAACATATAAGAAATCCCCGGAGTGTCATGAGAATATAACAGATCTGGATTCAAGAGCAACATGTTGTTGTTTACGGATTGTCGTGTTTAGAATTCCTATTATCTCTATCGGAGGGGCATTTATGAGATGGCAATTTTCTACATTTTGTATTAGTTAGAGGAAATTTTGTGTTTTTTGTCATTTAAGGACTGTGGGGATGTATATCTGTTTTTTCACTCAAGGCTCGATTGGCAGATTAACTGATTACCCTAGTAAACATGGAAGAAAACCTATCTGGAAATGAGCTTTGCGCACGTAGATCGCCTAAATTTACAAAAAGACGTAAAATGGATATAGCTGACACCGAATCAGAGAAAACAGAGTTTGAATAAGCAATGCATGATACGAGGAAGCGGAGCAAGAGGTCAGGTAGAAAGGAAGTCTTCAAACCAAGAAGAGAACACAATAAATATGATGAGGACTTGTCTGAAAGTGAGGAAGCTCATTTGCAAGCCTGATAAAATAAGCAAGTCTCATCGTAGGAAGCATGACAATATGTCAGAAAGTGAAGACGGTAAAGGCGGGAGGAAAATGAAAACAAAGCACAGTCAAAGGA
The DNA here is from genome assembly GCA_021605145.1 of Aegilops bicornis. NCBI lineage: Eukaryota > Viridiplantae > Streptophyta > Magnoliopsida > Poales > Poaceae > Aegilops > Aegilops bicornis. Next base: position 24,803,456 of record CM038671.1, read on the forward strand.
GGACATTGGAAGCAGTGAATCTGAATCAAGTTCAGATAGTGAGGATATTGACAGAAATACGAAGATGAAATCAAGCAAACATGCTTCAAGTTTGAGGGATGAATGTTTTGACAGGGATAGGAAGGCTAAATAAGAAGAGATTATATGTTAGAAACCGAGCGTACAGAAAGAAAGAGGAAGTCGAAGGACAGAAGAGATGACCCAAGTTCTAACAGTGAGCATGGTAAGCAAACGAAGAAGGTAAAAAAGAAGAAGCGTGTCAAGATCTTGGAGTCCAGCTCCAGTTCTGAAGAATCAGATTACAACATAGAGGAGGAAGTAGTGGAACCAAAGAGGAACAGGAAATGTCGTAACAAGAGGTAATCATTGCCTGTTAGGGACAGGAAGCCCAGTAGACAACCTAACCCTGAGCATAGACCGGTATGTACAGCCTATCAAAAATAATTGCACTTTGCTTGTAGTTAGCTTGCTGAACATAAATACTGATAGCAATTAACATAAGTATTCTTTTTGCGAAGTCGTTGGGTTCAAGTGTGCGCCTCACAAATTGCATGAAATTGTTAAACCGCTAAACAAAACGCAGAGAGGATGGGTGGCTGAGCTAGGGTTTGCTCACTTTTTTGATATGCCAAATTGCCGCCTCCCAAGAGCCATAACTCTTTGGCTGGTTGATCAGGTTGATTGAAAGAAGAAAACACCTCTAATCAGAGGCAATCACATAAAAATCAGGAAGCTTGTCAAAAGAATGTTGGGAGCACCCGATGATAGGATATAGATGTTCCAATTCCTCGTCATGGACCTGGCAAGCACAAGGGTAGAGACCCAACCGAATAAGAAAAGGAATTCAGAGAAGAATCAAGAGCCAGTGGAAAGCCAGTTATGAACTTTGTTCCAAGCTGCCCGGAGTAATGGAGAGGGATAAGTTCAAGATGTACTTCCTACTTTCATGTTGTGTGTGTGCCTTGCCCCAGCAAGCAGCCACGTGATGAACAGGAACTTCCCATCCATTGTTCAGAACCTGGACCGTATCCCGAGATGGACTGGTGTGTGTTTGTGGCAGATTACATAGCTGATGGTATACGGATGTACAGGGAGTCCGGAGCTGCGAACATCAATGTGCATGGTTTGCATGTTTTGTTGGTAAGTTACGTCATGTTAAATTACGAGCGTCAACGGATGTCTGATTCATTTTACACTGGTACTTCCTCCGTTCCTTTATATAAGGTGTATTTGTTTTCTGATAAAATTTCAGAAGTAAGGTGCATTTCTTCTAATTCCTCATAATTCCTTTAACCATCTTGAAAAAAAAGTAAAGTATCTCTCTTGATTGTCTGTATCTCTTCTTGTAGCAAAAGAAGAAAAATGTCTCTCTATCGATTGCATATATCTCTTACTTTCCTAGACTAACTGATTTACTTGTCACTAACTAACCAATTGGCCAAGGATAATTTCATCCTAACATTTCTATATTATGTGCTTTGGACACCATGCCAAAAATAATACACCTTACATAAAGGAATAGAGGGAGTATATCATAATAGTAACACAGAGTTCTGACCTTCCATTTTGTCGAACAGCTCATATACATTGATGTTGTACGATCGCCAATGCTTGTCGTCCCTCAAGGTGCTTCCCATTTCAATCTCGTAACAACTAAGTTGTCCTCCTCCTCCTCGCTGGTCTTGCCGAACACCGTCTTGCCCGCCTCGTCGTCGCACTGCTTGGCGGCGGCCACCACCTCCGCCACCCACTACCAGTATCGCCAGCGGGCGAGGTGGATTTCGCGGGCAGAGCGGTAGGACTCGAGTAGCGCCTCCTGCTCCTCCATGTCTGCTCCCGATGCGACCGCTCTGCCGGCGGCGAGCTGCTCCTCCGCCTACAGGTGCTCCTGGAGGAGGTGGGGGTTGTAGGCGGCGTCGTTCTGCGCCTCCTGGAACTGCTCCTCCCACTCCTCCTGCACCATGTCCATGTAATGGGCACGGACCTTGCCGATGGTCATGGTGCAATGCACCGGTGAGGGTTGCATGGAGGAGAAGGGTGGTGGCACAGAGGACGAGGGTGGTGTTGGTTCGTCGTCGGCAGCGTCCTCCATTGGGATGTCATCGTCCTCCATTGAACTGAAGACTTTCATCATGCTGTTTCTCATTTCTTAAGTTCATCTTCCTCATGCTTGTATGCCTATATGATTGCATGTTCATCACCTATATGTTGTATGCATGCTTTTCGTTTTTGTGATGATTTAGTTCCGTTGCATTTTTATTTCGTCATTCCGATCTTTGTCAAATTCATCAGCGTCTGACGAATTTCTAAAACTCTTCCATTCACCACCCTCTGGGAGTAAACCTGTGCTTTCACCAGGTACTGGTCTTTTTTTTAACACCTGAATTTTGTAGTCAAAAGGGCCAAGAGGCCAGAGTTTTACACACAGAACAGTTGAAACAGTGCCAGTGTTACATGTGCGGGAGACAAGAACACACCCACCGAACAAAGTGCCCCACCAACGTGCCGGGGAGGCGTGCCCTCTGTCGGTGTCAAAACCGGCGGATCTCGGGTAGGGGGTCCCGAACTATGCGTCTAAGGCTAATGGTAACAGGAGACTGGGGACACGATGTTTACCCAGGTTCGGGCCCTCTCGATGGAGGTAATACCCTACTTCCTGCTTGATTGATCTTGATGATATGAGTATTACAAGAGTTCATCTACCGCGAGATCGTAGAGGCTAAAATCTAGAAGCTAGCCTATGATTATGATTGTTCCTTGTCCTACGGACTAAACCCTCCGGTTTATATAGACACCGGAAGGGGCTAGGGTTACACAGAGTCGGTTACAGAGAAGGAGATCTATCATCCGAATCGCCAAGCTTGCCTTCCACGCAAAGGAGAGTCCCATCCGGACACGGGGCGAAGTCTTCAATCTTGTATCTTCATCGTCCAACAGTCCGGCCAAAGTATATAGTCCGGTTGTCCGGATACACCCTAATCCAGGACTCCTTCAGTAGCCCCCGAACCAGGCTTCAATGACGATGAGTCCGGCGCGCAGATTGTCTTCGGCATTGCAAGGCGGGTTCTTCTCTGAATCCAGAGTACCTGTTGTAGCGAATAGTGTCCGGCTTCTCATCAATGTTGTACTCCTCGGCTTCTGTGCTTCAATAATGGCTATCTCCACATGTCGAGTGAATACGAGGAGCCGGGGCATTTTTACATTTGCCACCCTGATCCTGTAAGCGAACCATTTATTTGAAGAGACGGGGATCCTCAGATCCAAATCTCACCATCTTCTCCCGAGCAAGCATTCCATAGAGCGCGTCCGGAAAGAACATCCCATCATGGCCAGTCGCCGCAGCTCTTCCTCTAGCTCCCTTAGCTCGAAGCGGGGTGATTGGAAAAAGTGCTCTGTCCCCCACAACCGTTTAGTAGAGTTGCAAACCCAAGGGTTCCTTCCTCCTGCATACATGGTCCCCGTCCGATCCGGACTAGCCACCTATAATGGCGGGGAGCAACCGGTGAGTTTTTCCTAACCCATCTCAGGGGGAGCGGGTATGCCTCGCCCCATATTTTCTAAGAGGAGTCGGGCTTCCAATCCACCCATTCCTCCGTGGGCTCCTGGAGTTCTACGGCCTCCAGCTGCATAACTTTACCCCCGCCTCCGTACTGCACATCGTAAGTTATGTTGCCCTCTGCGAGCTATTTCTGGACTGTGAAGCTATTTCGAGTTATGGAAGAGGTTATTTTGCCTCGTCCCTCGTAATCAGGAGGGATCTATATATCAAGTGGGCGGAGCAGAAATATGGCGCCTCGCCCAGACCAGATACCTGTCTGGTACTCCAAAGAAGGCATCCGAAGACTGGCCTTCGGAGTGGTTTTATGTTGATGACGTTCCCCTTCCGGATCCAGTCCGGACAGGCCTTCCTGAGTTTACCAATACTCCACTAAAGAAACGCCAAAGTTGGCGCCCCCAGAGCCCCCAGGAGGAAGACAACAGAGAAGTCCTCTATCTGATGAGCAGGATAAAAATCCTAGCCCAATCAGGACTGGCAATAACCGAAATTATGTCAATATGCATAATGCGGGGAGTGCAGCCACTTCAATATAGGGGGAAACCCATGTGGCACTTCAATGGAGAAGACGATGCCTCCCACTGCAGTCGTAAAGGTCCGGACTCCGCCACTGCTCTAGCGAGAATATTGTCCGATTTGTATAAAGGAGAAGAAGAGGAGTTCCTCGCATTATACCGCGGGATGGATTTTCCATGTACAACCCCCCAAGCTGGGTAAGCTGTCATCCTTTACTCGGCTCCGTCCATCCTTGCCTCCTTTGTCACAATCATTCACCTTGCTATTTCAAAGAAGGAACTAAAAAAGGCCATGAAAGAGTTCAACAACCCATCTCCGCAGCCAGAGGATCCTGGCCGGGCTCTCGACCCCGGACTTGAAGAAGATCCGGACATATCCGTGGAGCTCGTCGACGGGACATTCTACCAAGCAAGCTGTGATGGCACCTTAGTGGCCATCATCGCAGATTATCCCGGACTGCTCCCTGTATCGCATGTAAGTAAAGCCGTGGTCCTAACTTCCGAAAAGTATTCCTTCGTTATGCCATACCTTATGTACATATGTCGCACTTTTATAGAAACGGCCCTCGGAACGCCACGCTGAGCCCATAGGGACTCATCAGCAAAGGGCATCCCGGCCAGGCAGGCTTAAGAGGAAGGCGGTCAGGGTTGAGGCGCCGCCGCAGAGGTACAATTTAAACTTGCTTCGTGATTATTATTGCTGAAACGTGGCAGCGGTCATTATGTCCTGGCAGAAAGAGTAGCCGCCGGACTATATCCGGAGACCCTGCCGACCACGCCTCCGCCAGCCGGATTCCAGAACCGGATTCACAGATGGAGGCTGATGTGGGGACGCCGCCGAATTGTCCTCCTACAGAGGATGCAGACAGACTTTCCGCTACAAATTCTGAAGTGGAGAGTGCCATGAATCACCGGCGCAGACGCGCCGTACTCCGCAATGGTATTTTCTCCGAGGAGGCGTTCAATGCCTTCAATTCAGGGGACGCATACATCCGCGCTGCTCAAGATGGACTTGCTAGAGCGACGGACCAGTAAGCAAAGGATATACGGGTAAGAAAATTTGATAAGCATGTGCATAAGTAGCCCCTGAGACTTGAAACAGTTGGCGTAACTGATTTAAGGATCATTGTATGCATTGGTTCTTGTAGAGAAGAATACCCACTTAACTCAAGAGCTGGAAGAATGCAAGACCCAGCTAAGGGCCGCGGTCGCCGAACGAGAGGAATCCCAGAAGGTCCCCTCTGGTAATACGTTTCTTGAGAAAGAAATTTTTAAGGGCGTATACCAGTTATTATTCGGCATGGTTTACAAATCTAACAAAAGAATTTGCAGACAATCCCGGAGAGAATCCGAAGATCGTGAAATACGATGAGACACACGTGCAAAGACGGCTAAAGGCTGACGAGCGTGTGCTTACGCAGGTTAGGCAAGAGAAGAACAAACTCCAAGATCCCAATGTACGACTGAGCGTCAAACTGACAGACGTTCAAGCTCAGCTTGCGGACTCCGTGAAGGAGAACAGGAGGCTTCGACACGGCATTTATAGTAAGTGCTTAAACAAACTGTAGAACAGTTCGGCGAGGAAGCGTACTAACAGAACTATGTCTGTAGGTATGCTGATAGGCCGTCCTGAAGAGGAGATGCCCGGATCTGCAGGCGATATGCTGCAGGATCTCTCACAACTGCAAGAATGAGCTCGGCAGGTGATGCGGGGTATTGTCCATGCTTTGTGGCCATCCGCTTCCCTACCAGAAGGCATGGGGGAGCTTGTGGAGATGCTCAAAGGAGCACGACGGCGCTTCCGGTTATGGAAGATTTCAGCCTGCTGATACGTCCATTTTGCATCATGCTTTTATATCAATATTTATTGCATTATGGGTTGTTATTACACATTATATCTCAATACTTATGGCTATTCTCTCTTATTTTACAAGGTTTACACTGAAGAGGGGGAATGCCGGTTGGAATTCTCAAAAAAGGAGCAAACGTTGAAACCAATTCTGCACAACTCCAAAAGTCCTGAAACTCCACGAAACCACTGTTTGGATTTATTAAGGAATTATGAGCAAAAGAAATAGGCCAGGGGCCCACACTGTCCAGAGACAGGGGCGCCCCAGGGCGCGCCCCTATCTCCTGGGCCCCCGGTGGGCTTCCGCCACCATCTTACTGCTATATGAAGGGTTTTGTCCTGGAAAAATTCGTGGGCAAGCTTACGGATTTAAACTCCGCCTCCACGAGGCGGAACCTTGGCGGAATCAATCTAGGGCTCTGGCGGAGCTGTTCTGCCGGGGACACTTCCCTCCGGGAGGGGGAAATCATCACCAACGTCATCACCAATGATCCTCTCATCGAGAGGGGGTCAATCTCCATCAACATCTTCACCAGCACCATCTCCTCTCAAACCCTAGTTCATCTCTCGTATCCAATCTTGTATCCAAAACCACAAATTGGTACCTGTGGGTTGCTAGTAGTGTTGATTACTCCTTGTAGTTGATACTTATTGGTTTACTTGGTGGAAGATTATATGTTCAGATCCTTAATGCATATTATTACACCTCCGATCATGAACATGCTTATGCTTTGTGAGTAGTTACTTTAGTTCCTGAGGACATGGGTAAAGTCTTGCTATTAGTAGTCATGTGAATTTGGTATTCGTTCGATATTTTGATGAGATGTATGTTGTCTCTCCTCTAGTGGTGTTATGTGAATGTCGACTACATGACACTTGACCATTGTTTGGGCCTAGAGGAAGGCATAGGGAAGTAATAAGTAGATGATGGGTTGCTAGAGTGACAGAAGCTTAAACCCTAGTTTGTGAGTTGCTTCGTTAGGGGTTGATATGGACCCATATGTTTAATGTTGTGGTTAGGTTTAACTTAATACTCCTTTTCATAGTTGCGGATGCTTGCAATAGGGGTTAATCGTAAGTGGGATGCTTGTCCAAGTTAGGGCAGTACCCAAGTGTCGGTCTACCCACATATCAAATTATCAAAGTACCGAACGCGAATCATATGAATGTGATGAAACTAGCTTGACGATAATTCCCAATGTGTCCTAGGGAGCTCCTTCATTATTATTAGAATTTGTCCAGGCTTATCCTTTGCTACAGAAAGGATTGGGCCAGTTTTCTGCACCTTATTTACTTTATTTACTTTTGCTTGTTACTATTTATCTTATCACAAAACTATCTATCACCTACTATTTCAGTACTTGCAGAGAAAACCTTACTGAAAACCGCTTATCATTTCCTTCTGCTCCTCGTTGGGTTCGACACTCTTGCTTATCGAAAGGACTACGATAGATCCCCTATACTTGTGGGTCATGAAGACTCTTTTCTAGCGCCGTTGCCGGGGAGCGTAGCGCTCTTGGTGGGTGGAACTTGGTAAGGAAACATTTATTTAGTGTGCTGAAATTTTCTGTTACTAGTCACTATGGAAACTAATCCTTTGAGTGCCTTGTTTGGGGTATCTTCACCCCAACCAGAGGAGCAAAGAGATGCCCCTCAACCTACTGAACTTTATGAAAATATTCACTTTGAGATTCCTTCGGGTATGATAGAAAAACTGCTAGCTAATCCTTTTGCAGGAGACAAAACTTTGCATCCCGACTTACACCTTATCTTTGTGGATGAAGTTTGTGGATTATTTAAGCTTGCAGGTATTCCCGATGATGTTATCAAAAGGAAGGTCTTCCCTTTATCTTTGAAGGGAGATGCAATGACATGGTATAGGCTATGTGATGACACGAGTTCTTGGAATTATAAGCGATTGAAATTGGAATTTCACCAGAAGTTCTATCCTATGCATCTTGTTCATCGTGATCGTAATTACATATATAATTTCTGGCCTCGCGAAGGAGAAAGCATCGCTCAAGCTTGGGGGAGGCTTAAGTCAATGTTATAATCATGCCCCAATCATGAGCTCTCTCGGGAAATGATTATTCAGAATTTTTATGCTCGGCTTTCTCTTGATAATAGCAACCTGCTCGACACTTCCTGTACTGGTTCCTATATGCTAAAGACTATTGATTTCAAATGGAATTATTGGAAAGAATTAAACGCAACTCTGAAGATTGGGGTTCCGACGATGGTAAGGAGTCAGGTATGACACCTAAGTTTGATTGTGTTAAATCTTTTATGGATACCGATGCTTTCCCTGGATTTAGCTCTAAGTATGGACTTGACTCTGAGATAGTAGCTACTTTTTGTGAAACTTTTGCTGCTCACGTTGATCTCCCTAAGGAGAAGTGGTTTAAATATAATCCGCCTATTGAAGTGAAAGTAGTTGCACCTATTACAGTCGAAGAGAAGACTATTACATATAGTGATCCTATTATTCGTACTACTTATGTTGAAAAACCTCCTTTTCCTATTAGGATAAACGATCATGTTAAAGCTTCGACTGTTGTTCGTAAGAGTAATACTAGGACTTATACACCTCCTGAGCAAATTAATGTTGAACCTAGTATTGCTATGATTAAAGATCTCTTGGATGAAGACTTAGATGGGCATGTTATTTCTTTCGTGGGTGAAACTACTAATATTGCTAGACCCGATACTAAGACACGTAGACCTGTTGTAGGCACGCCTGTTATTTCTGTTAAAATAGGAGATCATTGCTATCATGGCTTATGTGATATGGGTGCTAGTGCTAATGCTATACCTTACGATCTTTATAAAGAAATTATGCACGATATTGCACCTGTTGAATTAGAAGACATTGATGTTACTATTAAGCTTGCTAATTGGGACACCATTAAACCTATTGGGATTGTTAGAGATGTTGAAGTCTTGTGTGAAAAGATTAAATACCCTGCTGATTTTCTTGTTCTTGCTTCCCCACAAGATAATTTTTGTCCCATTATTTTTGGTAGACCTTTCTTGCGTACTGCTAGTGCTAAGATTGATTGTGAAAAGAATATTGTCATTATTGGTATAGATGGTATGTCTCATGAGTTTAATTTCGCTAAGTTTAGTAGACAACCTCGTGAAAAGGAACCATCTAGTAAGGATGAGATTATTGTTCTTGCTTCCATTGCTGTTCCTCCTACTGATCCGTTAGAACAATATTTGCTAGACCATGAAAACGATATGTTTATGAAGGAAAGGGAAGAAATAGATGAAGTGTTCCTTAAACAAGAACCTATGCTAAAGCATAATCTTCTCGTTGAAATTCTTGGGGATCCCCCTCCACCCAAGGGTGATCCCGTGTTTGAACTCAAACCGTTACCTGATAATCTCAAGTATGCTTATCTTGATGAAAAGGAAATATATCCTATTATTATTAATGCTAACCTTTCAGAGAAAGAAGAAGAAAGATTATTGAAAACTCTGAGGAAGCACCGAGCTGCTATTGGATATACTATGGATGGTCTTAAGGGCATTAGTCCCACATTATGTCAACATAAAATTTCAGTGGAGAAGGATGCCAAACCTGTTAGAGATCCTCAAAGATGATTAAACACCAAAATGAAGGAACTGGTAAGGAAGGAGATTCTAAAACTCCTTGAGGCAGGTACTATTTATCCTGTCGCTGATAGTGAATGGGTAAGCCCTGTCCATTGTGTCCCTAAAAAGGCAGGTATTACTGTTGTTCCTAATGATAAAGATGAACTGATCCCGCAAAGAATTATTATAGGCTATAGGATGGTAATTGATTTCCGTAAGTTAAATAAAGCTACTATGAAAGATCATTACCCTTGGTCGTTTATTGATCAAATGCTAGAAAGGCTTTCCAAACACACACATTTTTGCTTTCTAGATGGTTATTCTGGCTTCTCTCAAATACCTGTGTCAGCGGGGGATCAATCTAAAACTACTTTTACTTGCCCTTTTGGTACATTTGCTTATAGACGTATGCCTTTTGGTTTATGTAATGCACCTGCTACCTTTCAAAGATGCATGATGGCTATATTCTCTGATTTTTGTGAAAAGATATCTGAGGTATTCATGGATGACTTTTCCGTCTATGGATCCTTATTTGATGATTGTTTGAGCAACCTTGATCGAGTTTTGCAGAGATGCGAAGACACTAGTCTCGTCCTGAATTGGGAAAAGTGTCACTTTATGGTTAATGAAGGCATTGTATTGTGGAATAAGATCTCCGAGAGGGGTATTGAAGTTGATAAAGCCAAAGTTGATGCTGTTGAAAAGATGCCATGTCCCAAGGACATAAAAGGTATAAGAAGTTTCCTTGGTCATGCCAGCTTTTATAGGAGGTTCATTAAGGACTTTTCTAAAATCTTTAGGCCTCTGACTAATTTATTGCAAAAAGATATTCCTTTTGTCTTTGATGATGATTGTGTAGAAGCATTTGAAACACATAAGAAAGCTTTGATCACAACACCTATTGTTCAGCCACCTGATTGGAATTTACCTTTTGAGATTATGTGTGATGCTAGTGATTATGCTGTAGGTGCTGTTTTAGGGCAAAGAGTCGATAAGAAATTGAATGTTATCCATTATGCTAGTAAGACTCTTGATACTGCCCAGAGAAATTATGCTACCACTGAAAAAGAATTCTTAGCAGTTGTGTTTGCTTGTGATAAGTTCAGACCTTATGTTGTTGATTCCACAGTTACTATTCACACTGATCATGCTGCTATTAAATATCTTATGGAAAATAAAGATGCTAAGCCTAGACTCGTTAGATGGGTTCTCTTGCTCCAAGAATTTGACTTGCATATTATTGATAGAAAGGGAGCTGAGAACCCCGTTGCAGACAACTTGTCTAGGCTAGAGAATGTTCTTGATGACCCACTGCCTATTAATGCTAGTTTTCCTGATGAACAATTAGCGGTTGTCAATGCTTCTCGTACTGCACCTTGGTATGCTGACTTTGCTAATTACATTGTTGCTAAGTATATACCGCCTAGTTTCACATACCAGCAAAAGAAAAAGTTCTTCTATGATTTAAGACATTACTTCTGGGATGATCCACATCTTTATAAAGAAGGAGTAGATGGTATTATTAGACGTTGTGTGCCTGAGCATGAACAGGAACAAATACTGCGCAAGTGTCACTCTGAATCCTATGGAGGACACCACGCTGGAGATAGAACTGCACACAAGGTACTACAATCTGGTTTTTATTGGCCTACTCTTTTCAAAGATGCTCGTAAGTTTGTCGTATCTTGTGATGAATGTCAAAGAATAGGTAACATCAGTAGACGTCAAGAAATGCCTATGAATTATTCTCTTGTTATTGAACCGTTTGATGTTTGGGGCTTTGATTATATGGGACCTTTTCCTGCCTCCAATGGTTATACACATATCCTAGTTGCTATTGATTACGTTACTAAGTGGGTAGAAGCTATTCCAACTAGTAGTGCTGATCATAACACTTCTATTAAAATGCTTAAAGAAGTTATTTTTCCGAGGTTTGGAGTCCCTAGATATCTTATGACCGATGGTGGTTCACACTTTATTCATGGTGCTTTCAGTAAGATGCTTGCTAAATGCGATGTCAATCATAGAATTGCATCTCCTTATCACCCGCATGATCTAGTGGTCAAGTAGTTGAGCAATAGAGAGCTCAAATTAATTTTGCAAAAGACTGTGAATAGATCTAGAAAGAATTGGTCCAAAAACTTGATGATGCATTATGGGCCTATAGAACTGCATACAAAAATCCTATGGGTATGTCTCCATATAAGATGGTTTATGGAAAAGCATGTCATTTACCTCTTGAACTTGAACATAAAGCATATTGGGCTATTAAAGAGCTCAATTATGACTTCAAACTTGCCGGTGAGAAGATGTTGTTTGATATTAGCTCACTTGATGAATGGAGAGCCCAAGCTTATGAGAATGCCAAGCTCTTCAAAGAAAAAGTCAAACGCTGGCATGATAAAAGGATACAAAAGCGTGAGTTTAACGTAGGAGATTATGTGTTATTATTCAACTCTCGTTTAAGATTTTTTGCAGGAAAACTTCTCTCAAAATGGGAAGGTCCCTACGTTATCGAGGAGGTCTACCGTTCCGGTGCTATAAAAATTAACAACTTTGAAGGCACAAATCCTAGGGTGGTTAATGGTCAAAGAATCAAGCATTATATTTCAGGTAATCCTATCAATGTTGAAACTAATATTATTGAAACCATAACCCCAGAGGAGTACATAAGAGACACTTTCCATAACGTTCCAGACTCCAAAAAGGCATAGGTATGTGGTACGGTAAGTCAACCGACTCCAAAACAACTCTTATGGCAATTTTCATCAGTTTTGGATTATTTAAGAATTTTAGGAAGAAAGAAGTAGTCCGAAAGGGATACGAGGCTCCCACGAGAGAGGAGGGCGCCCCCTGTCTAGTGGGCACCTCGTGTGCCCCCCCGGACTCCGTTTTCTTGTATGTTACGTATTTTGGTCGGTAAAAATTCATTATATATACTCTCGAAGGTTTTGACCACCGTATCACGCAAATATCCTCTGTTTTTGTTTCGAGCTGTTTCTGTTTTCAAATCTAGAGCATCATGTAGTCTTCCAGCGCTTCCAAGGACAAGTTCTTCGAGAGGGTGATCAACCCCTATCTTGCGGTGGTGCTGCATCATCCCCAAACCATCGAGGTGCATGAGGGGGTGTTGCACATCCGCGATGTGGAAGGACCAAGGCGTACCGGGAGCATAGAGACAAAACTCGAAGCCATGGAACAAGAAGTTTTCAAGTGCCAAGGGATGGTGGAGCGTGGACTCAACGCCAACCATATGATGATCACGGAGTTCACCAACAACCACAAGCTGGATGGCAAAGACAATGGGGAGACCATCTTCAAGCTTCAAGAGAAAATCGAGCACCTCCAAGCCCAGATTTATGACCTGCAAAACCAGAACTGTGAGTATGAATATAGATTCAAGCGAATGAGTTTGGCTGCAGATTTAAGGATCCCAGAGACTCGATTGTCCTTCTATGATGGAGATCCTATGCCTTGGAAGATGGATGACAATCCTACTCCATCAACAACTCCTACTTCACCACGTCCAAAGAAATAATCACATGGGTATGGGCACTCCCCTTGGCAACTGCCAAGCTTGGGGGAGGTGCCCCGGTATCGTATCACCATCACACTCCTATCTTTACCGCTTTATTTAGTTCGATCCTTTTAGTAGCATCTTGATCTAGTAGATTGAAGTTTTAGTATCAAGTAGTTTTTGAGTTTTCGTTGTGATCTCTTTTTGTAAGCGAGTTCGTGTGCTATCTATAATAAAGATTAGTGTTGAGTCAAGGGCTTTGCTATGTTACTATGATCTTGAGAAAGTAGAAAGAACAAAAGAGTTCATATAGATCTTATGGATAGTGATAACTTCACACATAGAAAGTATGAGGCATAAAAATTGTTGAGAGTTGATGAACGTAGCCTTGTTCACCGTTGCAATTAATAGGAAGTGATAAGGAAAGAGGGATTCACATATAGATATATTATCTTGGACATCCTTTATGATTGTGAAGCACCCACTAAGTATGACATGCTAAAATAATTGATGTTGGACAAGGAAGACAATGTAATGGTTCCGACATCTCAGTTAAAGTATATTGTCATTGACCTTCTGAACATGTTGAGCTTGCCTTTCCCCCTCATGCTAGCCAAAACTCCTTGCACCAAGTAGAGATACTACTTGTGCCTCCAAACTCCCTTAAACCCAGTTTTGCCATGAGAGTCCACCATACCTACCTATGGATTGAATAAGATCCTTCAAGTAAGTTGTCATCGGTGCAAGCAATAAAAATTGCTCTCTAAATATGCGTGACTTATTAATGCAGAGAAAATAAGCTTTGTACGAACTTGTTGTGGAAGTAATAAAAGCGACAGAGTGCATAATAAAGGTCCACATACAAGGGGCAATATAAAGTGACGTTCTTTTGCATTAAGATTTTGTGTATCCAACCCTAAAAGCGCATGACAACCTCTGCTTCCCTCTGCGAAGGGCCTATCTTTTACCTTATGTTTTTACTTTATGCTTGAGTCCAGGTGATCCTCACCCTTCCACCTTTTTTATTTTATCCTTTGGCAAGCTCCTCGTGTTTGAAAGGCCATGATACATATATCAAATTGAATGTAAGTTGGCATATGCTATTATTGTTGACATCACCTAAAGGTGAATATGTTGGGAGGCAACATAAAAAGCCCCTATCTTTCGCAGTGTCTGGCTGAAACTCTATAACCACAAGTATTGCGTGAGTGTTAACAATTATGGGGGACTAAGAGATAGTTGAGTATGTGATCTTGCTGAAAAGCTCTATTATTGACTCTTTCTGATGTTACGATAAATTGCAATTGCTTTAATGACTGAGATTATAGTTTGTTAGTTCCCAATGAAGTTTATGAACCATACTTGACTTGTGATTTGCTTATTACTTGAACATAGGAAACCATATGACAAAATATTTATATGCTGCTGTTATTAGAATGATCATGATGCCCTCATGTCCGTATTTTATTTTTATCGACACCTCTATCTCTAAACATGTGGACATATTTTTCGATCTCTGTTTCCGCTTGAGGACAAGCGAGGTCAAATCTTGGGGGAGTTGATACGTCCATTTTGCATCATGCTTTTATATCAATATTTATTGCATTATGCGCTGTTATTACACATTATATCTCAATACTTATGGCTATTCTCTCTTATTTTACAAGGTTTACCATGAAGAGGGGAATCTTGGTACTGGAATTCTGGCTGAAAAAGGAGCAAACGTTGGAAACCAATTCTGCACAACTCCAAAAGTCCTGAAACTCCACGAAACCACTTTTTGGATTTATTAAGGAATTATGAGCAAAAGAAATAGGCCAGGGGGCCCACACCCTGTCCAGGAGACAGCCCCCCCCATAGGGCGCGCCCCTATCTCCTGGGCCCCCTGGTGGGCTTCCGGCGACCATCTTCTGCTATATGAAGGGTTATGTCCTGGAAAAATTCATGGGCAAGCTTACGGGACGAAACTCCGTCGCCACGAGGCGGAACCTTAGCGGAATCAATCTAGGGCTCTGGCGGAGCTGTTCTGTCGGGGACACTTCCCTCCGGGAGGGGGAAATCATCACCAATGTCATCACCAATGATCCTCTCATCGAGAGGGGGTCAATCTCCATCAACATCTTCACCAGCACCATCTCCTCTCAAACCCTAGTTCATCTCTTGTATCCAATCTTGTATCCAAAACCACAAATTGGTACCTATGGGTAGCTAGTAGTGTTGATTACTCCTTGTAGTTGATACTTATTGGTTTACTTGGTGGAAGATTATATGTTCAAATCCTTAATGCATATTATTACATCTCTGATCATGAACATGCTTATGCTTTGTGAGTAGTTACTTTAGTTCATGAGGACATGGGTGAAGTCTTGCTATTGGTAGTCATGTGAATTTGGTATTCGTTCGATATTTTGATGAGATGTATGTTGTCTCTCCTCTAGTGGTGTTATGTGCACGTCGACTACATGACACTTCACTATTATTTGGGCCTAGAGGAAGGCACAGGGAAGTAATAAGTAGATGATGGGTTGCTAGAGTGACAGAAGCTTAAACCCTAGTTTATGAGTTGCTTCGTTAGGGGTTGATATGGACCCATATGTTTAATGTTGTGTTTAGGTTTACCTTAATACTCCATTTTGTAGTTGCGGATGCTTGCAATAGGGGTTAATCATAAGTGGGATGCTTGTCCAAGTTAGGGCAGTACCCAAGTGTCGGTCTAACAAAATATCAAATTATCATAGTACCGAACGCGAATCATATGAACGTGACGAAACTAGCTTGACGATAATTCCCAATGTGTCCTCGGGAGCTCCTTCATTATTATTAGAATTTGTACAGGCTTATCCTTTGCTACATAAAGGATTGGGCCACTTTGCTGCACCTTATTTACTTTATTTACTTTTGCTTGTTACTATTTATCTTATCACAAAACTATCTATCACCTACTATTTCAGTACTTGCAGAGAAAACCTTATTGAAAACCGCTTATCATCTCCTTCTGCTCCTCATTGGGTTCGACACTCTTACTTATCGAAAGGACTACGATAGATCCCCTATACTTGTGGGTCATCACCTGCTGCTACGTCTTGAGCTAGCGTTGGTTTTCCCCGAAGAGGAGAGGGTGATGCAGCAAGTGTAGCGTAAGTATTTCCCTCAGTTTTTGAGAACCAAGGTATCAATCCAGTAGGAGGCTCCTCAAAAGTCCCACGCGCCTACACAAACAAACTGAGAACTCGTAACCAACGCAATAAAGGGGTTGTCAATCCCTTCACGGCCACTTGCGAAAGTGAGATCTGATAGAGATAGTATGATAAGATAAATATATTTTCGGTATTTTATAATATAGATGCAAAAAATTAAAGATGCAAATAAAAGTAGACTGAAAGAAAATATGATAAGAGATAGACCCGGGGGCCATAGGTTTCACTAGAGGCTTCTCTCGAGAGCATAAGTATTACGGTGGGTGAACCAATTATTGTCGAGCAATTGATAGAAAAGCGCATAGTTATGAGATTATCTAGGCATGATCATGTATATAGGCATCACGTCCATAACAAGTAGACCGACTCCTGCCTGCATCTACTACTATTACTCCATACATCGACCGCTATCCAGCATGCATCTAGAGTATTTAGTTCATAAGAACAGAGTAACACATTAAGCAAGATGACATGATGTAGAGGGATAAACTCATGCAATATGATATAAACCCCATCTTGTTATCCTCGATGGCAACAATACAATACGTGTCTTGCAACCCTTTCTGTCACTGGGTAAGAACACCGCAAGATTGAACCCAAAGCTAAACACTTTTCCCATGGCAAGAAAGATCAATCTAGTAGGCCAAACCAAACCGATAATTCAAAGAGACTTGCAAAGATAACTCAATCATACATAAAAGAATTCAGAGAAGATTCAATTAAATCCATAGATAAATCTGATCATAAACCCACAATTCATCGGATCTCAACAAACACACTGCAATAAGAGATTACATCGAATAGATCTCCACAAGAGAGGGGGAGAACATTGTATTGAGATCCAAAAAGAGAGAAGAAGCCATCTAGCTAATAACTATGGACCCGTAGGTCTGTGGTAAACTACTCACAACTCATAGGAGGGGCAAGGATGTTGATGTAGAGGCCCTCCATGGTCGATTCCCCCTCCGGCAGAGTGCCGGCGAAGGCTCCAAGATGGGATCTCGCGGATACAGAAGGTTATGGTGGTGGAAATTGTGTTTCGTGGTGCCCCTGGATGTTTTCGGGGTCCGTAGCTATATATAGGAGGAAGAAGTACGTCGGTGGACGCTGAGGGCCACGAGACAGGGGGCGCGCCTCAGGGGGCGCCTCCTATCTCGTGGAGGCTCCGGTTGTTTCTTGACTTGCACTCCAAGCTCTCCGGATCTTGTTCGTTCCGAAAATCACGTTCCCGAAGGTTTCATTCCGTTTGGACTCCGTTTGATATTCCTTTTCTTCGAAATACTGAAATAGGCAAAAAAAACAGCAATATGGGCTGGGCCTCCGGTTAGTAGGTTAGTCCCAAAAATGATAATAATGTATAAAATAAAGCCCATAAACATCCAAAACAGGTAATATAATAGCATGAAGCAATCAAAAATTATAGATTCGTTGAAGACGTATCAAGCATCCCCAAGCTTAATTCCTGCTCGTCCTCGAGTAGGTAAATGATAAAAAGAGAATTTTTGATGTGGAATGCTACCTAGCATAATTCTCAATGTAATTTTCTTTAATGTGGCATGAATGTTCAGATCCAAATAATACAAAATAAAAGTTCACATTGACATAAGAAATAGTAATACTTCAAGCATACTAAGCAAAGTAATCATGTCTTCTCAAAATAACATGGCCAAAGAAAGTTATCCCTACAAAATCATATAGTCTGGCTGTTGCTCTATCTTCATCACACAAAGTATTTAATCATGCACAACCCCGATGACGAGCCAAGCAATTATTTCATACTTTAATAATCTCAAACTCTTTCAACTTTCACGCAATACATGAGCGTGAGCCATGGACATAACATTATATATGGAATAGAATGGTGGTTGTGGGGAAGACAAACAAAGGAGAAGATAGTCTCACATCAACTAGGCGTATCAACGGGCTATGGAGATGCCCATTAATAGATATCAATGTGAGTGAGTAGGGATTGCCATGCAACGGATGCACTAGAGCTATAAATATATGAAAGCTCAACAAAAGAAAACTAGTGGGTGCGCATCCAACTTGCTTGCTCACGAAGACCTAGGGCATTTTGAGGAGGCCCATCACTGGAATATACAAGCCAAGTTCTATAATGAAAAATTCCCACTAGTATATGAAAGTGACAACATATGAGACTCTCTATCATGAAGATCATGGTGCTACTTTGAAGCACAAGTGTGGAAAAAGAGATAGTAGCATTGTCCCTTCTCTCTTTTTCTCTCATTTTTTTTCTTCTTTCCTTTTCTTTCTCTATTTTTTCCTATGGCCTTCCCTTTTTTTCTTTTTTTGGCCTTTCTCTTTTCTTTTTCTTTTTTTAAAGTCCGAAGTCTCATCCCGACTTGTGGGGGAATCATAGTCTTCATCATCCTTTCCTCACTAGGACAATGCTCTAATAATGAAGATCATCACACTTTTATGGATTTACAACTCAAAAATTACAACTCCAAGCTAGAACAAGATATGACTCTATGTGAATGCCTCCGGCAGTATACCGGGATATGCAATGAATCAAGAGCGACATGTATGAAGATTATGATGGTGGCTTTGCCACAAATACGATGTCAACTACATGATCATGAAAAGAGCAATATGACAATGATGAAACGTGTCATAACGGAACGGTGGAAAGTTTCATGGCAATATATCTCGGAATGGCTATGGAAATGCCATAATAGGTAGGTATGGTGGCTGTTTTGAGGAAGGTATATGGTGGGTGTATGGTACCGGCGAAAGTTGCACGGTACAAGAGAGGCTAGCAATAATGGAAGGGTGGAAGGGTGTGTATAATCCATGGACTCAACATTAGTCAAAATAACTCATATACTTGTCATAAAAATTTAGAAGTTATCAAAAACCAAAGCACTACGCGCATGCTCCTAGGGGGATAGATTGGTAGGAAAATACCATCGCTCGTCCCCGACTGCCACTCATAAGGAAGACATTCAATAAATAAAATTGTGCTCCAACTTCATCACAAAGCAGTTCACCATACGTGCATGCTATGGGAATCACAAACTTCAACACAAGCATTCTTTAAATTCATAATCACCCAACTAGCATGAATTTAATATCACTACCTCCATATCTCAAAACAATTATCAAGCACCAAATTGATCATAGCATCCAATTCACTTTCTATGATAGTTTTTATTATACCCAACTTGGATGCTCATCATTCTAGGACCAAATTTGTAACCAAAGAGAATACCATGCTGTTCTAAAAGACTCTCAAAATAATATAAGTGAAGCATGAGAGACTAGCAATTTCTTCAAAATTAATCCACCACCGTGCTCTAAAAGATATAAGTGAAGCACTAGAGCAAAATAAAACTATCAAGCTCAAAAGATATAAGTGAAGCACATAGAGTATTCTAGCAAATTCTAATCAAATAGGCTTCTCCCAAAAGTTGTGTTACAGCAAGGATGATTGTGGTAAACTAACAAGCAAATACCAATATAATACACGACGCTCCAAGCAAAACACATATCATGTGGCGAATAAAAATATAGCTCCAAGTAAAGTTACCAATGAACGAAGACGGAAGAGGGGATGCCTTCCCGGGGCATCCCCAAGCTTAGGCTTTTGGCTATTCTTGAATATCTTGGGGTGCCTTGGGCATCCCCAAGCTTAGGCTCTTGCCACTCTTTATTCCATAGTCCATAAAAGCTTTACCCAAAACTTGAAAACTTCACAACACAAAACTCAACAGGAAATCTTATATGCTCCGTTTGTGAAAGAAAACAAAACCACCACATAAGGTACTGTAATGAATTCATTCTTTATTTATTTGGGTGTTAAACCTACTGTATTCCAACTTCCTTATGGTTTATAAACTAATTTATTAGCCATAGATGCATTGAAATAAGCAAACAACACACAAAAAACAGAATCTGTCAAAAACAGATCAGTCTGTAGCAATCTGTAACAAACGCAAACTTCTGGAACTCTAATAATCCTACCAAAATAGGACGTACGGGAAAATTGGCTTATTGATCAGAAGTAAAAAGAATCAATGCAAAATTACGTTTCTGTGATTTATTGAATTGTTTCTCGTGAGCGCAAAGTTTCTGTTTTTCAGCAGAATCAAATCAACCATCATCATAGTTTATCCTATAGGTTCTACTTGGCACAAACACTAAACAAAAGATAAAAACACATATAAACAGAAAGTAGAAACAAAATTTAACACTAAAAAGGAACAAAAACAAAGAACATAAAGAAAATTGGGTTGCCTCCCAACTAGCGCTATCGTTTAACGCCCCTAGCTAGGCATAAAAGTGAGGATAGATCTAACGAGTGCCATCTTTGGCACTTGATTCGTAAGTAGCACACATGATAGATTCATAAGGTAATTTAACTTTCTTTCTTGGAAAGTGCTCCATGCCTTTCTTTAAGGTAAATTGGAATCTAATGTTCCCTTCTTTCATATCGATAATCGCACCAATCGTTCTAAGGAAAGGTCTACCAAGAATAATAGGGCAAGAAAGATTGCAATATATATCAAGGACGATAAAATCTACGGGCACCAAATTTCTATTTGCAACAATAATAACATCATTGATCCTTCCCATAGGCTTTTTAATGGTGGAATCCGCAAGGTGCAAATTTAAAGAGCAATCTTAAAAATCATGGAAACCTAGAATATCACATAAAGTTTTCGGAATCGTGGAAATACTAGCACCCAAATCACACAAAGCAAAACAATCATAATCTTTAATTCTAATCTTTATAGTAGGTTCCCACTCATCATTAAGTTTTCTAGGTATAGAAACTTCCAAATTAAGTTTTTCATCATAAGATCGCATCAAGGCATCAACAATATGTTTGGAAAAAGCTTTGTTTTGACTATAAGCATGAGGAGAATTAACAACGGATTGCAACAAGGAAATACAACCTTTTAAAGAGCAATTATCATAATCAAATTCCTTGAAATCCGAGATAGTAGGTTCAACATTATTAGAAGTTGAGGATTCTCCAATCTCTCTTTTATCAAATTTAGCATTAAGATCTAAAGACTCCGAATTCTTGGGACGCCTTCTAGGCAAAGTTGATTCATCATCAGTCCCATAATCATCAAAATTCATATTGCAAAACGTAGATCTAATAGGAGACGCATCAATAACTTTAAGATCCTCATCATTATTTTCACGGAAACTAGAAGAACACGCTTTTATAAAGCTATTTTTCTTAGCATGCAATCTAGCGGTGCTTTCCTTGCACTCGTCAATGGAAATTCTCATCACTTTGAGAGACTCATTGATATCATGCTTAGGAGGATAAGGTCTAAGTTTAAGAGAATCAACATCAAGCGAAAGTCTATCAATGTTCCTAGCCAAATCATCAACTTTGAGCAATTTTTCTTCAAGCAAATCATTAAAATTCTTTTGAGAAATCATAAATTATTTCACACTATTCTCAAAATAAGAGGGCATCTTACTAAAATTACCATAAGGATTATTGTAGGAATTTCCATAATTATTAGAGGAATTACTAGGGAACGGTCTAGCATTAAAATTTCCTCTATAAGCATTGTTTCCAAAATTATTCCTACCAACAAAATTCACATCCGTAGATTCATTATTATTCTCAATCAAGGAAGACAAAGGCATATCGTTAGGATCAAGAGGAGTATTTTTAGTAGCAAACATCTTCATATGTTCATCCATCTTTCTACTCAAAACATTGATTTCTTCTATAGCATGCACTTTTTTACTAGAAGATCTTTCGGTGTGCCATTGAGAATAATTAGCCATAATATTATCAAGAAGTTTTGTAGCATCTCCTAACGTGATTTCCATAAAGGTGCCTCCTGGACGAATCTAAGAGATTTCTAGAAGCAAAGTTCAAACCGGCATAAAATTTTTGTATGATCATCCATAAATTCAAACCATGAGTAGGGCAATTGCGAAGCATCAATTTCATTCTTTCCAAAGATTGGGCAACATGCTCATGATCAAGTTGTTCAAAATTCATAATATCGTTCCTAAGAGTGATAATCTTAGCGGGAGGAAAATACTTAGAGATAAAAGCATCTTTGCACTTGTTCCAAGAATCAATACTCACTAGTAGAAAAAGGGGCTATCTTTGAGGCCTGTTTTTCCCATTAGTCCCGGTTCAATCCAGAACCGGGACTAATGCGAGCATTTATCCCGGTTCGTGAGCCCGGGGGCCGGCCGAACCACGTGGACCATTGGTCCCGGTTCGTCCGGACCTTTTGGTCCCGGTTGGTGGGACGAACCGGGACCAATGGTCCTGGCTCCTGGCCCACCACTATTGGTCCCGGTTGGTGGCATGAACCGGGACCAAAGGCTTCCCTTTAGTCCCGGCTCATGCCACCAACCGGGGCTAAAGGTGCTGCCGATATATAGCCCCACGCGCAAGAGCAGAGCACACTGCCTGCTTTTTTCCGGCCGAGGGGAGGGGCTTGGTGGTGCTCTAGCTCACCTCCTATGCACATAAGGTGTTCGATGGAATGCCCGAGCCACACTACTTAAGCTTTCTCCTCTCCAAGCTCGACCTCTAACCTCCATTTTCCTCAATATTTGTCTAGGTTTAGCGGTCCGTCATGCCCCGTCCCCGTCTTCACCGCCGTCGATCACCCGCGGCGATCTCATCGCCAGCACCACCGTGGTGAGCCTCTTGTTCTTATCTTCTTTCTGAAAGGAAAAATATTCTTACTTGTATTATTTTCTTACTTTTATTATTGCATCTTATATAGTGCGATGGTTTTGGTATCCGCCCGTCGGCCCTCGCCCTGTCTATGATTCGGATGTGGTATATATTATCTTTTCATAACTATTGGTTCATTTATTGTTTATGAAAATTAAGCCGACCAACGTGACATAGATTTTATTTATCTAGGAGGTTGTTGAACCGAAATTCCAACCGACCCTATTGTCGAGAGGTTAAATTTAGTTGAAGAAGAAAACCATTTCTTGAGGGAAAAAATAAAAAACTTGAGGAGGAGAAGATGATATTGGAGTTGCATGTTGCGGATGTCGTCGATGATCACAAGATCAAGATGGATGCAATGCGCTTGAAGATGAGAAAGATTAGAAAATATGCCATTCATACCGAGGCTTGGTATCATTATGCCGTTGGATCAGTTGTTACCTTGGTTGCGATTATGATCGTATTTGTTTTCACATTGAAATGTTTTACATAGTTTCAATGTATGGTTTAATTAATTTAGATGCTCTGCAGAGCTTTATGTTGTTAGATGAGAACTATGTATGTACTTTGGTTTTTATGTGATGATGAACTTCTATTAATTTGGTCATTTAATTATCTATTCATGATGTTCTGTAATGATTTTTGACACACTTAATTATATATAATGCACGCAGATGAACCGCAATGGATGTACGGTGATGACACACCTCCGAGTACATTAAGGGCGTGCATGCTTTTCTCGAAGTGGCTGAGGCAAACAAGCAGAATGGTTTTATGTGTTGTCCATGCCCTATATGTGGGAATCTGAAGTCTTACTCTGACCAGAAAATCCTTCACACCCACCTGTTTTACAAGGGTTTCATGCCACACTATAATGTTTGGACGAGGCACGGAGAAATAGGGGTTATGATGGAAGACGGCGAGGAAGAAGAGTACGATGACAACTATGTGCCCCCTGAATACGGTGATGCTACTGAACATCAAGTTGCACAGACGATGTGCACGATGGTGCAGCAACAGGCGAAGCTGCTGAAGATCAAGATGAACCAGACGATGTGCCCCATGATGATGATCTCTGCGGGTCATTGTCGATGCAAGGACACAATGCGAAAGTCAAAAGGAGAAGCTGAAGTTCGATCGCATGTTAGAGGATCACAAAAAGGGTTGTACCCCAATTGCGAAGATGGCAACACAAAGCTCGGTACCGCACTCGAATTGCTGCGATGGAAGGCAGAGAATGCTGTGCTCGATAAAGGATTTGAGAAGCTATCAAAATAATGAAGAAGAAGCTTCCAAAGGATAACGAATTGCCCGACAGTACATACGCAGCAAAGAAGGTGGTATGCCCTCTAGGATTGGAGGTGGAGAAGATACATGCATGCCCTAATGACTGCATCCTCTACCGTGGTGCCTACAAGGATCTGAATGCATGCCCGGTATGCGGTGCATTGCGGTATAAGATCGACGAGATGACCTGGTGATGTTGACGGGCGAGCCTCCCGGAAGAGGGTTCCTGCGAAGGTGATGTGGTATGCTCCTATAATACCACGGTTGAAACGTCTGCTCGTAAACGGAGAGCATGCCAAGTTGATGCGATGGCACAGTGAGGACCGTAAGAAAGACGGGAAGTTGAGAGCACCACCGACGGGTCGCAGTGGAGAAAAATCGAGAGAAAGTTTGGGATGAGTTTGCAAAGGACCCAAGGAACGTATGGTTTGCTTTAAGCGCGGATGGCATTAATCCTTTCGGGAGCAGAGCAGCAATCACAGCACCTGGCCCGTGACTCTATGTATGTATAACCTTCCTCCTTGGATGTGCATGAAGCGGAAGTTCATTATGATGCCAGTTCTCATCCAAGGCCCTAAGCAACCCGCAACGACATTGATGTGTACCTAAGGCCATTAGTTGAGGAACTTTTACAGCTGTGGAATGGAAACGGTGTGCGACGTGGGATGAGCACAAAAGGAGGAATTTGACCCGAAGGCGTTGTTGTTCGTGACAATCAACGATTGGCCCGCTCTCAAGAACCTTTCAGACAGACAAACAAGGGATACCACGCATGCACGCACTGTTTACTTGACACCGATAGTATATACCGAAGCTGCAAGAAGAATGTGTACTGGGCTATCGCCGATTTCTTCCGACCAACCATCAATGTCGAAAGAAAGGCAAGCATTTCAAAGGCGAGGCAGATCACCGGAAGAAGCCCGCCATGCGCATCGGTGATCACGCATTTGCTATGGTCAATGATTTACACGTAATCTTTGGAAAGGGTCGGCGGACTAGCTGTTCCGAATGACGCCGAGAATCACGCACCCATGTGGAAGAAGAAATCTATATTTTGGGACCTACCCTCTGGAAAGACCTAGAGGTCCGCTCTTCGATCGACGTGATGCACGTGACGAAGAACCTTGCGTGAACCTGCTAGGCTTCTTGGGCGTGTATGGGAAGACAAAAGATACACACGAGGCACGAGAGGACCTGCAACGCTTACCGCGAAAAAGAGGGCATGCCTCCGAAGCAGTATGAAGGTCCTGCCAGCTACGCTCTTACGAAAGAAGAGAAAGAAATATTCTTTCAATGCCTGCTCAGTATGAAGGTCCCGACTGGCTTCTCGTCGAATATAAATGGAATAATAAATATGTCAGAGAAAAAGTTCCAGAACCTAAAGTCTCATGACTGCCACGTGATTATGATGCAACTGCTTCCGGTTGCATTGAGAGGGCTTCTACCAGAAAACGTCCGATTAGCCATTGTGAAGCTATGTGCATTCCTCAATGCAATATCTCCGAAGATGATCGATCCAGAAATCGTAGCAACGCTAAGGAGTGATGTGGCGCAATGTCTTGTCAGTTTCGAGCTGGTGTTCCCACCATCCTTCTTCAATATCATGATGCACGTCCTAGTTCATCTAGTCGACGAGATTGTCATTACGGGGCCCGTATTTCTACACAATATGTACCCCTTTGAGAGGTTCATGGGAGTCCTAAAGAAATATGTTCAGAATCGTGCTAGGCCAGAAGGAAGCATCTCCCTGGGCCATCAAACAGAGGATGTCATCGGGTTTTGTGTTGACTTCATTCCTGGCCTTAATAAGATAGGTCTCCCTAAATCGCGGTATGAGGGGAGACTGACCGAAAAGGCACGCTTGGAAGAGACTCAATAATATGCAGGACGGATATTCTTTGTCTCAAGCACACTACACAGTCCTACAGAACTCTACCTTGGTGACCCGTATGTCGATGAACACAAGAACAGTCTGCGCCCAAACACCCGGAGCAAAGGCGACGATCGGATTACATGTGAACACATCAGGACTTTCAGCAGTTGGTTGGAAACACGTCTCGAGGTGACAGCACTGTTTGTGATGAGTTGTACTTGTTGTCCAGGGACCATCTTCGATCGTAATGATTTGGAAAGGATACGAGATAAATGGGAATACATTTTACACGATTGACCAAGATGAAAAGAGCACCAACCAAAACAGCGGTGTCCGCTTTGATGCAGCAACCGACAAGGGAAATGACACATATTATGGTTACATAGTAGACATATGGGAACTTGACTACGGAGTAGATTTTAAGGTCCCTTTTTTTAAGTGCAAGTGGGTCAATCTGTCAGGAGGCGGGGTACAGGTAGACCCACAGTACGGAATGACAACAGTGGATCTGAAAAATCTTGGGTACACTGACGAACCATTCGTCCTAGCCAATGATGTGGCACAGGTTATCTATGTGAAGGACATGTCTACCAGACCGAGGAAAAGAAAAGATAAGGAAGCGAATACATCATACAATGAGCCAAAGCGCCACATAGTTCTTTTCAGAAAAGGGACATCCTGGGAGTGGAGGGCAAGATGACATGTCTCAAGAGTATGAAAAGTTTCATGAAATTCCCCCTTCAAAGTCAAGGCTGACCCAAGCATCCTGATAAATGATGAAGATTATCCATGGTTACGGCGCAATAAGCAAACGACACAAGCGAAGAAAAAGTGAAGACTTTCTCCCGCAACTATGATGATGATACCATGCCAACTTTGTAACACACGAGTATGATACCATTGTCCGTTTTGTTCACGAACATACTATGCCAACTTTGAGAACCTCGCCAACCGAAGGGCGCTCACACCGGTTTATAAGCCCGTCCCTCTACGCCTTGTTGAGCTCACAAACTTGTGATTCACACAAATTTCAAAGAATTCAAATTTTATAAAACTAATGGCACAAACAGAAAGTTTATAATTGTTCCAAAACAAATGGCACTAACAGAAAGTTTATAATTTTGCTTACCTAAAAGCAAAAAAGAATTAAAAAATAAAGCAAAAACCAAAAGAAAATAAATAATGCAGGAAACAAAACAAAAAACTTGAAAATAATAATAATAATAGCAACAATAAGCATTTTGTTGTAAGTAGAAACAAAATAAAATAAATAAAGCAACAAATAAAACAAAAAAAGTGTTTTTGAATTTTAAAACTAATGGCAAAAACAGAAAGTTTATATTTTTTCTAAAACTAAAAGCACTAACAGAAAGTTTATAATTTTGCTGACCTAAAAGCAAAAAGAATTAAAAATAAAGCAAAAACCAAAAGAAAATAAATAATGCAGAAAACAAAACAAAAAACTTGAAAAAATAAAAATAGCAACAATAAGTATTTTGTTGTAAGTAGAAACAAAATAAAATAAATAAAGCAACAAAGAAAACAAAAAAGTGTTTTCGAATTTTACAACTAATGGCACTAATAGAAACTTTATATTTTTTCTAAAACTAAAAGAAAAAATAAATAACATATAAAGCAAAAAAACAGCCACCTACTGGGCCCCACGGCCTGAATACGACTAGAAACCCTACATGGGCCAGGATTCAGGCCCGCAGGTCTGATAGGCCCACAGCGAGTAGCATGATTAGGCCCGAAGCCTGCATTTGAGAGGAGCTCGAAGGGACGACACCAGCGCTTATAAACCAAAGGTGCGGCGCCTTCAACTAGCGAGGTGGGACTAAACATTTGGCTGGGCAGCACATGCCTTTGGCCCCGGTTGGTGGCACCAACCAAGACTAATGGTGGGTTTAGTCCCCGTTCGTGGCACGACCCGGGACAAATGCCCCCCTTTCGTCCCGGTTGGTGCCACCAACCGGGACCAAAGGCTGCCGCTTCCCGCCCTTTGGGCTGCTGAAGTTTGGCCTTTGGTCGGTTGGTGGCACCAACCGACTAAAGGGGGCATTAGTCCCGGTCGTGCCACGAACCGGGACCAATGCTCTTTCTATATAAGCAAGACTTGTGAAATTTTCACATCTCCTCGCCTCCCTAGCCAGTTGCCCCGCCGCCAGCTGCTGCCCAAAAGGCGCTCCTCGTCGCCGTCGCCGCCGCCATCCCCGTCTCCTCCCTGCCCCGCGCCGAGCCCACGCCGGCCGCCGCCTGCCCCTGCCCGTCCCGAAAGACGCGACGTCACGCTTTCCCCCACGCCGCCGCCTGCCCCTGCCCCGTCCTCGGCACGCACGGCGCGCCTGCGCCCACGCCCGGCCGCCGCCCCTGCCCACGAGCACGCACGGCCGCGCCCGTGCCCCCACACCGCCGCCGCCGTGCCCTCGCGCCCGCCCCAACCTCGCTGCTGGCGCCCGCCCACCGCCTCGGCCGCCGCCTCCTCCCGTTCTGTCCGGCTCGGCGACCCCCTTTCCTCCCCGCCCCTCGTCCTCTTCATAAAAAAATTTCATATAATTTTTTAGGCAGATTTATGTTCATGTATATATGTTCATTATATGAACATAATATGGATGATGTATGCATGCTTTTTATATGTTCATTATATATGTTCATTATATGGATGGATGGATGGATGGATAATTTTTAGGCATATTTTTAGATTTTTAGGTAGATTTTTAGAATTTTTGTGTATGTATGTTATGTTTATATGTATGTATGTATGTTCATATGTATGTATGTTTATATGCAAAGCATATGCAAAGAAAATGTATGAATGGTCATATGCAAAGAAAATGTATGTATGGTCATATGCAAAGAAAATGTATGTATGTATGTTCATATGAAAGAAAAATGTATGTATGTATGTTCATATGCATATGCAAAGAAAATGTATGTTCATATATATGATGATATGTTCATATAAAAAGGAAAATAAGAAGAGGAAGAAAGGAGAAGAAGAGGAGAGGAAGAAGAGGAGAAATAAATAAGAAGAGGAAAAAGAAGAAAAGAAGAGGAGAAGAAGAAAGGAATAGAAGAGAAGAAGAAAAATAGAAAAATTCTATTTTTCTTCTTCTTCTATTCCTTTCTTCTTCTTCTATTCCTTTCTTCTTCTCCTCTTCTCTTCTATTCCTTTCTTCTATTTTCTTTTTTTTTCTTCTTCTTCTTCCTTCTTCCTTCTTCCTCTTTTCTTCATTTTCCTTATTTTCCTTTCTCGAGGGATAAGAAGAAAAAGAAGAGGAGAAGAAGAAAGAAAGGAATAGAGGAGAAAGAAGAAACTTTGACACGAGGGGGGGCGTTGTCGATATATAACGAGGGTGTCGAGGATCGCCGAGGGTCTAGGGTCGGGAACTAGGGTAGAGGGTCGAGGGTCATTAAGGGTCAAGGGTCGAAGGTTTCAGGCCGAGGTTCCTATAGTGTCAAAGTATTGAAGAAATCCATCGCTTCATCATTAGCCGGAGTAACCATGGCATGATGATGAAGTCCTCCAAAGTTGTTCGAATGGAGTTCCGGATAGGATAATTTGCCTTTTGCTGAACTTTGTACCAAAAAGCGAATTATCCTATCTCGGGACTCGCTCCAAAACAACTTTGGAGAGCTTCGCACCATCATGCACCAAGCATTTTACTAATGATGAAGACATGGTTTTGTTGAATCCTTTGACACTAGGCAACCTCCCGACCCTCGGCGATCTTCGACCCTTGACCTCGACCGTCGGCGATCCACGACCCTCTACCCTACTTGTGGGACATAGATGTACTGTTCAACGCCGACCCCTCCCGATAGCTTCAACACGTGGGGGGGGTCGATAATGCATACCCCTCCTAGCTTGAAGCGTTCGAGGCCACCCCCTAACCCTTGAAGCGTTGTCGAGGCCACCCCAACCCTAGAGAAGCAGCGTCGAGGCCACTAATATGATTCCTTATTGTGATTAGCTAGCTAGTTCTACGTTGGCACTAATATATCCATATCTGTCATGTTTGAATAATAATTGCCATGTTGTAAATATTTGTAGAAACTATGGACACCACCCGAGACGAAGCACAAGAAGCGTTGTTGAGGGACATAATCGCACACGGAAGTGATGCCGCTTCCTCGATGATGTTTCTCAACGTGGATAACGATGGTCCGGAAGGAGAGGGTGAAGAAGCAGCTGGCTATGATTTACATGGCTCCGATGACCCAATGCCGGTGCAAGAAGTAGACCGTGAGGACGGCTCCGTGATCACCAAACCGAGTCCGCCAGGTATATATATTAGTTAAGCCTGTGCTGACTAGCTCTCGTCTTTTTTTGGTATATATATATATGTACACATATTAATTAACTCTCGTCTTTGTTCTTTTTCTAGCCCTCCGGATCGAGCACAACTTCGGTAAAGAGACGAGGCCCAAGAAAAAGTTGAGCTCGGATGAAAAGTTTGAGATCATACAAATCGCATGACGGCCAACCAACCGATTGAACCCTACCGGACAAAGAAGGCATTTGTTGCTCGGTCGCGGGTTCTCGTTAGGGACAAGATCCCGATCAGCATCCACCAATGGTATAAGCCTAAGAACGAAGATCCCGAGGTGTCTTATGTCAATGATATGCAGAAAAATGATCTTTGGACTGAGCTGAAGTCAAATTTTACCCTACCGCCAGAGGATGATCCGGAGAAGCCAGTAATAGAGCCATTAATCAAGTCTTTTGCTCTTAAGAAGATGGCAGAACTATTCAGGAATTGGAAGAAAGACCTCAATACGTATGTCGAAAAAAATGAGACACCAGAATTCACGGGCAAATATGAGAAGATCAGAGATGATCGCCCGCATTTGTGGCCTACAAGACATCGGAAAAGAGTAAAAAGATGTCAGCGACAAACAAGAGAAATGCTGCGAAGAAGAAGCTTCATCATCGCATGGGGTCAGGTGGCTACCTCATAGCCCGGCCTAAGTGGTCCAAGGCTGAGAATGATCTGTTTGATAAAGGGATCGAACCCGAGACAATGAACTGGCCAGACCGTTGCCGGACTTGGTTCTTCGGGGTCAGCGGATCCTTGGACCCTATAACGGGGAAGTGCATTTGGACGGACGAACAATTGGACATACCAGTCAAGAGGCTTAAGCATTATATCGAAGCAGCGCAGCAAGGGAAGTTCGTTCTGACAGGTGGAGAAGGACGAGCTCACAATGGCCCTCGGGAATCTCGAGCACCTGGACGGACACGAGGCACGCCAGCTCCCTTTCGTGGAAGGCTGGATTTTCGGACGCAGGGGTTACAAAACCCATGAGAGGAGGAAGAAACAGGAGCAGAGCCTAATGCAGCGCTGCACGAAAGGGTAATGGGGCTAGAGGAACGAGAAGAGGAACGAAGCAGCCGATCACAACAAACGACCTGCGAAGATTCCCCAAAGCTACCCCGCCATCTCGGCGGAGAAGCAGAGTGGCTTCCACCGAGCTGCTTCACCAGAGCAGCATGCCTTGACGGCTCCTCGCCAGCTATCCCGTGGATGCTATCATGGATGCTGAAAGTTGCCACCTTATGGCGCAATGGAGCAATTTAAAGGTCAAGGCGGCTGTTGGCTCTGTTTATCCCACTAAACCCGACTCAACTTTTCACTGCCGACCGATTCCAGAAAGATATGCTAAGGTGATGGTCGATGAAATAACGGAGGGATTTGAGGAGCTCCGGCTTGACCACCCTACCGGTGAAGGGGAGTATCGGCTGGGTTCTCGCTCAAGACTACATGCCTATGGCGGAAGGATCTCATCAACCTTCCGAACTGGACGCCTCTGCCTCCTCCTCCTCCTCCGGCGAGTCAGGGCACTCCGCCTCCTCCACCGCCTCCTCCTCCTCCTCCGGCGAGTCAGGGCACTCCGCCTCCTCCACCGCCTCCTCTTCCGGCGAGTGACGATCAGGGCACTCGGCCGGCTCCTTCTCCGGCGTGGCAGCACTCCGTCTCCTTCTCCGCTTTGCACCGGGCGTTCGGGCAGCCAGCCTCCTCCTTCTCCGCCTCGTCGGCAA
Organism: Aegilops bicornis; assembly: GCA_021605145.1. NCBI lineage: Eukaryota > Viridiplantae > Streptophyta > Magnoliopsida > Poales > Poaceae > Aegilops > Aegilops bicornis. The sequence continues at coordinate 24,835,587 of CM038671.1, forward strand.
AGGGCGGAAGAGACCCGCCGCTCCGGCTGCTCCGGCGCGTCGTAGTCCTTCTCCTCCGCCTCGTAAGCAAGGAAAGAAGACATCCGCCGGCGTCTAGCAGTACTGCCAAAGGCGGGAGGAGATACAGATTCGGTCCTTCTCTGAAGACTCAAGAGAAGTTACCGTACGAGAGGAGCGAGGAGGAAAACGCGAAGATCGCGCAGACCGAAGTGGATGACTGGTTTCAAGGGTTGAAAGCAAAGATACATCCACCTCCATAGGAGAAGGTAGATCCGGTCAAAGTGAAGATCACTCTGGCTGCCCTGACAAAACCACCCAAGTCTCTGCCGAAAGGCAACAATGAGAGCATTATTGGAAAGGCATTTGCCGAGGCGGAGAGATCGGGAAGTACTGTCAGTGATCAAAGGATGAAAGAACGACGAGCTGGGAAACAAATTGCCCAGCTCGGCGAACAAGCGAAGTAATCGTGCCCCCCGCTCAAGGTGCCTGCTAGCAACATCGTCGATACGAGGATGGTGCCCGGTTATGGCAATCCTGAAGATTACTTGCCCGACGATGTACAATTTGATTTCTTGGAGGTGCAGATACAAACATACGAGTACGGGAAGCCTCTCGTCAAAGATGAAAGCTCTCTAACAACGATGATGCGAAGATTGCATGATTGGTACATGAAAACCTGCAAAGAGTCTCGACGGGAGGAATACTTTGTATTTGAGAGTTAAAAGGAGCATGACCTCCTTGGAATTGAACTGTTGCCTATTCCATTTGAGGAGTTCTATCAGTTTTTCAATCAATTGGCCATCGATAAAGCAACGGTCACCTGCTACCGTCTGTAAGTAGTAGTACTTCTGTCATTAGGTCTCTCTATATAACTCAGCCCTTTCATTGCATGTATTTATAATTATCCTCACTATATTATGCAGATTGAAGATCACAGAAATGAAGAAAAACAAGTGGGTGATATTGGGTTCATTAACACATATCTCATCGATGCAAATGAGGTTAAATATCGTGCCAAGGAAACCGAGGCCAACTTGCTACGATCGTTGGAAATAAATGAACACAAAAATACAATACTCTTTCCTTACAACTACACGTGAGTGTTCTTGTCTTGTGGCATATTCGGTTTCCTTATTTAGTCCAGGTTATAGAAATGTAATATTGATGAGTTATGCATGCGCAAGCAGGTTCCACTATATTCTCCTAGAGATTAAGCTTGAGCAGGAGTAGTAACTGTCTTAGACTCGAGACGAAAAGATCCCAAGGAGTATGCGGAAATGACTGAAATGCTCGAGAAGTAAGTTAAATCGATCATTATCCACCATATCAGCAACTTTGTTCATTTCTGATATCAAGTAATTGTTTTCTTTGTATGGCAGGGCTTGGGGAAAATTCACCAAAAAGCTCCGGGACTACCGAAGAAGCTGCAATTTAGACACCAAAGTAAGTACTATATAGTAGCATATTCCACGCCAAGATCTCCTAGTGATTCAAGCGCTAGTTTCATCAATACCATTTAGCATGTGCTTGCTATATATAATTATCAGTTTGATTGACCTCTGTTTCTTGTAAAGTGGTTGTGGCAGGAACAAGGGAATGATTTCTGTGGATACTACGCTTATGCAGTCCATCCGCCACACGACCTGTGAGAGGGGCTACTCCGACAAACAATTTGAAGTGCGTAAATAAAAATATTCACAATTTTATTTTATTACCATCATTTGTGTTGAGTTTCATTCATTCATATATATATATATATATATATATATATATATATATATATATATATATATATATATATATATGTATTGACCCCTTTCTTAAGATTAGATGTTTCGGCAGCGGATGAACTCCTAGCACCAGATCGCATGCGAGCAATTCAAGAGGAATTGGCGGCATTCTTTCTTGACTATGTGATCGCTGAAGACGGGGAATACCATGTGGACCACGCGTCCGTATTTTAAAAGATAATTATTGTATATATGTAGCCGGTAGCGTCGGATAGATATACGAGAACTTGTTGTTCGACCAATCTCTCGGAGAAGGAGAGGTGGTCGATATCACTTCTCTCTGTATGCATATATATGTTCATGACGATCTTCTGTTTGCTTAATTACTAGCTAGCTAGCATGTCTAGTTAGTCCTCTCTATACGTATGTATAGTACGTAGCGTCGACCAAGCACGGACAAAAGAAAGGACACTTTTCTCTATTAATTAGCTAGCTATAGCACAATATATGAAACACCTAAATTAACCCCCCCAAACACACCCCCCCCTCTTTAAAAAAAAACCAGAGCCAAAGAAATGTCGACGTGGATGTTTATTGGTCCCGGTTGGTGCCACCAACCGGGACCAAAGGCCCTCCTGCTCGGCTCACGGACAGGCCACGTGGAGGCCCATCTGTCCCCGGTTCGGATAGAACCGGACTAAAGGGTGAGGGTATTAGTACCGACCCTTTAGTCCCGGTTCACGAACCGGGACTAAAGGCCCTTATGAACCGGGACTATAGGCCCTTTTTCTACTAGTGACTATTTTTAAGCAAAGACGAAAACCAAACTTTAGCACGATCTCTAAGTGAAGACGGAAATAACTTCAATTTGACAATATTATTATCCATATCTTTCTTCTTTTGCATATCACACAAATCAACAAAATTGTTTAGATGGGTAGCGGCATCTTCACTAGGAAGGCCGTCGAATTGATCTTTCATAACAAGATTCAGCAAAGCATCATTGATTTCACAAGACTCAACATCATTAAGAGGAGCAATCGGAGTACTAAGGAAATCATTATTATTGGTGTTCGAGAAATCACACAATTTGGTATTATCTTGTGCCATGGAAACAAGTAATCCAACACACAAGCAAACAGAAAAAGGCAAGTGGAAAAGAGAGGAGGAGATTGGGAAAGAGAGGGCGAATAAAACGGCAAGGGTGAAGTGGGGGAGAGGAAAACGAGAGGCAAATGGCAAATAATGTAAATACGAGGGAGATGGCTTTGTGATAGGTACTTGGTATGTCTTGACTTGAGCGAAGACCTCCCCGGCAACGGCGCCAGAAATCCTTCTTGCTACGTCTTGAGCTAGCATTGGTTTTCCCCGAAGAGGAGAGGGTGATGCAGCAAGTGTAGCGTAAGTATTTCCCTCAGCTTTTGAGAACCAAGGTATCTATCTAGTAGGAGGCTCCTCAAAAGTCCCACGCGCCTACACAAACAAACTGAGAACTCGCAACCAACGCAATAAAGGGGTTGTCAATTCCTTCAAGGCCACTTGCGAAAGTGAGATCTGATAGAGATAGTATGATAAGATAAATATATTTTTGGTATTTTATAATATAGATGCAAAAAGTAAAGATGCAAATAAAAGTAGATTGAAAGCAAATATGATAACAGATAGACCCACGGGCCATAGGTTTCACTAGAGGCTTCTCTCGAGAGCATAAGTATTACGGTGGGTGAACAAATTACTGTCGAGCAATTGATAGAAAAGCGCATAGTTATGAGATTATCTAGGCATGATCATATATATAGGCATCACGTCCATAACAAGTAGACCGACTCCTGCCTGCATCTACTACTATTACTCCACACATCGACCGCTATCCAGCATGCATCTAGAGTATTAAGTTCATAAGAACAGAGTAACGCATTAAGCAAGATGACATGACGTAGAGGGATAAACTCATGCAATATTATATAAACCCCATCTTGTTATCCTCGATGGCAACAATACAATATGTGTCTTGCAAACCTTTCTGTCACTGGGTAAGAACACCGCAAGATTGAACCCAAAGCTAAACACTTCTCCCATGGCAAGAAAGATCAATCTAGTAGGCCAAACCAAACCGATAATTCGAAGAGACTTGCAAAGATAACTCAATCATACTTAAAAGAATTCAGAGAAGATTCATTTAATATCCATAGATAAATCTGATCATAAACCCACAATTCATCGGATCTCGACAAACACACCGCTAAAAGAGATTACATCGAATAGATCTCCACAAGAGAGGGGGAGAACATTGTATTGAGATCCAAAAAGAGAAGAAGCCATCTAGCTAATAACTATGGACCCGTGAGGTCTGTGGTAAACTACTCAAAACTCATAGGAGGGGCAAGGATGTTGATGTAGAGGCCCTCCGTGGTCGATTCCCTCCCAAGCAGAAAGTGCCGGGCGAAGGCTCCAAGATGGGATCTCACGGATACGTAAGGTTACGGTGGTGGAAATTGTGTTTCGTGGTGCCCTGGATGTTCTCTCGGGTCCGTAGGTATATATAGGAGGAAGAAGTACGTCGGTGGACGCCCGAGGGGCCCACGAGACAGGGGGCGCGCCCTCCTATCTCGTGGAGGCTCCGGTTGTTTCTTGACTTGCACTCCAAGCTCTCCGGATCTTGTTCGTTCCAAAAATCATGTTCCCGAAGGTTTCATTCCATTTGGACTCCGTTTGATATTCCTTTTCTTCGAAATACTGAAATAGGCAAAAAAACAGCAATATGGGCTGGGCGTCCGGTTAGTAGGTTAGTCTCAAAAATGATAATAATATATAAATTAAAGCCCATAAACATCCAAAACAGGTAATATAATAGCATGGAACAATCAAACATCCAGTCCAAGTGACTATGTACTCCAATGGACGTTTGCAGTCCCTAGCCGGATTGAAAATCATTTGTCATGGCGGACCTTTTCGCTTCAGCCTCTGGACCCGACAGTCCGAAGTGTATCCGAATACCCGCTCGGTTATGTAAAACCGGGGTACGCGTGGAAACCAGGCGTAGGGGTCATAAGTGCTTGAGCAGACAAGTTCCCAACTAGTTATGTTATATTACATGAATAGTAAGAAACATCTTCCAGAGAGAATAGTTCCGTTAGGGGTTCCTTTCCCTGGGTACGCATGCATCGATGTGCATGTCCGAACTACGAACAGAAGCGCAGGATACAAAACATCTGGGGATTCACGTTGTAATAAACGAAAAATATCTTTTGTTCACCGACCGAATATTCTCTTAACAACGCTAGCTTTCGGCTTCACCCAGTATGAGGTACACATCCGGCTGAACCGGCAGTATCAATCGCAGAGGTGCTCCCCTTATGCCCTAGCCGAATTAACGGGAACGTAGGGCATAAACACAAGAGCCAGGCAACCCAGCATGGCCAAAACTTAAGTCATATCGATGCATATAATAGTGAAGAAAAGTCACATATGGAAATAAAACACATATGTGGTGGGCAAGAAGCCATGAAAGGAATTATATTTAGCTTCCATATAGGAAGCCCCCAGGTATAATGAGCACGCATAGTGCGGCCGGAACGATCAAAGCATCCGTGCAGAATTTAAGACTTTAAGTGAAAAAGGTAAAGAGGGAGAGAAAGGAAGAAGGAGGACATAATTGAAAGAGCGGAGGTAAGGATACAAACACTGAGTTCGGCACTAGGCGTAGAATCTTCGGAGTCTGGCCGCGTTCCATTGGTTCGGCTCGAGTCTGTTATCAGATGTATTGCGCAGACGATACGCTCCTCTGGTGAGAACTTTATCAATGATGAAGGGACCCTCCCACTTGGGTTTGAGCTTGTCCTTCTTCTTCTCCGGTAGGCGTAGAACGAGTTCGCCAACATTATAAGTTTTGGCCCGTACTTCTCTGCTTTGATACCTTTGAGCCTGCTGCTGATAGAATGCGGAATGGGCTTTTGCGACGTCATTTTCCTCCTCTAGGGCATCTAGGTTGTCCTGCTGATCTAGCTCGGCTTCCTTCTCTTCGTACATGCGCACGCGAGGTGAGTGTCGGTGTCAAAACCGGCGGATCTCGGGTAGGGGGTCCCGAACTATGCGTCTAGGCGGATGGTAACATGAGACAAGGGACACGATGTTTTTACCCAGGTTCGGGCCCTCTCGATGGAGGTAATACCCTACTCCTGCTTGATTAATATTTATGATATGGGTAGTACAAGAGTAGATCTACCATGAGATCAACGAGGCTAAACCCTAGAAGCTAGCCTATGGTATGATTGTTGTTCGTCCTACGGACTAAAACCCTCCGGTTTATATAGACACCGGATAGGTTAGGGTTACACAGAGTCGGGTTACAATGGTAGGAGATCTACATATCCGTATCGCCAAGCTTGCCTTCCACGCCAAGGAAAGTCCCATCCGGACACGGGACGAAGTCTTCAATCTTGTATCTTCATAGTCTTGGAGTCCGGCCGTGACGATAGTCCGGCTATCCGGACACCCCCTAGTCCGGGACTCCCTCAGTAGCCCCTGAACCAGGCTTCAATGACGATGAGTCCGGCGCGCATATTGTCTTCGGCATTGCAAGGCGGGTTCCTCCTCCGAATACTTCATAGAAGGTTTGAACACCAGGATAGTGTCCGGCTCGCAAAACAAGTTCCACATAACACCGTGAGAGAGAATAACCTTTGCACAGATCTACCGACGTATTCCGCGGCGTGACATCACACCACGGCCAGGCCTTTATATGAATCGTTTTACTGTTCCACCTCAGCGCGTTTAGCGAGGCGGTTTCCTTGGCACGACTTATCAAAGCATAGATCGTGCCCCCTTATTCCAGGATTCTCATCAATACGGACGTGGTAACCCATCCGCGCCATTGATTACGGCGCTTGGGAAATAAGCGAGTTTTACCAGGCTGGTGGGGACGACAGCTTCGTCTCCGGCCCATATAAGGGGATAAGGATCCACCCTTTCACCCACGCCTTCTTCCTCCTTTGCTTATCCATTTCACAAGACTCGAGATCCAGCGCCTAAGTCCGCGACGTCCCACCTCAACCTTCTCCAACCATGTCGAGCGGGAGGCAGGTGGATGGCCTCCTCCGTCACGGAGGGGCACATCACAAGACTGCGGGAGGCCGATACTTGTCCGACGACATCACAGCGACAGGCTGCCCGATGCGGGCAGCTTATTCCAACCCCGGGCCCCATGAGAGGGTAGTGTTTCTCCCCACTTCCTCCGCGGACTAGGTTTTCCACTTCACCCATTTGTCCGGGGCTCATGTTCTACTACGGCCTGGACTTCCACGACCTGGCCTCAATTTCATCCTCAACATCTCGGCGTTTATCATCGTGGTGCGAGGCTTTCTCTGCATCCAGCCCCACTTCGCTAATGGCTGAAGATCTTCAACGTCCGCCGAAGGTAGTGGGCGGCCGCTGCCGGAGTGCAGAGGCGCCATGGTTGGCAAGATGGCCAATGTCCTATGGCTTCATGGGCGCCTTTGTGGAGACAATAAAGGGGTGGCAATCGGGGTGGTTCTACATCACCGAGCCACGCGACCCCGAATGGGTGGCGGCCCCCGAATTCAGATCTGGCTTCCCCACACGGCTCTCGTCATGGAAGGAGACGGGCCTGACGTGGGGGAATTCAGAAGAGCTATTCGGACTCCAAACATGCGTCCGAAACCTGGTGGTCAAGAATCTCAGGATTGTGGACGTAATCCAGGTGATGCTCATCCGCCGGATTCTCCCATGCCAACAACGGGCCTTTAACTTGTGGGAGTTCGATCCGGTACAACACCGAACCTTGAGCCGGCTCTTCGACACTACATACGGAGATGCCTGGAAGGTGCTGTTCAAGGGCGCTGAAGCCCCAACATCCGCTAACAAGGATCGTCGATACAGCTCGCGGCATCCAGCCGGCGAGGTAAGTTATTTTACCCTTTACGGGACTCTTTTTTCATAGATTGACTCTAGATGGGATCTAAAACTCCCTAATCTTTGACAGGACTGGCTGAAGACGTCCGGACAGATTAACTGTCTGGCTCCTTTGCCAGAAGACCCGGAGGACGCCTGACAATGGGGAGTTGGCTCCGGCGCCGCATGTGGTGCCGGAGAAGAATGCCAAGAAGGAGGCCACGGGAACTCGAAGGAGCTCCCGATGCTAGGTGCTGTCAGATTCTGATGCAGAATCTTCTCCTGAGGATGAGGAGGAAGAAGAAGAAGCTCCTCCCCCAGCGGGGGAGGAGAAGAAAAGGAAGGCCGCCCCACCTGGGGAGGCCGGAGGGTCCAAGAAGGGAAGAACCCTTCCTCCGGACTTCTCCACCAACGTCGACGACGACGAGGAGGATTGGCCTACAAGGGCCAAGCCCCTGGCGAGATCGTAAGTGTCCGGATACCCATGGCTTTTTATTATCGCAGAGTGTTCTCTAATGTCAAACAATCATGCAGCCCGCCCAAGGGCGAGTTCGCCGATTCATCGAGCGGGTCCCTGGGCTCGTCGGAAATGGAGAGTACTTCGCTTCCGACCGCCTCCTCGCCTCACGCTGCGAACGACGCCACGGTGGGGCCCCAAGGGGGGCTTGGTCAAGAGGAGGTAGCGCAGGAGGTGCCACAAGGCAACCTCCGGACTCAGCGCTGGGAGGCAAGACCCCGGGGCTTAAGCCCGACCCTCGTCCAGACTCCATGCCGGAACCATCAGCGGTTCCGAAGTCCGGTCAGCGGATCCTTCGCAAGAAGGGTAAGACGCCGGTGTCCTCCGTCCAACCGGAGGCACCGGATAGCTTACTAGAGGTGCTTAACAGCGCTTCCATCGAGGAGGAGCACCGCACTGTGATGAGTGCGGTGATCCGGACAGTTCAGTCCGCCAAGAGCGGACTGACCGAAGCCTGTACCAGCCTTCTAACAGGCTTTGAGGTAAGTTTAGAATATGTAAAAATATTACCGCATAGACAGTAGCCCCTGATGCTTAGTTCGGTGTTAGGAAAGAAAAGCCGGACTAAGGATCTAAAAAGATATACGCAGGAGTTTAACATAAGTATGTCAATATGGGAATGCAGGCATTGCGCTTGACCTCTGCCAAGACCGATCATGGAGGTCAATGCATTGAAGGTAACCTCGAGCGGTCCGAGAACGAGCTCGAACAAGCCAAGAAGCAGCTCGAGGACAAGGAAGGTAAGTAATACCTTATTAAAGAAATACCTTATAGAAAAGGTTTTGGTTGAAAAAAATAACAGGAATAACTTGGGTACTACAGGGGCCACGAACGAGGTGGCGACCTCAAGGAAGCGGTGTCCGTGGGTCGAAACAAAGCGGCTCATGAACGCACCGAGCGAGAGAAGGGGGAGGCGCAGCTGGCCAAGACGGCAAGAGCTCCAAGCTCGTGGAAAAACACGAGGGTTTGAGCGTGACTCAAGACTCGAGAGTCCGAGCTCGCCTCGGCTCTTGAGAGTGCCAAAGCTGCTAAGGCCGAGGCCCAAAAGCCCTCCAAGAAATTGAATCGTTAAAGAAGATAGCGGCGGTAAGGCATTCTTTATGCAAAGCAAGCATGTGAAAGTGAATAACCTATTACATAACCGGAATCGGAGCTCACCAGGAGCGTTCGCAAATATGCCCCGTAGTGTGTCTGATGCTGCCGCATTCTACCGCGCCAAGGAGGGGAGCTCGACGGAAAAGATGTTCTGGTCTCAGTATGCTGAGGCCGAACGTCCGGTGCCCCTGAGCGACCAGCTGAAGCAGCTGGTCGAGCTCCACAAGGTCGCCGAACAGGCCATGAAGGGCCTTATAGCGCGGCTGTGGCCATTGGAAGCCATGCCTGGGAGCTACTTCGGCTTAGTGCAGCGGCTGGTGGACGCCTGTCCACGGATTGAAGTCATCAAGCGCTCCGTCTGCATTGAAGGTGTCCGTCGGGCCCTTGCCCGTGCTAAAGTGCACTGGGGCAAGCTGGATGTGGAGAAGCTTGTGACGGACGGGCCACTGAAGGGCCATGAGCATCGCACGCCCGAAATGTACTATGAGGGCCTCCTGAAGGGTGCTCGCCGAATAGCGGATGAGTGCTCCAAAGATGTAATTTTTGAATAGGCTCGCATTTGTTATCATGTACGCTGAAAACTTGTTCATATGCGCTAAGCAACGCTTGTTAATTTAAAATATTACCTTCTGTGCGGCCGTTTATCAAATTTTAGAGATGGCAAGTCGTTGGCTTCAGCCCCCAAGCCACGAGTGCTGGGGTGTTCGGGATAAACTTGAGCACTCTTGTTCCCATTCTTGGGTCCATCTAGGGAGGCGCTCAACACAACGAACAAGGCAACCGGACTTATAATGCTTGAACACTCTCACTTAGCAATAGAATTCTATAATTTTAAATTTTGGCGAAGACCCTAATATTCTGAAGACCAAGTTCGGGTCGCTAACCAAGCCTAGGCCGGACAATTCGGTTCCTCGCTTCTAAGCGGCATAAGTCTTTAGGGACCCGAAAAACCTCTCGAACAGCGATCGCTCTCGCCTTATCATGACGGTCAGTTTTAGCTTTCTCCACTGAGGTGCTCGACCCAGCTCAACTGGGGCACAATCGCAGTGGTTCTCCCGGTGCTACCTTAGCCGATATAGCGGAACGTAAGGTACCAAAACACGGGAGCCGGGCAAACCCAACTATTGACCCAAGACATGATTCGGAGCCGATTCATATAATGCTATAAGTTCAGGGTGCCGCACTTGTGAAAGTGTTCAGACTTATCACACCATAATTTTGGGATACTTAAGCCCCTGGTGTATTGGCCGTACCAAAGTGTACGGTTGCAACATGTCATGAAATGAACATATGTATAGATAAAGCAAGTAGTGCAATAATAAGCAAAAGCTATGTATTGTTTATTCAAAAAGGTACTGCAATGAAAGCAGAACGATACAAATAGTGCTATAAGCAAGGGATGGGACTATCTAACATGTCCCCCTCCAGTGTTAAGCTACGGGATGGTATGTAAAACAGGTATAATGCTCGTAATAGAGACCACCTGAACATTCGACGTGGCTTTCCGCTTCCCTGGCTGTTGCATCGTGAGTTCGGCGATTCAAGTGCCGGACAGGACTTCTCAAAGACGGAGTCCTGAAAGTAAGAAAAAAGGAAGAAAAAGGGAAAAAGAAAAAGAATGACCCAATCGGGAGCCCCTGGTGCGGTCGAGCCGCATTCTTGGCGTGCCGTGGTCTTGCCCTTCCCCATGTGCCCATGGTATCTCCAGAGCGTAATTATGTACGCGTAATACTAGCTTCGCGATTTCGTGAGGGCAGGGGTTGGGGCCGGATTGCTACGCGTGCTTGAATCGTGCCAGGCGGTCTTGTTGTAGGTTACTCCGGGCGCGCTTGACAGTGGCCGGACAATTAGTGGCCGGACTCGAGAATGGCCGTGAGAGGCTGCTTTGTACCTCCGCCGCGAGGGCCGCCGTGTGCTCCTCTGTTCGGAGAGAGCGTTCGGTGTTTCCGTTGACCGTGATTACTCCTCGAGGGCCTGGCATCTTGAGCTTGAGGTATGCGTAGTGCGGCATCGCATTGAACTTTGCAAATGCGGTTCGTCCGAGCAATGCATGATAGCCGCTGCGGAATGGGACGATGTTGAAGATTAACTCTTCGCTTCGGAAGTTATCCGGGGATCCGAAGACCACTTCGAGTGTCACTGAGCCCGTACAACTGGCCTCTACACCCGATATGACGCCTTTAAAGGTCGTTTTTGTAGGTTTAATCCTTGAGGGGTCTATGCCCATTTTGCGCACTGTATCCTGATAAAGCAGGTTTAGGCTGCTACCGCCGTCCATCAGGACTCTGGTGAGGTGAAATTCCGTCAATAATTGGGTCAAGAACCAATGCGGCGTAGCCGCCGTGACGGATGCTAGTGGGGTGGTCCCTTCGATCGAAGGTGATCGGGCAGGAAGACCATGGGTTGAACTTCGGGGCGACTGGCTCCATCGCGTATACGTCCCTTAGTGCACGCTTCCGCTCCCTTTTGGGTATGTGGGTTGCGTATCATGTTCACCGTCCGCACTTGTGTGGGAAAACCCTTACATCCTCTATTGTTCGGCGGCCGGGGCTCTTCCTCGTCATCGCTATGCAGCCCCTTGTCATTGAGTTCGGCACTTAACTTGCCTGCTTGCTTGAACACCCAACAATCCCTGTTGGTGTGATTGGCTGGTTTTTGGGGGTGCCATGTATCTGGCACAAGCGATCGAGTATTCGGTCCAAGTTGGACGGGCCCTGGGTATTTCTTTTGAATGGCTTCTTCCGCTGACCGGGTTTAGAGCCTCTGAATCCGGCATTGACGGCCGTATCTTCAGTGTTATCGGCGCTTGTTCTTGTTGCGACGCGACCTGCCATTGCTGTCCTTGATATCCGAACTATCAGGGTGTTTGGCCAAGTTGTTGCTTCGAGCTAGCTAGTTGTCCTCTCCCGCACAAAAGCGAGTCATGAGGGTTGTAAGGGCTGCCATAGATTTCATCTTTTCCTAGGTGCCGGGCAAGCCACTCGTCGCGGATGTTATGTTTGAAGGCTGCAAGGGCCTCTGCATCCGGACAGTCAACTATTTGATTTTTCTTTGTGAGGAACCGTGTCCAGAATTGTCCGGCCGATTCTTCTGGCTGCTGAATTATGTGGCTAAGGTCATCGGCGTCTGGTCGCACATATGTGCCTGGAAGTTATCAAGGAATGCGGCTTCCATGTCCTCCCAACAACCAATTGATTCTGGCCGGCAAGCTGTTGAGCCAATGCCGAGCTGGTCCTTTAAGCTTGAGTGGGAGGTATTTGATGGCATGTAGATCATCACCGCGGGCCATGTGGATATGGAGGAGATAGTCCTTGATCCAGACCGCAGGTCTGTGGTACCATCGTATGATTCGATGTTTACGGGTTTGAAGCCCTCGGGATTTGATGATCCATTACTTCATCTGTGAAGCATAGTGGGTGTCGGCGCCTCAGTATTGGGCTATATCACGGCGTAGCTCATATGAGCTTTGTTCATCGTGTTCGCCCGCCGGGTTTGTTGTATCCGTGCGACGGTAATCATCCCGTCGTTAGGCGCCCACGCGATCCGTAGATCGATCTTGTATGTTTTGCCTTATCCTCCAATATATCTCGCAAGTTCGGGCGCGTTTTCCCGTGCCTTGGTACTTTTTGAGCGGGCGCTGGTGTGCCTTGAGCAGAGGGCCGAGAGGCTTCTTCCGTCGCCACGGGTGGCCGGTCTGCCATGTCGTGCGCTGGTGACTTGGGTGCTTCCTCCTCTAGTCGAGGCAATGGCCTGCGTTTGGGGTAGCTTTTGGAGGGGCGTTCGAGTTCATACTCTTCGGCTACGAGGACTTCAGTCCATCTGTCAGCTAGCAGGTCTTGAACAGCTCTAAGTTGTTGCTGCTTTTTCTTGAGGCTGCTTGCCGTGGCTATAAGCCTGCGTTTGAAACGCTCCTGTTCGGCGGGATCCTCAGGCACGACAAACTCGTCGTCGTCGAGGCTTGCCTCATCCTCGAAGGGAGGCGCATAATTATCGTCCTCAACCTCTCTCCGCCGCACTGTCGTGCGGACTTGCTTCTCCCTCCTCCTGCGCTGAGTCCTGCTGGAGGGGGTTCTCTTCGACACTGTCCGGGGTGTTATTATCTCCCGCGCCGGAATCACCGTTTTTATTGTGGCGGGATTTAGAGCGGCGCCGCTGACATCGATGCTTCGGCTGTTTCTTGGAGGGGTCATCCTCCGTTGTTCCATCGCCGTTCCCATATTTTGGGATGTCCACCATGTATATGTCATATGACGAGGTGGCCTTCCAGTGCCCTGTAGGCGCTGGGTCTTGGTCGTCTCCGGCGTCGTCGTCCATACCGTCGACGTCTTCGGAGTCGAAGTCGAGCATGTCGGTTAAATCATCGGCAGTGGCTACAAAGTGGGTGGTGGGTGGGCGTTGAATTTCATCGTCCGTATCCCAACCTTCCTGTCCGCAGTCCAGCAAGGGCTCTCCAGATAAAGAGAGAGACTTCAGCGAATTCAGGATGTCGCCAAAGGGCGAGTGCTGAAAGATGTCCGCGGCAGTGAACTCCATAACGGGCGCCCAATCAGATTTGATTGGCAGGGGTGCGGAGGGTTCGGAGTCCGGAGAGGAGTCCGGCACCCTGGAGTCGAGGTCTTCGCAAAGGACAGGGATGGAGTTCGGCTCAATCGCCGTAGAGATTGTAGCCCCCGAGGCGGTGTCTAACCACTCGTCCTCGATCGGGGAATCCGCCCGGATTAAGGGTCGAAGCGGATGCCGGTGCGGCCTCCAGGGCTGATTCGGCTGCAGAGCTAGATCATGCCCATCGAGACAAGGCGGGCGCTGGCAGCTGCGGCTCGAATCCGTCGCAGATCGAGTCTCCGCGGATATCGGCCGTATAGTTCAAACTTCCAAATCTGACCTGATGGCTGGGGCGAAGCTTCGATCTGCTCCGGATGGCTGCTTAATTGGCCCGTAGTGCAAAGCCGCCGAACACGAAGATCTGTCCGGGGAGAAAAGTCTCACCCTGGACCGCGTCGTTGTTGATGATCGAAGGAGCCATCGGGCCTATCGGTGACGAAACAAAGGAACTCTCAATGAAAGCACCAATGTCGGTGTCAAAACCGGCGGATCTCGGGTAGGGGGTCCCGAACTGTGCGTCTAGGCGGATGGTAACAGGAGACAAGGGACACGATGTTTTTACCCAGGTTTGGGCCCTCTCGATGGAGGTAATACCCTACTCCTTCTTGATTAATATTGATGATATGGGTAGTACAAGAGTAGATCTACATATCCATATCGCCAAGCTTGCCTTCCACGCCAAGGAAAGTCCCATCCGGACACGGGACGAAGTCTTCAATCTTGTATCTTCATTGTCTTGGAGTCTGGCCGTGACGATAGTCCGGCTATCCGGACACCCCCTAGTCCGGGACTCCCTCAGTGAGTCATGGATTATGTCGCAGGGTAGCACTGCTTCGGCACCGTATACCATAAAAAATGGTGTGTATCCGGTCGTACGATTCGGCGTGGTCCGCAGCCCCCAGAGTACAGAGTCGAGCTTCTCGACCCAGTGCGTGTATGATTCCTTCAAGGATCGCACTAGTCTGGGTTTGATGCTGCTCATGATGAGACCATTTGCACGTTCAACTTGACTGTTTGTTTGGGGGTGATAGACAAAGGCGTAATCGAGCTTAATGCCCATGTTGCCGCACCAAGATTTCACCTCATCGGCTGTGAAATTTGAGCCATTGTCAGTGATGATGCTGTGGGGGACGCCGTAACGGTGTACAACCCCTGATATGAAGTCTATCACTGGTCCGGATTCGGCCGTTTTAACTAGTTTGGCTTCTATCCATTTGGTGAACTTGTCCACCATGACCAATAAGTATTTTTTCTTATGGCTTCCCCTTTAAGAGGTCCGACCATATTTAGCCCCCAGACCGCGAAGGGCCAAATGATGGGGATTGTTTGGAGAGCGGTAGGGGGCATATGGCTCTGATTGGCGAAGAGTTGGCAATCGACGCAATGTTGGACTAGGTCCTGTGCATTTGCCCGGGCTGTCGGCCAATAAAACCCTATACAGAAGGCCTTCCTTACAAGTGCCCGAGCTGCAGCGTGGTGCCCGCCGAGTCCGGCATGGATTTCGGCTAAGAGTTGTCGTCCTTCCTCTTCGGAGATACATCTTTGGAGCACTCCGGTGGCGCTTTTCTTATAGAGCTCTCCCTCATGGACATTGTAGGCCTTGGAACGCCGCATGATACAACGTGCCTCATTTTGGTCCTCGGGGAGCTCTTGCCTATTAAGGTAGGCTAAGAAGGGCTCGGTCCACGGGGCGATGACGGCCATGATTTCGTGGGCCGAAGATGTTATTTCGGTGGCAGAGCCTCCGATTACGTCAGATGGTTCGGAATCTGGGGTTGTATTCGGAGCCGGACTGATATTGCCAGACTCCCCTTCCCATACCACGGACGGCTTGAACAACGTTTCCAAGAAGATATTAGGTGGGACGGGGTCGCATTTAGCACCGATGCGGGCAAGGATATCTGCCGCTTGATTATTTTCTCTGGCCACATGGTGGAATTCGAGCCCCTCGAACCGAGCTGACATTTTGAGGATGGCATTACGATAGGCCGCCATTTTCGGGTCCTTGGCATCAAAGCCTCCATTTATTTGAGATATTGCTAGTTTTGAGTCCCCGCGCACTTCGAGGCGTTGGATGCCCATGGAGACTGCCATCCGAAGACCATGCAACAGGGCCTCGTATTCGGCTGCATTGTTGGAGTCTGTGTATAATATTTGGAGTACGTATTGGACCGTGTCTCCGGTGGGGGATGTCAGTACAACACCCGCTCCCAATCCGGCCAGCATTTTAGAGCCGTCGAAGTGCATGATCCAGTTGGAGTACGCGACGTACTCTTTAGGGAGTTCGGCTTCTGTCCATTCGGTGACAAAGTCAGCCAGTACTTGCGATTTGATGGCTCTCCGTGGTTTGTATGTTATGTCGAACGGAAGGAGCTCAATAGCCCATTTGGCAATCCGGCCCGTGGCGTCGCGGTTATTTATTATACCATTGAGTGGTACTTCTCGGAGGCCACCGTAATTGAACACTCTTGAAAGTAGTGTCGTAGCTTCCGGGATGCCATGAAGACCGCTTACGCTATGTTTTGATAGTATGGGTACTGGGACTTGCATGGAGTGTGGACAGTGGACACGCAACATACCGGTTTTTGGAGCGGGAACTTGTGTCCGTCCGCTTCTCGTTCGACGACGAGCACTGCGCTTACAACCTGGTGTGTTGCAGCTATGTATAGTAGCATAGGTTCGCCAGTATTTGGCGCGGTCAGGACTGGATTGCTGGCCAAGAGGGCCTTTATTTCTTCCAGTCCAGCCGTAGCCGCATCCGTCCACTCGAAGTGTTCGGTGCGTCGAAGAAGGCGATAAAAGGGTAGTGCATTTTCTCCTAATCTGGAGATAAAGCGGCTTAAGGCAGCCACACATCCAGTTAGTTTCTGGATCTGCTTGAGGTCTGTTGGGATAGCCAACTGTGACAGAGCTCGGATTTTTGCCGGATTTGCTTCAATTCCTCTATTGGAAACGATGAAGCCGAGCAATTTCCCGGAGGGTACGCCGAAGACACATTTTTCCGGGTTAAGCTTGATGTCGTATGTTCAGAGGTTGTCGAACGTGAGCCTCAAGTCTTCTATTAAAATTTAGACGTGTCTTGTTTTAATGACCACGTCATCCACGTATGCCTCAACTATTTTGCTGATTTGCTTTTCCACGCATGTTTGAATCATGCGTTGATAGGTTGCGCCGGCGTTTTTTAGCCCGAAAGGCATGGTGTTGAAACAGAAAGGGCCGTATGGCGTAATGAAGGCCGTTGCGGCTTGGCCGGACTCCGCCATCTTGACTGATGGTATCCGGAGTATGCGTCGAGGAAACACAATGAGTTGTGTCCTGCGGTGGCGTCGATGATTTGATCAATGCGGGGGAGCGGGAAGGGATCCTTAGGGCAAGCCTTATTGAGGTCCTTGAAATCGACACATAGGCGCCAGGATTTATCCTTCTTTGGTACCATTACCAGGTTTGCTAGCCAATTCGGATGTTTTATGTCTATGATGAATCCGGCCTCGAGTAGTTTGGCTAGCTCTTCTCACATGGCTTGCCGCTTAGGCTCTAAGAATCTCCTAAGAGGCTGCTTGATTGGCTTGTATCCCTTCAGTATATTGAGGCTGTGTTCGACCAGCTTGCGTGGGATGCCCGGCATGTCTGAAGGATGCCAGGCAAAAATATCCCAATTCTCACGCAGGAAATCTCGCAGTGTGGCGTCTGTTGTGGGGTTCAACTGTGTCCCAATGGAAGCTGTCTTTGTAGGGTCCGTTGGGTGGACCTCGAATTTGACTATTTCGTCCGCGGGCTTGAAGGAGGTGGACTTGGGTCGCTTGTCGAGTATCACGTCGTCTCTGTCCACTATGGAGCGTAGTGTTGTTAGTTCTTCGGTCGCAAGGGCTTTTGATAATGCCTCCAGGGCTAGTGCGGCAGTTTTATTTTCGGCGTGGAGTGCAACGTCGGGATCACTAGCGAGAGTGATGATTCCATTGGGCCCGGGCATTTTGAGCTTCATGTACCCATAATGGGGTATAGCTTGAAAGCTCGTGACTGTGTCCCGCCCTAAGAGGGCGTGGTATCTGCTGCTGAACGGGGCCACTTGAAATGTGATTTCTTCGGACCTGTAATTCTCCGGTGTGCCGAATGCCACATCCAGTGTGATTTTTCCCGCACATCGTGCCTCCCGACTAGGGATGATTCCCCTGAAGGTTGTGCTGCTTCGCTCAATGCGGCTCCTGTCAATTTCCATCTTGTTGAGGGTTTCCTCGTAGATGAGGTTTAGTCCACTTCCGCCGTCCATGAACACTTTAGTGAGCCGGAAGCCGTCCACGATTGGACTGAGGACCAAAGCGGCTGGTATTGGGGAACGTAGTAATTTCAAAAAAATTCCTACGCACACGCAAGATCATGGTGATGCATAGCAACGAGAGGGGAGAGTGTTGTCCACGTACCCTCGTAGACCGAAAGCGGAAGGATAATGACAACGCGGTTGATGTAGTCGTACGTCTTCACGATCCGACCGATCGAAGTACCGAACGTACGGCACCTCCGAGTTCAGCACACGTTCAGCTCGATGACGATCCCCGGACTCCGATCTAGCAAAGTGTCGGGGATGAGTTCCGTCAAGACGACGGCGTGGTGGACGATGATGATGTTCTATCGCACAGGCTTCGCCTAAACTCCGCGACGATATGACCGAGGTGGAATATGGTGGAGGGGGGCACCGCACACGGCTAAGGAACGATCTTGAAGATCAACTTGTGTGTTCTAGGGTGCCCCCCTGCCCCCGTATATAAAGGAGGGAGGGGGGAGGTGCGGCCGGCCCCCTAGGGGTGCGCCTGGAGGAGTCCTACTCCCAAGTAGGACTCCCCCCTCTTGCCTTGGTGGAGAAGGAAAGGGGAGGAAAGAGGAGGGCGCCCCCTTCCTTGTCCTATTCGGACTAGGGGAGGGGGCGCGGCCTGCCCCGGCCGACCCTCCTCTTCTCCCACATGGCCCACTAAGGCCCATTATCCCCGGAGGGTTCCGCTAACCCCGGTGTTCCAGAAAATCCCGATTTCACCCGGAACCATTCCGATATCCAAATATAGGCTTCCAATATATCAATCTTTATGTCTCGACCATTTCGAGACTCCTCGTCATGTCCGTGATCACATCTGGGACTCCGAACAATCTTCAGTACATCAAAACTTATCAACTCATAATAAAACTGTCATCGTAACGTTAAGCGTGCGGACCCTACGGGTTCGAGAACTATGTAGACATGACCTAGAACTACTCCCGGTCAATAACCAATAGCGGAACCTGGATGCTCATATTGGCTCCTACATATTCTACGAAGATCTTTATCGGTCAAACCGCATAACAACATACGTTGTTGCCTTTGTCATCGGTATATTACTTGCCCGAGATTTGATCGTCGGTATCCAATACCTAGTTCAATCTCGTTAATGGCAAGTCTCATTACTCGTTACGTAATGGATCATTCCGTAACTAACTCATTAGCTACATTGCTTGCAAGGCTTATAGTGATGTGCATTACCGAGAGGGCCCAGAGATACCTCTCCGACAATCGGAGTGACAAAACCTAATCTCGAAATACGCCAACCCAACATGTACCTTTGGAGACACCTATAGTACTCCTTTATAATCACCCGATTACGTTGTGATGTTTGGTAGCACCCAAAGTGTTCCTCCGTAAACGGGAGTTGCATAATCTCATAGTTACAGGAACATGTATAAGTCATGAAGAAAGCAATAGCAATGTACTAAACGATCAAGTGCTAGGCTAACGGAATGGGTCATGTCAATCACATCATTCTCCTAATTATGTGATCCCATTAATCAAATAACAACACATGTCTATGGTTAGGAAACATAACCATCTTTGATTAATGAGCTAGTCAAGTAGAGGCATACTAGTGACTATATGTTTGTCTATGTATTCACACATGTATCATGTTTCCGGTTAATACAATTCTAGCATGAATAATAAACATTTATCATGATATGAGGAAATAAATAATAACTTTATTATTGCCTCTACGGCATATTTCCTTCAGACTCCCAATTCCACTAGAGTCAATAATCTAGATTACATAGTAATGATTCTAACACCCATGGAGTCTTGGTGCTGATCATGTTTTCCTCGTGGAAGAGGCTTAGTCAACGGGTCTGCAACATTCAGATCCGTATGTATCTTGCAAATCTCTATGTCTCCCACCTGGACTTGGTCCCGGATGGAATTGAAGCGTTTCTTGATGTGCTTGGTCCTCTTGTGAAATCTGGATTCCTTTGCCAAGGAAATTGCACCAGTATTGTCACAGAAGATCTTCATGGTCCCGATGCACTAGGTATTACACCTTGATCGGAAATGAACTCCTTCATCCAGACTCCTTCATTTGCTGCTTCCGAAGCAGCTATGTTCTCCGCTTCACATGTAGATCCCGCCACGACGTTTTGTTTAGAACTGCACCAACTTACAGCTCCACCGTTTAATAAAAACACGTATCCGGTTTGCGATTTAGAATCGTCCAGATCAGTGTCAAAGCTTGCATCGACGTAACCATTTACGACTAGCTCTTTGTCACCTCCATATATGAGAAACATATCCTTAGTCCTTTTCAGGTATTTCAGGATGTTCTTGACCGCTGTCCAGTGATCCACTCTTGGACTACTTTGGTACCTTCCTGCCAAGCTTATTGCTAAGCATACGTCAGGTCTGGTACACAACATTGCATACATGATAGAGCCTATGGCTGAAGCATAGGGAACTTCTTTCATTTTCTCTCTATCTTCTACTGTGGTCGGGCATTGAGTCTGACTCAACTTCACACCTTGTAGTACGGGCAAGAACCCTTTCTTTGCCTGATCCATTTTGAACTTTTTCAAAATTTTATCAAGGTATGTGCTTTGTGAAAGTCCTATTAAGCATCTTGATCTATCTCTATAAATCTTGATGCCCAATATATAAGCAGCTTTACCGAGGTCTTTCATAGAAAAACTTTTATTCAAGTATCCCTTTATGCTGTCCAGAAATTCTATATCATTTCCAATTAATAATATGTCATCTACATATAATATCAGAAATGCTACAGAGCTCCCACTCACTTTCTTGTAAATACAGGCTTCTCCAAAAGTCTGTATAAAACCATATGCTTTGATCACACTATGAAAGCGTTTATTCCAACTCCGAGATGCTTGCACCAGTCCATAAATGGATCGCTGGAGCTTGCACACTTTGTTAGCACCTTTTGGATCAACAAAACCTTCTGGTTGCATCATATACAACTCTTCTTCTAGAAATCCATTCAAGAATGCAGTTTTGACATCCATTTGCCAAATTTCATAATCATAAAATGCAGCAATTGCTAACATGATTCGGACAGACTTAAGCATCGCTACGGGTGAGAAAGTCTCATCGTAGTCAGCCCCTTGAACTTGTCGAAAACCTTTCGCAACAAGTCGAGCTTTATAGACAGTTACATTACCATCAGCGGCAGTCTTCTTCTTAAAGATCCATTTATTCTCAATGGCTTGCCGATCATCGGGCAAGTCAATCAAAGTCCATACTTCGTTCTCATACATGGATCCCATCTTAGATTTCATGGCTTCTAGCCATTTTGCGGAGTCTGGGCTCATCATCGCTTCCTCATAGTTTGTAGGTTCGCCATGGTCAAGTAACATGACTTCCAGAATAGGATTACCGTACCACTCTGGTGCGGATCTTACTCTGGTAGACCTACGAGGTTCAGTAGAAACTTGATCTGAAGTTTCATGATCAATATCATTAGCTTCCTCACTAATTGGTGTAGTTGTCACAGGAACCGGTTCTTGTGATGGACTACTTTTCAATAAGGGAGCAGGTACAGTTACCTCATCAAGTTCTACTTTCCTCCCACTCACTTCTTTCGAGAGAAACTCCTTCTCTAGAAAGGATCCGAATTTAGCAACGAAAATCTTGCCCTCAGATCTGTGATAGAAGGTGTACCCAACAGTCTCTTTTGGGTATCCTATGAAGACACATTTCTCCGATTTGGGTTCGAGCTTATCTGGTTGAAGTTTCTTTACATAAGCATCGCACCCCCGAACTTTAAGAAACGACAACTTTGGTTTCTTGCCAAACCATAGTTCATGAGGTGTCGTCTCAACGGATTTTGATGGTGCCCTATTTAACGTGAATGCGGCCGTCTCTAAAGCATAACCCCAAAACGATAGCGGTAAATCAGTAAAAGACATCATAGATCGCACCATATCTAGTAAAGTACGATTACGACGTTCGGACACACCATTTCGTTGTGGTGTTCCGGGTGGCGTGAGTTTCAAAACTATTCCGCATTGTTTCAAATGTAAACCAAACTCGTAACTCAAATATTCTCCTCCACGATCAGATCATAGAAATTTTATTTTCTTGTTACGATGATTTTCTACTTCACTCTGAAATTCTTTGAATTTTTCAAATGTTTCAGACTTGTGTTTCATTAAGTAGATATACCCATATCTGCTCAAATCATCTGTGAAGGTGAGAAAATAACGATACCCGCCGCGAGCCTCAACATTCATTGGACCACAAACATCAGTATGTATGATTTCCAACAAATCAGTTGCTCGCTCCATAGTTCCGGAGAACGGCGTTTTAGTCATTTTGCCCATGAGGCACGGTTCGCAAGTACCAAGTGATTCATAATCAAGTGATTCCAAAAGCCCATCAGTATGGAGATTCTTTATGCGCTTTACACCGATATGACCTAAACGGCAGTGCCACAAGTAATTTGCACTATCATTATCAACTCTGCATCTTTTGGTTTCAACACTATGAATATGTGTATTACTACTATCGAGATTGAATATAAATAGACCACTCTTCAAGGGTGAATGACCATAAAAGATATTACTCATATAGATAGAACAACCATTATTCTCTGACTTAAATGAATAACCGTCTCGCATCAAACAAGATCCATGTTCATGCTTAACGCTGGCACCAAATAACAATTATTTAGGTCTAAAACTAATCCCGATGGTAGTTGTAGAGGTAGCGTGCCGACCGCGATCACATCGACTTTGGAACCATTTCCCACATGCATCGTCACCTCGTCCTTAGCCAATCTTCGCTTAATCCGTAGTTCCTGTTTCGAGTTGCAAATATTAGCAACAGAACCAGTATCAAATACCCAGGTACTACTGCGAGCATTAGTAAGGTACACATCAATAACATGTATATCACATATACCTTTGTTCACTTTGCCATCCTTCTTATCCGCCAAATACTTGGGGCAATTCCGCTTCCAGTGTCCAGTCTGCTTGCAGCAGAAGCACTCAGTCTCAGGCTTAGGTCCAGACTTGGGTTTCTTCTCATGAGCAGCAACTTGTTTGCTGTTCTTCTTGAAGTTCCCCTTCTTCTTCCCTTTGCCCTTTTTCTTGAAACTGGTGGTCTTGTTGACCATCAACACTTGATGCTCCTTTTTGATTTCTACCTCCGCGGCTTTTAGCATTGCGAAGAGCTTGGGAATAGTCTTGTCCATCCCTTGCATATTATAGTTCATCACGAAGCTGTTGTAGCTTGGTGGAAGTGATTGAAGAATTCTGTCAATGACACTATCATCAGGAAGATTAACTCCCAGTTGAATCAAGTGATTATTATACCCAGACATTTTGAGTATGTGTTCACTGATGTAACTATTCTCCTCCATCTTGCAGCTATAGAACTTATTGGAGACTTCATATCTCTCAATCCGGGCATTTGCTTGAAATATTAACTTCAACTCCTGGAACATCTCATATGCTCCATGACGTTCAAAACGTCGTTGAAGACCCGGTTCTAAGCCGTAAAGCATGGCACACTGAACTATCGAGTAGTCATCAGCTTTGCTCTGCCAGACGTTCTTAACGTCGTCAGTTGCATCAGCAGCAGGCCTGGCACCCAGTGGTGCTTCCAGGACGTAATTCTTCTGTGCAGCAATGAGGATAATCCTCAAGTTACGGACCCAGTCCGTGTAATTGCTACCATCATCTTTCAACTTTGCTTTCTCAAGGAACGCATTAAAATTCAACGGAACAACAGCACGAGGCATCTATCTACAGCAAACATAGACAAGCAAAATACTATCAGGTACTAAGTTCATGATAAATTTAAGTTCAGTTAATCATATTACTTAAGAACTCCCAGTTAGATAGACATCCCTCTAATCTTATAAGTGATTACGTGATCCATATTAACTACACCATGTCCGATCGTCACGTGAGATTGAGTAGTTTCAACGGTGAACATCAATATGTTGATCATATCTACTATATGATTCACGCTCGACCTTTCGGTCTCCGTGTTCCGAGGCCATATATGTTATATGCTAGGCTCGTCAAGTTTAACCTGAGTATTCTGCGTGTGCAACTGTTTTGCATCCGTTGTATTTGAACGTAGAGCCTATCACACCCGATCATCACGTGGTGTCTCAGCACGAAGAACTTTCGCAACGTGCATAATCAGGGAGAACACTTCTTGATAATTTTAGTGAGAGATCATCTTAAAATGCTACCGTCAATCAAAGCAAGATAAGATGCATAAAGGATAAACATCGCATGCAATCAATATAAGTGATATGATGTGGCCATCATCATCTTGTGCTTGTGATCTCCATCTCCGAAGCACCGTCGTGATCACCATCGTCACCGGCGCGACACCTTGATCTCCATCGTAGCATCGTTGTCGTCTCGCCAATCTTATGCTTCTACGACTATCGCTACCGCTTAGTGATAAAGTAAAGCATTACAGGGCGTTGCATTGCATACAATAAAGCGACAACCTTATGGCTCCTGCCATTGCCGATAACTTCGGTTACAAAACATGATCATCTCATACAATAAAATATAGCATCACGTCTTGACCATATCACATCACAACATGCCCTGCAAAAACAAGTTAGACGTCCTCCACTTTGTTGTTGCAAGTTTTACGTGGCTGCTACGGGCTGAGCAAGAACCGTTCTTACCTACGCTTTAAAACCACAACGATAGTTCGTCAAGTTAGTGCTGTTTTAACCTTCGCAAGGACCGGGCGTAGCCACACTCGGTTCAGCTAAAGTGAGAGAGACAGACACCCGCCAGTCACCTTTAAGCACAAGTGCTCGTAACATTGAAACCAGTCTCGCGTAAGCGTACGCGTAATGTCGGTCCGGGCCGCTTCATCTCACAATATCGCTGAGCCAAAGTATGACATGCTGGTAAGCAGTATGACTTGTATCTCCCACAACTCACTTGTGTTCTACTCGTGCAAATAACATCAACGCATAAAACCTGGCTCGGATGCCACTGTTGGGGAACGTAGTAATTTCAAAAAATTCCTACGCACACGCAAGATCATGGTGATGCATAGCAACGAGAGGGGAGAGTGTTGTCCACGTACCCTCGTAGACCGAAAGCGGAAGCGTTATGACAACGCGGTTGATGTAGTCGTACGTCTTCACGATCCGACCGATCCAAGTACCGAATGTACGGCACCTCCGAGTTCAGCACACGTTCAGCTCGATGACGATCCCCGGACTCCGATCCAGAAAAGTGTCGGGGATGAGTTCCGTCAGCCCGACGGCGTGGTGACGATGATGATGTTCTACATGCACAGGGCTTCGCCTAAACTCCGCGACGATATGACCAAGGTGGAATATGGTGGAGGGGGGCACCGCACACGGCTAAGGAACGATCTTGAAGATCAACTTGTGTGTTCTAGGGTGCCCCCCTGCCCCCGTATATAAAGGAGGGAGGGGGGAGGTGTGGCCGGCCCCCTAGGGGTGCGCTGGAGGAGTCCTACTCCCAGGGAGTAGGACTCCCCTCTGCCTTGGTGGAGAAGGAAAGGGGGAGGGAAGAGGAAAGAGGCGCCCCTTCCTTGTCCTACTCGGACTAGGCCCACTAAGGCCCATTATCCCCCGGGAGGGTTCCGGTAACCCCCCGGTGTTCCGGTAAAATCCCGATTTCACCCAGAACCATTCCAATATCCAAATATAGGCATCCAATATATCAATCTTTATGTCTCGACCATTTCGAGACTCCTCGTCATGTCCGTGATCACATCCGGGACTCCGAACAATCTTCGGTACATCAAAACTTATAAACTCATAATAAAACTGTCATCGTAACGTTAAGCGTGCGGACCCTACGGGTTCGAGAACTATGTAGACATGAACTAGAACTATTCCCGCTCAATAACCAATAGCGGAACTTGGATGCTCATATTGGCTCCTACATATTCTACGAAGATCTTTATCGATCAAACCGCATAACTACATACATTGTTCCCTTTGTCATCGGTATATTACTTGCCCGAGATTTGATCGTCGGTATCCAATACCTAGTTCAATCTCGTTAATGGCAAGTATCTTTACTCGTTACGTAATGCATCATTCCGTAACTAACTCATTAGCTACATTGCTTGCAAGGCTTATAGTGATGTGCATTACCGAGAAGGCCCAGAGATACCTCTCCGACAATCGGAGTGACAAAACCTAATCTCGAAATACGCCAACCCAACATGTACCTTTGGAGACACCTGTAGTACTCCTTTATAATCACCCGATTACGTTGTGACGTTTGGTAGCACCCAAAGTGTTCCTCCAGTAAACGGAGTTGCATAATCTCATAGTTACAGGAACATGTATAAGTCATGAAGAAAGCAATAGCAATGTACTAAACGATCAAGTGCTAGGCTAACGGAATGGGTCATGTCAATCACATCATTCTCCTAATGATGTGATCCCATTATTCAAATAACAACACATGTCTATTGTTAGGAAACATAACCATCTTTGATTAATGAGCTAGTCAAGTAGAGGCATACTAGTGACTATATGTTTGTCTATGTATTCACACATGTATCATGTTTCCGGTTAATACAATTCTAGCATGAATAATAAACATTTATCATGATATGAGGAAATAAATAATAACTTTATTATTGCATCTAGGGCATATTTCCTTCAGCTGGTGCCCGGACTGTTTGGAATTGAGGTTCGTCACTGGCATTGGAAGTTATAGCCGTGTCGTTCCACGGATTTATTGTTGCCGCGTGGCAAACTTCGGCGAGACTGCGGAGAGCTCGCTTGCGCCTATTATTTGAGGTGAAAGTCTCGAAGGCTGTTAGTACCGCATTGTTATTCTCGGCGGAATGTTGCTCTGCCGTATGGTTGATGAGGAGGTCATCGCCGCTTTTCGCTACCTGCCAGAGTATCCAACATGCTCTAAGGCTATTTGTTGGCATGGTATCCGGTGTGCTGTGAATTTTGCACGGCCCATTGAGCCATTCCTCCAATACGATTCCATGCCCTGCAGCGGGCTTTGGTTTTTTGGTAATTGAATCGGGTGACTTACGAGAGTTTACCCTTTTAGTTCGGACGAAGGGTTTAGTGAGAGCCGGATTATCCCAGAAGTTTGTTTGGGTTTTCCAGGCGCTTTCCATTTTGCAGTACTTCCATACTATGGCCGCTAAGTCAGCAAAGTGTACTATGTCACGGCGACTTATAGCGTTTAGGATCCCTTTGTCCGTGCAATTTTTGCAAAAGAATGAGATTGCGTCTTCCTCGCGACAGTCCTTAACCTTGTTTATCACAAGGAGGAATCTGGCCCAGTAGTGATGTACTGTCTCTTGCGGATCTTGTCTGATATGGGAAAGATTGATTAAATCCGGGTGGGTGGGTGGATTTATATCCGAACCCTGACCCGATCTGAGACCCAGGGGCAGAGAAGCTTCCGAGCTTGGCGGCTCGGGCTCCGGGATGTTGCCCAATTTTTCTGGCCCGCCGCACCATTCTAAGTTCGGGGTTTGGGTCATGTCCTCCCGCGAACGGGTATCAGGCTTGGAGAGCTCGGAAATCCGGACATAGTTCGTCCTCAAGATAGAGGGAGAATCCATGCGTTGCTCTTCCACGACCGCTATCTCATGGGTGACCGGTGGAGAGTTAATCTCCCTTTGGCCGGGTTTAAGACCAATCCGATCATAGTCCGTAGCGACAACCAGTGAGGCGATGCGATCCAAGAGCTCATTAGGGAGGAGAGCTCCATTGGATCCATCTGTTCGGCAAGTTCCGAATCGACGTGGAGGCTTTTTTTGATGACATGAGAAGTCACCGTCGGTGCGAGAGCTGATCGGGCGGTCATGACGAAGCCGCCTAGTCGGAGAGTTTGGCCTAGAGCCATGGCTCCCCCAAAGGTGATGTTGTCCTTGACAACGAGGCGAGCCATCAAGCCTTGTCGCGACGACACAGTGGAACTCTCAATGAAAGCACCTATGTCGGTGTCAAAACCGGCGGATCTCGGGTAGGGGGTCCCGAACTGTGCGTCTAAGGTTAATGGTAACAGGAGACTGGGGACACGATGTTTACCCAGGTTCGGGCCCTCTCGATGGAGGTAATACCCTACTTCCTGCTTGATTGATCTTGGTGATATGAGTATTACAAGAGTTGATCTATCACGAGATCGTAGAGGCTAAACCCTAGAAGCTAGTCTATGATTATGATTGTTCCTTGTCCTACGGACTAAACCCTC
The DNA here is from genome assembly GCA_021605145.1 of Aegilops bicornis. Taxonomy (NCBI): domain Eukaryota; kingdom Viridiplantae; phylum Streptophyta; class Magnoliopsida; order Poales; family Poaceae; genus Aegilops; species Aegilops bicornis. Next base: position 24,863,934 of record CM038671.1, read on the forward strand.
TGGTTTATATAGACACCGGAGGGGGCTAGGTTTACAGAGAGTCAGTTACAGGGAAGGAGATCTATCATACGAATCTTCAAGCTTGCCTTTCACGCAAAGGAGAGTCTCATCCGAACACGGGGCGAAGTCTTCAATCTTGTATCTTCATCGTCCAACAGTTCGGCCTAAGTATATAGTCCGGCTGTTCGGATACCGTCTAATTCAGGACCCCCTCACCCTCCAAGCAGTCGCGTCTTCCCGGCATGCACGCTGGAGAGAGAGGAGGCCAAAGCGTAGGGCCCAGAACACCACCCCGTTTCGATGCTTGCATAGGTTCCATTTGCAGAGCAACACGAATGTAGATGCCCGCTTCGATACCTTGACCTCCTATAATATGCAAAACCAAACACTTTTTGTCCCTCTTCAACCTTGAAAGTGGTTCTGCCAATGCTGTGTTGTTTGCCCCGAATTGACACATAGTCGTCTGTGGGAGCATCTCCATAGCAACAAACCTTGATGTCGGCACACGTGTACTAGAGGCAAAAGAGAAAATTAGGCGGCTGAGATGGGGAACATATGTGGTGAATGTGGATTTTGTGCTCCCGGGAGCACATGCTCCGTTTATTTCAGAAAAAAAAATATGAAAATTTGAAAAGTACCAAAAAACATGTATCGTCAAGTTTCTCTGATGAAAAAACATTACTTTCTTGTCTACATAAGAAAACAAATATAGCATTTTCCAGGTTCCCAAGAAGTGTCCAGTTTGTTATTTTCCCCCGGCGAGCAGATGAACAGTGATTATCAAGAAATTTGAATGGTAACGAACTCGAGTCATTCGCATGTGAGATTCTATTGGCATCATTTAGATTAGTGTTTTTTATTAAAAATGTAGTGCATGCTCCTTGAGCGCAGTCAGGAGTCGAAAGGTTTGTGCATAAAGGAAGCTTTGAGTTTCACAATGATGGCAGATTATTACTTTGCTCGCTGTTCAAATAAATAGTGTAAGTACAGTATATGCACTCATGATAGATGAAATTAACCCGCAAACAGAACTCAGTATGTTTCATTGCGGCACATCTCAGTTAGGAGAATATTTTGTGCACCAACTCTTGTGGTGCTATCGGTGCACCAGTGTAACGCCCCGGATACAATTTTCCATATTCGTAACTCCAACTCTTGCCATTTCCGGCTATGTGTTGTGGTATTTCCTCCGTGGTTGGGTTGTTGTCTTTTGTTTTGCATTTTGTTCATGTCATGCATCTCATCTCATAGCATCATGCACATTGCATCTGCATGTTTTCATAAAGCTTGCATCCGTTCGTAGTTGCCGCGTTTCCCCCTTGCCTTCGTTGACCGATCCGAGTCCAACCGGGTTTTCAATTCCCTCTTGTCGGACCTTTGACCCTCTCTGCACAGCCAGCCCCGACCACCCCCCCTCGTGCGCGTCCGAAACCTGCCCGGAAGCCGACCCGCTCAGTCATTACCGTTGAATTCATATCATCCCCAAACATCTATAAAATATCTGCGTTTAGTTGTTGGACTCCCCTAAGCCATTTATCTTGACCGTTCAATTTTAATTCGATGATCCAAATGCCACTCGTACCTACCACCTACTATATAAATAGTCCTAACCCTAAAACCTAGGACATTTGTCCCCCCTAGCCGCCGCCACCTACAGCCTCCTCCCTCCTCGGATCTGCCGCCGCCTCCCATCAAATCCATCCATCCGTAGCGCCACCCACCTCCCTTGTTTTCTTCACCGGACCAATCCCGCGGCCTCTCTTCGATCCTCAGCCTCCACTGCCCTTCGCCCCAGCCAACGAGAGTCCAGCCCCGCTCCTCGTGCTCGAGGCCCCCCGAGACGCTCCTCGCCGGCAACCAGCAGGACCGTAGCGTCCCTCCTTCCCGTCCTTCTCCTTTCCCCTGTCTCCCTCTCGCTCACACTATTTTTCTCCCTGTCTTTTTCCCTACAGGAGCTTCCCGCGCCATGGCTGCAGCCCGAGCCCTCCTTCCTCGCTCGATCTGGACCAGGAGGGTCCCGAGCATCTCCTCCGCCGCCTCCCCTCTGTTCCCCATCATGCGCTCCGCCTTGCCTCGTCGCTGCGCCGCATGCTCGAGGACGCCCGAGGCCACGCGCTCCTCCCCTTGCGCAACACCTCGTCGCCGCCCGATGCCTCCTCCTCAACCCCATGCGAACCCGGACGCCGGCCAGCCGGATCCGCCCCGTCTCCACCTCGTCGGGCCTCCCCTGCGCCCCGCCAGACCTCCTTCCTCTGCGCCAAGTCCGCCCGCCATGCCCCGTTTCGCCTCGGCCTCGACAGAGGAGAACAAGCAGCGCTGCTGCCTTCTCCAGCTCCGCCCGCACGCCACCTCGCCGGAGAACACCGTCCTCGCCCGGATCCCCGCGCCCTGTCTTTTCGTCCACGCCGGCGAGTTCCTCCCGCGTCGTCGTCTTCTCTGCATCAAGCCGCGCCGCCGCGCCAAGTCCCCTGCATCGCCGGTTCTGTCTGCGTCCTCTGCATCGAGCAGCAGCTCGGGATCGAGCACCCCGCCCCGTGTTGACCTGTCCAGCGCCAGCCTGAGCGGCGCCACTTCGCCCAGCAGGGCCTCCTCTGCTTCGCTCGCAGCCCAGCTGCCCAGCGCCTCCCCAAGGCCCAACGCGCCCCTGCAGGCCTCCCTCACCACCGAACCGGGCCTTGGCCCAGGGTGAGCAGCCCCGCCCCCTCTCCTGTGCACTTCCGGGCCAGCCAGATTCGGCCCAGCTTCTGTTTTTTTTCCTTCTGCGAATTTAGCATTTATCCAGAGTTTGCAGTTTTACAGAAAAAACCTTATGTTCATGCAACTAATAACTCACAAACCGTGCATCGGATTAAAATGATTTATATATGTAAGATGCGTAGAATTTCATCTAGTTTCATAATATGCTACTTTCATCCATGTTAAAAATGTTTAAACTTGCTGTTTGTTTAAATTTGTATAAATGCCATGTTAAAATGATTTATTTCATAACTAAATAATCGTAGCTCGGTTTTAAATAAACTTTATATGTAAATGGGGTGGAAAAATGCCTAGTTTAACATGGTGCAGTTTATTTTCCTGTTTTACAACAATAAAATATGGTTTAGAGCAGAACAGTACCGAATCTAAAATATTGCTCATGAGGATTTTCCGGAATTGTTGTTTCTTATTTCTGGCCTCATTTAAATTTGCCTGAATAGTTAGTTTACTTATGCTTCACCCCTTGCCTTGTTTAATAACATTTAATATTGTTGGGTACCTAAACAAGAGCGAACTAAATAACTCGAATGTGGTGTTTCGTCAATATGCAACCCGTTGCATATTGAGCTCCATTTAACTTGTAGTATTGTTTGTTGCACTTTGCCATGCTCTTTAAACCGGACATGCATCATACTTGTTTGTGCATCATGCCATGTTTATGCTTGTGCATTCACTAGTCGAAAAGGGGCCTATTGACCCGGTTGGTGAGGGCCTTTAGTCCCGGTTCATGAACCGGGACTAAAGGGTCGGTACTAATACCCTGGCCCTTTAGTCGCGGTTCAATCCAGAACCGGGACTGATGGGCCTCCACGTGGCCTGTCCGCTGAGCCCAGGCAGGAGGGCCTTTGGTCCCGGTTGGTGGCACCAACCGGGACCAATAGGCATCCACGCGTCAGCATTTCTATGGCTGTGGTTTTTGTTTTTTTTGAAAGGGGGGGGGGGGTTTGGGGGGTTAATTTAGGTGTTTCAGATAATGTGCTAGTGCTAGATAATTAAAGTAGAAAAGTGTCATCTCTTATGTCCATGCTTGGTCGGCCTTCGTACTATACATACGTATAGAGAGGACTAGCTAGACACGCTAGCTAGCTAGTAATTAAGCAAACAGAAGATCGTCATGAACATATATGCATCTGAGAGAAGTGATATCGACCACCTCTCCTTCAACTAGAGATTGGTAGAACAACAAGTTCTAGTATATATAACCGACAATACCATCAACATAAATACAATAATTATCTTTTAAAATACCGAATAGTGGTCAACATAGTATTCTCCGTCTTAAGCGATCACGTGGTCAAGAAAGAATGCCGCCAATTCCTCTTGAATTGCTTCATGCAGCGATCTGGTGCTAGTAGTTCATCCCGCATCCGAAACATCTAATTTTAAGAAGGGGGTCAATACATATATATATGAATGAATGAAAATCAACACAAATGATGGTAATAAATAAAATTGTGAATATTTTTATTTACGCACTTCATATTGTTTGTCGGAGTAGCCCCTCTCACAGGTCGTGTGGCGGATGGACTCGCATAAGCGTAGTATCCATAGAAATCATTCCTTGTTCCTGCCACAACCACTTTACAAGAAACAGAGGTCAATCAAACTGATAATTAGCAAGCATGATAAATGGTATTGATGAAACTAGCGCTTGAATCACTAGGAGATGCGCGTGGAATATGCTACTATATAGTACTTACTTTGGTGTCTAAATTGTAGCTTCTTCGGTAGTCCCGGAGCTTTTTGGTGAATTTTCCCCAAGCCCTGCCATACAAAGAAAACAATTACTTGATATCAGAAATGAACAAAGTTGTTGATATGGTGGATAATGATCGATTTAACTTACTTCTCGAGTATTTCAGTCATGTCCGCATACTCCTTGGGATCTTTTCGTCTCGAGTCTAAGACAGTTACTACTCCCTGCTCAAGCTTAATCTCTAGGAGAATATAGTGGTACATGCGCACGCATGCATAACTCATCAATATTATATTACTATAACCTGGACTAATAAGGGAAACCGAATATGCCACAAGACAGTAACACTCACTTGTAGTTGTAAGGAAAGAGTATTATATTTTTGTGTTCATTTATTTCCAACGATCGTAGCAAGTTGGCCTCGGTTTCGTCGCCACGATATTTAACCTCATTTGCATCTATGAGATATGTGTTAATGAACCCAATATCACCCACTTGTCTTTTCTTCATTTGGGCGATCTTCAATCTGCATAATATAGTGAGGATATTTATAAATACATGCAATGAAAGAGTTGAGTTATATAGAGATACTTAATGACAGAAGTAGTACTACTTACAGACAGTAGCAGGTGACCGTTGCTTTATCGAGGGCCAATTGATTGAAAAACTGATAGAACTCCTCAAATGGAATAGGCAACAGTTCAATTCCAAGGAGGTCATGCTCCTTTTTAACTCTCACATACAAAGTACTCCTCCCCTCCGACTCTTTGCAGGTTTTCATGTACCAATCATGCAATCTTCGCATCATCGTTGATAGAGAGCTTTCATCTTTGATGAGAGGCTTCCCGTACTCGTATCTTTGTATCTGCACCTCCAAGAAATCATAATGTACATCGTCGGGCAGGTAATCTGCAGGATTGCCATAACCGGGCACCATCCTCGGATCGACGATGTCGCTAGCAGGCACCTTGAGCGGGGGCACGATTGCTTAGCTTGTTCGCCGAGCTGGGCAATTTGTTTCCCAGCTCGTCGTTCTTTCATCCTTTGATCAGCGACAGGTACTTCCCGACCTCTCCGCTTGGCAAATGCCTTTCCAATAATGCGCTCATAGTTGCCTTTCGGCGGAGACTTGGGTGGTTTTGTCGGGCAGCGAGTGCGCTTCGCTTTGACCGGCTCTACCTTCTCCTCCGGAGGTGGATGTCTCTTTTATTTCAACCCTTGAAACCAGTCATCCACTTCGGTCTGCGTGATCTTCGCGTTTTCCTCCTCGCTCCTCTCGTACGGTATCTTCTCTGGAGTCTTCAGAGAAGGACCGAATCTGTATCTCCTCCCGCCTTTGGCTGTCTTGCTAGACGCCCGGCAGAAGCGAGCGAGCGGATGTCTTCTTTCCTTGCTTACGAGGCGGAGGAGAAGGACTACGACGCGCCGGAGCAGCCGGAGCGGTGGCGGGTCTCTTCCGCCCTTGCTGACGAGGCGGAGAAGGAGGAGGCTGGCTGCTCGGGCGCGCCGGTGCAGGCGGAGAAGGAGGCGGAGTGCCGCCACGCATCGGAGAAGGAGCCGGCCGAGTGCCCTTATCGTCACTCGCCGGAGGAGGAGGCGGTGGAGGAGGCGGAGTGCCCTGACTCGCCGGAGGAGGAGGAGGAGGCGGAGGCGTCCAGTTCGGAAGGTTGATGAGATCCTTCGGCCATAGGAATGGAGTCTTGAGCGAGAACCCAGCCGATACTCCCCTTCACGGTAGGGTGGTCAAGCGGAGGTCCTCAAATCCTCCGTTATTTCATCGACCATCACCTTAGCATATCCTTCGGAATCGGCGGCGGTGAAAAGTTGAGTCGGGTTTAGTAGGATAAACAGAGCCAACAGCCGCCTTGACCTTGAAATTGCTCCATTGCGCCATAAGGTGGCAATTTTCAGCATCCGTGATAGCATCCACAGGATAGCTGGCAGGAGCCATCAAGGCATGCTGCTCTGGCTGAAGTAGCTCGGTGGAAGCCACGCTGCTTCTCCGCCGAGATGGCGAGGGTAACCGGGGGAAGCTTCGGCAGGTTGTTTGTTGTGATCTGCTGCTTCTCGTTCCTCTTCTCGTTCCTCTAGCCCCATTACCCTTTCGTGCAGCGCCTGCATTAGGCTCTGCTCCAATTTCTTCCTCCTCTCATGGGTTTTGTAACCCCCTACATCCAGAAATCCAGCCTTCCATGAAACGGAGCCTGGCGTGCCTCGTGTCTGTCCAGGGTGCTCAGGATTCCCGAGGGCCATTGTGAGCTCGTCCTTCTCCCTGTCTGGAACGAACTTCCCTTGCTGCGCTGCTTCGATATAATGCTGAAGCCTCTTGACTGGTATGTCCAATTGTTCGTCCGTCCAAATGCACTTCCTAGGGTCCAAGGATCCGCCGGCCCCGAAGAACCAAGTCCGGCAACGGTGCAGCGATTCATTGTCTCTGGTTCGTTCCCTTTATCAAGCAGATCCTTCTCAGCCTTGGCCCACTTAGGCCGGGCTAAGAGGTAGCCACCTGACCCCGTGCGATGGTGAAGCTTCTTCTTCGCAGCATTTCTCTTGTTTGTCGTCGACATCTTTTTATTCTTTTCCGATGTCTTGTAGGCCACAAATGCGGGCCAGTCATCTCTGATCTTCTCATATTTGCCCTTGAATTCTGGTGTCTCATTTTTTTCGACATACGTATTGAGTTCTTTCTTCCAATTCCTGAATAGTTCTGCCATCTTCTTAAGAGCAAAAGACTTGATTAATGGCTCTATTACTGGCTTCTCCGGATCATCCTCTAGCGGTAGGGTAAAATTTGACTTCAGCTCGGTCCAAAGATCATTTTTCTGCATATCGTTGACACAAGACACCTCAGGGTCTTCGTTCTTAGGCTTATACCATTGGTGGATGCTGATCGGGATCTTGTCCCTAACGAGAACCCCTTGACCGAGCAACAAATGACTTCTTTGTCGGTAGGGTTCAATCGATTGGCCGTCAGCGATTTGTATGATCTCAAACTTTTCATCCGAGCTCAACTTTTCTTGGGCCTCGTCTCTTTACGAAGTTGTGCTCGATCCGGAGGCTAGAAAAAGAATAAAGACGAGAGTTAATTAATATGTGTACATACCAAAACAAAGCCGAGAGCTAGTCAGCACAGGCTTAACTAATATATATACCTGGCCGGACTCGGTTTGGTGATCACCGGAGCCGTCCTCACGGTCTACTTCTTCACCCTCTCCTTCTTGCACCGGCATTGGGTCATCGGAGTCATGTAAATCATAGCCAGCTGCTTCTTAACCCTCTCCTTCCAGACCATCGTTGTCGTTGAGAAACATCAACGACCAGACGGCATCACTTCCTTGTGCGATTATGTCCCTCAACAACGCTTCTTGTGCTTCGTCTCGGGGTGTCCATAGTTTCTACAAATATTTACAACATGGCAATTATTATTCAAACATGACAGATATGGATATATTAGTGGCAAACGTAGAACTAGCTAGCTAATCACAATAAGGAATCATATTAGTGGCCTCGGCGCTGCTTCTCTAGGGTTTGGGGTGGCCTCGACAACGCTTCAAGGGTTAGGGGTGGCCTCGAGGCAGCTTCAAGCTAGGAGGGGTAATATCGACCCCACCCCCACGTGTTGAAGCTATCGGGAGGGTCGGGTGTTGAACACTACATCTATGTCCCACAAGTGGCGTGGGCATCGACGCCTGTGATAGGGTAGAGGGTCGTGGATCGCCCTAGCGGTCGAGGGTCAAGGGTCGAGGATCGCCGAGGGTCGGGAGGTTGCCTAGTGTCAAAGGATTCAACAAAACCATGTCTTCATCATTAGTAGTAACAGGTGCATGATGGTGCGAAGCTCTCCAAAGTTATTTTGGGCGGAGTAGAGATAGGATAATTCGCTTTTTGGTAAAAAGTTTAGCAAGAACCTTCCGAATATCGTTATTTGAAAGGCCTTTGCTGAGATTCGTACAAAAAGGCAAATTATCCTATCCGGGACTCCATTCCAGAATAACTTTGGAGAACTTCATACCATCATGCCATGGTTACTTCCGGCTAATGATGAAGCCATGGATTTCTTCAATACTTTGACACTATAGGAACCCTCGACCCTGAAACCTTCGACCCTTGACCCCTTAACGACCCTCGACCCTCTACCCTAGTTCCCGACCCTCGACCCCTCGGTGATCCTCGACACCCTCGTTATATCGACAACGATGCAACATACATATACATGGGAAACTTTCTTCTTCTCCTCTTCTTTTTCTTCTTATCCCTCAAGAAAGGAAAATAAGGAAAAAGGAAGAAAAGAGGAAGAAGAAGAAAAAGAAGAAAAAAAGAGGAGAAGAAGAAAAGAATAGGAGAAGAAGAAAAATAGAACTTTTTTTCTATTTTTCTTCTTCTCCTCTATTCCTTTCTTCTTCTCCTCTTCTTTTCTTCTTTTTCTTCTTCTTATTTATTTCTCCTCTTCTTCCTCTCCCTCTTCTTCTCCTTTCTTCCTCTTCTTATTGCCTTTTTTCTCTCATTCTTTTCTTCTTCTTCCTTCTTAAAAATACATGAAGTATTATTTCTTGTATTTTTTAAATAATGATCAAATATAAATTTTATAAAAAAGTAAAGGTTTTGCCTAATTCATTGTTCATATGAATATACAAACATTTGCATATTTACAATAATTAATATCACCAAAAAATCTATGAACAGAAAAAAATACTATTTTTCTAAAAATCTATCTTTTGCATATATTCATGAACATATATATACACAGAGATCATATATACATACATATATACATTTTATAAAAATGCAAAAACAAAAATCTAAAAAGGAAGGGCGTGACGGCGGTCACAGCAGGCGTGGGCAGCGGTGCGGTGGTCATGGGACAGGGCGGCGACGGCGGTCACAGGGCGTGGGCGCGGCGGCGGCCGCCAAGCAGACAGGGGCGCGGGATGGGAGGGGCGTGGGAGCAGGCTGTGCTCACAGGGGGCGGCGGCGACGGCAAAGGCGAGCAGCCTGACGGTGTCGGTGGCGGCGGCAACGGCAAGGTGGAGCAGGGGCGTCGGGCGGCGACGGCGATGAGGAGGAGGAGCAGGGCGTCGGGAAGAAGTGGGTGATTTGGTCGAAAACTGCTAAGTGCTGCTTATATAGCAAACCCTTTAGTCGGTTGGTGCCACGACCGGGACTAATGCTTTAGTCCCGGTTGGTGCCACCAACCGGGACCAAAGGCCAATTTTCAGCAGCCCAAAGAGGCGGAAGCGGCGACCTTTGGTCGGTTGGTGGCACCAACCGGGACTAAAGGGGGCACTAGTCCAGTTGGTGCCACGAACCAGTACCAATGCCCCGTTTAGTCCCGGTTGGTGCCACCAACCGGGACCAAAGGCCTTGTGCTGCCCCGCGCCAAATGTTTAGTCCCACCTCGCTAGTTGAGAGGGAGCCGCACCAGTTTATAAGGTGCGGTGCGCCTTCCTTCTCGAGCTCCTTTCTAAAGCAGGCTTTCGGGCCTAAACGTGCAACCTGTGGGCCTACTGGGCCTCCCGCGGGCCTGAATCCTGGCCCATGGTAGGGTTCCTAGTCGTATTCAGGCCGTGGGTGCCCAGTAGGTGGCACTTTTTTTTGTTTTTTTATTTTATTTGTTGCTTTATTTAGTTTATTTTGGTTTTGGTTTATTTTTCTTTTGGTCTTTTGCTTTATTTTTTAATTCTTTTTGCTTTTAGTTTTAGAAAAATTATAAACTTTACATTAGTGCCATTAGTTTTCAAATTTGAAATCTCTTTTTTGTTTTCTTTGTTGCTTTATTTATTTTATTTTGTTTCTACTTACAACAAAATACTTATTGTTACTATTTTTATTTTTTCAGTTTTTGTTCTGTTTTCTGCATTATTTAGTTTTTGTTGTTTTTGCTTTATTTTTAATTCTTTTTGCTTTTAGTTTTAGAAAAATTATAAACTTTCTGTTAGTGCCATTAGTTTTCAAATTTGAAAACTCTTTTTTGTTTTCTTTATTGCTTTATTTATTTTATTTTGTTTCTGCTTACAACAAAATGGTGTGTAGAGGGACGGGCTTATAAACCGGTGTGAGCGCCCTTCGGTTGGCGAGGTTTTCAAATTCATAGTTTTCAAATGAACTCTGAAAAAGTTGGCATAGCATGTGCATGTACAAAACAGACAATGGTATCATACTCGTCTGTTACAAAGTTGGCATGGTATCATCATAATAGTTGCGGGAGAAAGTCTTCACTTTTTGTTCGCTTGTGTCGTTTTCTTATTGCGCCGTAACCATGGATAATCTTCATCGTTTATCAGGATGCTTGGGTCATCCTTGACTTTGAAGGGAATTTCATGAAACTTTTCATACTCTTCAGACATGTCTGTCTTGCCCTCCACTCCCAGGATGTCTCTTTTTCCTGAAAGAACTATGTGGCGCTTTGGCTCATTGTATGATGTATTCGCTTCCTTATCTTTTCTTTTCCTCGGTCTGGTAGACATGTCCTTCACATAGATAACCTGTGCCACATCATTGGCTAGGACAAATGGTTCGTCAGTGTACCCAAGATTTTTCAGATCCTTTGTTGTCATTCCGTCTGTGGGTCTACCTGTACCCGCCTCTGACAGATTGACCCACTTGCACTTAAACAAAGGGACCTTAAAATCTACTCCGTAGTCAAGTTCCCATATGTCTACTATGTAACCATAATATGTGTCATTTCCTTGTCGGTTGCTGCATCAAAGCGGACACCGCTGTTTTGGTTGGTGCTCTTTTCATCTTGGTCAATCGTGTAAAATGTATTCCCATTTATCTCGTATCCTTTCCAAATCATTACGATCGAAGATGGTCCCTGGACAACAAGTACAGCTCATCACAAACAGTGCTGTCACCTCACGAGACGTGTTTCCAACCAACTGCTGAAAGTCCTGATGTGCTCACATATGTCTGATCGTCGCCTTTGCTCCGGGTGTTTGGAGCGCAGACTGTTCTTGTGTTCATCGACATACAGGGTCACCAAGGTAGAGTTCTGTAGAACTGTGTAGCGTGCTTGAGACCAAGAATATCCGTCCCTGCATATTATTGAGTCGTTTCCAAGCGTGCCTTTCCAGTCAGTCTCCCCTCATACCGCGATTTAGGGAGACCTATCTTCTTAAGGCCAGGAATGAAGTCAACACAAAACCCGATGACATCCTCTGTTTGATGGCCCATGGAGATGCTTCCTTCGGCCTAGCACGATTCTGAACATATTTCTTTAGGACTCCCATGAACCTCTCAAAGGGGTACATATTGTGTAGAAATACGGGCCCCAGAATGACAATCTCGTCGACTAGATGAACTAGGACGTGCGTCATGATATTGAAGAAGGATGGTGGGAACACCAGCTCGAAATTGACAAGACATTGCGCCACATCACTCCTTAGCGTTGGTACGATTTCTGGATCGATCACCTTCGAGATATTGCATTGAGGAATGCACATAGCTTCACAATGGCTAATCGGACGTTTTCCGATAGAAGCCCCCTCAATGCAACCAAAAGCAGTTGCGTCATAATCACGTGGCAGTCATGAGACTTCAGGTTCTGGAACTTTTTCTCTGGCATATTTATTATTCCCTTATATTGACGAGAAGCGGTCGGGACCTTCATCTTGAGCAGGCATTGAAAGAATATTTCTTTCTCTTCTTCGTAAGAGCGTGGCTGGCGGGACCTTCATCTTGCTTGGAGGAATGCCCTCTTTTTCGTGCAAGCGTTGCAGGTCCTCTCGTGCCTCAGGTGTATCTTTTGTCTTCCCATACACGCCCAAGAAGCCTAGCAGGTTCACGGAAAGGTTCTTCGTCACGTGCATCACGTCGATCGAAGAGCGGACCTCTAGGTCTTTCCAGTAGGGTAGGTCCCAAAATATAGATTTCTTCTTCCACATGGGTGCGTGATTCTCAGCGTCATTCGGAACAGCTAGTCCGCGGGACCCTTTCCAAAGATTACGTGTAAATCATTGACCATAGCAAATGCGTGATCACCGATGCGCATGGCGGGCTTCTTCCGGTGATCTGCCTCGCCTTTGAAATGCTTGCCTTTCTTTCGACATTGATGGTTGGTCGGAAGAAATCAACGATGGCCCAGGTACACATTCTTCCTGCAGCTTCCCAGGTATATACTATAGTCGTCAAGTAAACAGTGCGTGCATGCGTGGTATCCCTTGTTTGTCTGTCCTGAAAGGTTACTGAGAGCGGGCCAATCGTTGATGGTCACGAACAGCAACGCCTTTAGATCAAATTCCTCCTTTTTGTGCTCATCCCACGTACGTACACCGTTTCCATTCCACAGCTGTAAAAGTTCTTCAACTAATGGCCTTAGGTACACATCAATGTCGTTGCCGGGTTGCTTAGGGCCTTGGATGAGAACTGGCATCATAATGAACTTCCGCTTCATGCACATCCAAGGAGGAAGGTTATACATACATAGAGTCACGGGCCAGGTGCTGTGATTGCTGCTCTGCTCCCTGAAAGGATTAATGCCATCCGCGCTTAAAGCAAACCATACGTTCCTTGGGTCCTTTGCAAACTCATCCCAGTACTTTCTCTCGATTTTTCTCCACTGCGACTCGTCGTGGTGCTCTCAACTTCCGTCTTTCTTACGGTCCTCACTGTGCCATCGCATCAACTTGGCATGCTCTCCGTTTCGAGCAGACGTTTCAACCGTGGTATTATAGGAGCATACCACATCACCTTCGCAGGAACCCTCTTCTGGGAGGCTCGCCGTCAACATCACCGGGGTCATCTCGTCGATCTTATACCGCAATGCACCGCATACCGAATGCGTTCAAATCCTCGTACGCACCACGGTAGTGGATGCAATCATTAGGGCATGCATGTATCTTCTCCACCTCCAATCCTAGAGGGCATACGACCTTCTTTGCTGCGTATGTACTGTCGGGCAATTCATTATCCTTTGGAAGCTTCTTCTTCATTATTTTCAGTAGCTTCTCAAATCCTTTATCAGGCACAGCATTCTCTGCCTTCCACTGCAGCAATTCCAGTACGGTACCGAGCTTTGTGTTGCCATCTTCGCAATTGGGGTACAACCCTTTTTTGTGATCCTCTAACATGCGATCGAACTTCAGCTTCTCCTTTTGACTTTCGCATTGTGTCCTTGCATCGACAATGACCCGGCGGAGATCATCATCATCGGGCACATCGTCTGGTTCCTCTTGATCTTCAGCAGCTTCGCCCGTTCCAGCACCATCGTGCATCGTAAATGAGTGCATCTTGATGTTCGATAGCATCACCGTATTCAGGGGGCACATAGTTGTCATCGTACTCTTCTTCCTCGCCGTCTTCCATCATAACCCCTATTTCTCCGTGCCTCGTCCAAACATTATAGTGTGGCATGAAACCCTTGTAAAGCAGGTGGGTGTGAAGGATTTTCCGGTCGAGTAAGACTTCGTATTCTACATATAGGGCATGGACAACACATAAAACCATTCTGCTTGTTTGCCTCAGCCACTTGAGAAAATCATGCACGCCCTTAATGTACTTGGAGGTGTGTCGTCACACATTACATCCATTGCCGGCTCATCTGCGTGCATTATATATAATTAAGTGTGTCAAAAATCATTACAGAACATCATGAATAGATAATTAAGTGACCAAATTAATAGAAGTTCATCATCACACAAAAACCAAAGTACATACATAGTTCTCATCTAACAACATAAAGCTCTGCAGAGCATCTAAATTAATTAAACCATACATTGAAACTATGTAAAACATTTCAATGCGAAAACAAATCTGATCATAATCGCAACCAAGGTAACAACTGATCCAACGGCATAATGATACCAAGCCTCGGTATGAATGGAATATTTTCTAATCTTTCTCATCTTCAAGCGCATTGCATCCATCTTGATCTTGTGATCATCGGCGACATCCATAACATGCAACTCCAATATCATCTTCTCCTCCTCAAGTTTTTTATTTTTTCCTTCAAGAAATTGTTTTCTTCTTCAACTAAATTTAACCTCTCGACAATAGGGTCGGTTGGAATTTCGGTTCAACAACCTCCTAGATAAATAAAATCTATGTCACGTTGGTCGGCATAATTTTCATAAACAATAAACGAACCAATAGTTATGAAAAGATAATATATACCACATCGAATCATAGACAGGATTTAGGGCCGACGGGGGCGGATACCAAAACCATCGCACTATATAAGATGCAATAATAAAAGTAAGAAAATAATACAAGTATCTATCTAAACAAACAAGTAATAATAGTTTTCCTTTCAGAAAGAAGATAAGAACAAGAGGCTCACCACGGTGGTGCCGGGCGATGAGATCGGCGCGGGTGATCGACGGTGATGAAGACGGGGGCCAGGGCGTGACGGACCGCTAAACCTAGATAAATATTGAGGAAAATGGAGCTTGGCGGTCGAGCTTGGAGGAGAAACCTTAAGTAGTGTGGCTCGGGCATTCCATCGAACACGTTGTGTGCATAGGAGGTGAGCTAGAGCACCACCAAGCCCTCTCCCCTCGGCCGGAAAAGCAGAGCAGTGTGCTCGCTCTTGCTTGAGGGGCTATATATAGGCAGCACCATTAGCCCGGTTGGTGGCATGAGCCGGGACTAAAGGGAAGCCTTTGGTCCCGGTTCATGCCACCAACCGGGACCAATAGTGGTGGGCCAGGAGCCAGGACCATTGGTCCCGGTTCGTCCCACCAATCGGGACCAAAAGGTCCGGACAAACCGGGACCAATGGCCCACGTGGCCCGGCCGGCCCCCTGGGCTCACGAACCGGGGCAAATAGCTCCATTGGTCCCGGTTCTAGATTGAACCGGGACTAATGGGCTAAACTGGCCTGGACGAAAGCCCTGTTTTCTACTACTGATTTACCATGTTGTTTGTTTCTTTCCGGTGTTGCTTCTTAGTTCCGGTAATGTTGCGATTGTGAGGATTCGTTCGACTACTCCAGTTCGTTCTTCTTCATGGACTCGTTCTTCTTCCTACCGGGATTTCAGGCAAGATGACCATCACCTTGGATCTCATTACTATCATTTCTATGCTAGTTGCTTCATTCTATCGCTATGCTGCGTTACCTACCACTTGCTGCTCAAGCCTCCCAAATTGCCATGAACCTCTAACCTTTGTCACCCTTCCTAGCAAACCGTTGTTTGGCTATGTTACCGCTTTTGCTCAGCCCCCCTTATAGCGTTGCTAGTTGCAGGTGAAGATGAAGATTGCTCCATGTTGGATTATGTTTATGTTGGGATATCACAATATCTCTTATATTATTAATGCATCTATATACTTGGTAAAGGGTGGAAGGCTCGGCCTTATGCCTGGTGTTTTATTCCACTCTTGCCGCCCTAGTTTCCGTCATATCGGTATTATATTCCCGGATTTTGCGTCCCTAACGCGGTTGGGTGATTTATGGGTCCCCCTTGACAGTTCGCTTTGAATAAAACTCCTCCAGCAAGGCCCAACCTTGGTTTTACCATTTGCCTCACCATCACCTATACCCTTTCCCTTGGGTCGGCCAACCCGAGGGTCATCTTTATTTTAGCCCCCCCCCCCCCCGGGCAAATGCTTCTCTAAGTGTTGGCCCGAAGCAGCAAGATCAAGGGGCCACCTTGGGGAAACTTGAGGTTGGTTTTACTCGTAGGATGTCTCATCCGGTGTTGCCCTGAGAACGAGATATGTGCAGCTCCTATCGGGATTGTCGGCGCATCGGGCGGTCTTGCTGGTCTTGTTTTACCATTGTTGAAATGTCTTGTAAACCGGGATTCCGAGTCTGATCGGGTCTTCCTGGGAGAAGAAATATCCTTCGTTGATTGCGAGAGCTTATCATGGGCTAAGTTGGGACACCCCTGCAGGATATAAACTTTCGAGAGCCGTGCCCGCGGTTATGTGGCAGATGGGAATTTGTTAATGTCCGGTTGTAGTTAACTTAAAGTAAACTCTTCTAAAATACACCAACCGTGTGCGTAACCGTGAGTGTTTCTTTTCGGGGTTGATTGAGAGGAGAACAAGGTTTTTGGGTTATGTTTGACGTAAGTAGGAGTTCAGGATCACTTCTTGATCATTGCTAGCTTCACGACCGCTTGCTTTGCTTCTCTCCTCGCTCTTATTTGCGTAAGTTAGCCACCATACATGCTTAGTCGCTGCTGCAACCTCACCATTTTACCCCTTCCTTACCCCTTAAGCTTTGCTAGTCTTGATACCCATGGTAATGGGATTGCTGAGTCCTCGTGGCTCACAGTTTACTACACCAACAGTTGCAGGTTCAGGTTATGCGAAGATCTTGACGCGAGAGCGATGTTACTTGTTCTGGAGTTCTTCTTCTGCTTCTTCTTCGATCAGGGGATAGGTTCCAGGTCGGCAGCCTGGGCTAGCAGGGTGGATACTGTTTGAGTTTTTGTTTATGTTTCATCCGTAGTCGGATGTTAATCTCTTGTATGATGTATTGTTGTATTCATGTGACATTGTATGTATTGGATGTATCCCCACTATTATGTAATGTTGATGTAATGATATCCACCTTGCAAAAGCGTCTTCAAGATGCGCTTCTATCCTTGGTGGGACCTTCGAGTTCCTTTAGGATAGGGTCGCATCTTGGGCGTGACAACCAGTCATCCATATACGTGTCTGAAAAATAAAAAACTAATTTTGCACATACACAAAACATATAGAAACAAAAAGTCAAATCATGTTATGAATAGTACCCATTTCAGAATGGGTCATAATTTGGCCCATTAACATAATAAATGTCTTATTTTTTATTTTTCTTTCTCAAGCTATGACATGTTCAATATATGTTATGTGTAAATATTAAATAATTTGATATTTTTCTGAAACTTGTAGTGTAACATTTGAGCGTCCGGTGCACCGGTGGCACCACAAGGTTGGGTGCACCAGGACATAGAATTTGTACACACGAGCTCAAATGCACCATCATGAACTGTAAAATAAAATAGTTAAAAATTTAAAACATTCATAAAAAATTTGGCCACAATAATTGTTGGATGTTCTAAATACGTGCAAATTGTCATGAATAAAAAACATTCCTAATGTCATGGGTGAAAAAACAAATTCGATGGTCCAAAAAGACTAGTTTTGAAAGCAGTTTGAAGTGCTGTTTTTTTTAAAGTCCGAGACAGCCACAGATGTAATTTCATCACGAAAAGTTTTGCGCAGGTAGAAAACTAAAGAAATTTTATGTAAAAAATCAATTTTGTTGAATTGTTTTTTCTATTTTTTAGGATGTTACTATTCATAGCATGAACATCCGATCTCGGGATTAGAAAAACACTCTCGTCCTCACATGCATATTTGTTTGTAGAATAGTACAACTAGACCCTACAAAGGTACAGTTTGTTAGGGCATATTTCTCCCTTAGTGGTTTGGTGATTGATGACAATACTTTTGCGGACTAATCATGTG
Source organism: Aegilops bicornis (assembly GCA_021605145.1). Lineage (NCBI taxonomy): Eukaryota > Viridiplantae > Streptophyta > Magnoliopsida > Poales > Poaceae > Aegilops > Aegilops bicornis. Next base: position 24,881,785 of record CM038671.1, read on the forward strand.
CATTGAGCATTTCACGTAAACCGTCATTTGACACAAGACGATTGGAGCCCCTTAGAGCTATCGCGAAGACGGTGTTTTTCTTGCTTTTCATTTTCGGTAGACTTGAGTCGTAGGAAAACCGTACTATTAAGAGGGGGTTCACTTTGGAAAAGTTTGGGTGGAATCATCACGTACACTGTCTCCTTGCAGCCTCTTTCTTTCCCGGCTCTTGAGCTTGTCCTTCCTATTTGCTTGGACCTTTTCAGAATTGCTTAAGCGGTAGTACCGCTCGGCTCAATGGAGTGGTACTGCCGCAGAGTAGTGCGGTCCCAACTTCCGCTTGTTTTGTGTGTTCTGTAAATGGGCGGTAGTAGAGCGGCAGTTTAGCACGGTAGTATCGCTCCAGCGGTACTGCTGGCCTAACTGCCACCCTACTACCGCGGGTTTACTGGATATTCCCAAGCTAAGCGGAAGTACCACTCATACCGCTTGTTTGGTGCATTCTGGACTGGTCTGTCACGCGGGCGGAAGTAGAGCGGTAGTTCCTAGTGTTAGTACCGCCCTACCTCCCTTTACTACCGCGGATTCCGGCTGCTGCTCAACACCAAGCGGTAGTACCGCTTCTGGGAGCGGTGGTATCTCTCCGGCGGAACTACCGCCTCCTTGATTTGCTTAATTGTATACAACGGCTAGAACTTTTGTGCCAACGGAAGTACCGATCTCCTGAGCAGTACTACCGCTTGTGCACGGGCTGTGGGTGCATAACGGCTGGATTTCATCCCCCCCCCCCCCCACACACTATATAAGGAGTCATCTTCCCCAAGTTGACTTACCTCTTCCTCCCCCAAGCTCCATTGTTCCTCACAAGCTCATTTCCGCAAGATCTCTCTCCCTAGCCAATCAAACTTGTTGATTCTTTAGGGATTAGTTGAGAAGGCCTAGATATACACTTCCACCAAGAGAAATTTGATTCCCCCCACTAATTCCTTGCGTATCTTGTTACACTTAGTGTTTGAGCACCCTAGACAGTTGAGGTCACCTTGGAGCCACATTCCATTGTGGTGAAGCTTCGTGGTGTTGTTGGGAGCCTCCAATTCTGTTGTGGAGAGAGGCCCAACCTTGTTTGTAAAGGTCCGTTTGCCGCCTTCAAGGGCACCACTAGTGGAATCACGGCATCTCGCATTGTGTGAGGGCGTGAGGAGAATACGGTGGCCCTAGTGGCTTCTCACTAGTAGAAAAACTACTTTACGTGAGACACATTAGTCCCGGTTTGTAAATGAACCGACACTAATGGTACCATTAGTCCCGGTTTGAACGGCTATGCATTAGTCCCGGTTCGTTTGTGACATATAGTACCGGTTGGTGGCACCAACCGGTACAAAAGGGGTCATGGCCTTCAGTACGGGTTGGTGGCTCCAGCCGGTACTAAAGACCCCCCCCCCCCTTTAGTACCGGTTGGAGCCACAACCGTTGCTAAAGGTGGTGCGCTGCCACCCACAATGCACAATGCTTAGTCCCACCTCGCTAGTTGACAGGAGCTCGCACCGGTTTATAAGCCCCGCAGCGGCTACCGTGTCGAGCTCCTCTCTAAGAAGGCCTTTGTGGGCCTATTGCAAGTCTTCTGCCCTGTGGGGCCTACTGGGCCGTACGGGCTTGCATCCTAGCCCAACTAGAGGTTGGGTTTCTAGTCGTATGCAGGCCGTGCCGGCCCAGTAGGCGGGCTGTTTTCGCTTTATTTCAAAAAAGAAATCCCCCAGACCACGGCACGCCTCGTACCACGTGGCGGGCCTTTGGTCCCGGTTCATGTTGAACCGGGACTAGGGGGGGGGACCTTTAGTCCCCACCCTTTAGTGCCGGTTTCCAGAACCGGTACTAAAGGTCCTTACGAACTGGTACTAAAAGTCGTTTTTCTACTAGAGTCTTGGAGAGCATTGTGCCTCCACACCGCTCCAACGGAGACGTACTTCTTCTCAAAGGGAAGGAACTTTTGTAACACATCCTCGTCTCCTTCGACTCCACTTGTTGTTATCACTCACCTTTACTTTGTGCAAGCTTTACTTGTGTTGCATATCTTGCTTGCTTGCGTTGTTGTTGTTGTTGCTAGCATCATATAGGTTGCTCACCTAGTTGCATATCTAGATAACCTATTTGTTGCTAACCTTATTTGGTTAAGAAAAGTTAAAACTTTGTAATTGCCTATTCACCCCACCTCTCTAGTCAACGATATCGATCCTTTCACAGTTGCATGCACATACCACTTCCTTTGTCAGTCAATGTGTGTGTATGTGTGTGTGTGTGTGTGTGAGAGAGAGAGAGAGAGAGAGAGAGAGATGACAATTACATGTAGAATCACTCTCCTCTCTCCCTAATCAAAACCCAACCTTAGGATGTTTTTGATTGATTGGTATCTTTTAGATCAAAGGTTAGATTTTGAACCTTTTTTATATTTGAATTGTATCAAAAAAATACGAATAAGATCAATTTTAGTTCTAATTTCATTTTTTAGTAATATTTGGAATCAGTTTCATATACATTGCATTATCTCAAATGAAATTGAAAACATATATGAATTATTAAAATAGACCAAGAAGTAAAATTCTTTGAAATAAGGAAGTTAACTATCCCAAAATCATTGAAACTAATCTATGGAATATGTGAAGTTAATGAAAATCCAAATCAGTAATTGAAGCTCGGTTTTTAATCATTTGAAGGACAAAGACAGGGACGCGCCGGTGGACTGGTGAGGCTTGGTGAGCGTCTGGAGAGGGACGGGGGGAGAGGCGGTGCGACTACATGGTCGCAGATTGCCACCGGTGTCATCTGTTGGGATCTTAATCTGGGAGAGCGGGCATAACGAGGGAGATGAGAAAGATAGTAGAGCGCACGCATGCATTGTGCTGATCTATTAGCTACGTGGGTGCACTATTATGTTAGTGATTAGATTAGTACTCCCTCGATCCCAACAAAGTGTAGTGATTTGATCTAAAACCACGATATTTATGTTGGATCGACGGGAGTATTATATTAGCAGAGTATTTATTTGCAACAAATCACCTAATATAATAATAGGGGCAGAAGAGTCTTTCCATGTCGCATTTAACATGGTTAGTGCTCAAATTGGATGGAAGTGTCAAATAGGGAATAAAAATTGCATGTATTGTCAAATAAAGAAGAATGTTTTTTTGGGCCAAGTAAATAAGAAAATTTTAAGAAAATGGTCAAATAAGATATTCCCTCTCTCTCTCTCTCTCTCTCTCTCTCTCTATATATATATATATATATATATATATATATATATATATATATATATATATATATATATATTCTGATTTGTTGTTGCGATGATTGCATGCATACCTCCAATGGAAACAAAAACACTTTCCATACTACGTATACCCACATAAATGTATTGATGACACTCCAAAAAGATAATGCATGTTAATTGTTTACCTTCCAAACATTGAGGGTGTTTGGATACTCTCTAGTCATGTGACTAGTAGTAGTCAGACTAGAAGTTTTTAGTCAGGCCCTGTTTGGAAGGTGACTACTACTAGTCAGCATTAAATGTCTCAGTATTAAATGTCTCTTGTGCAACACCAATTAGAGGAGAGAGAGGGGGACTTTAGTCAGTAAAAGTCAGGGGTGTTTGGAGGTTTACTGACTAAAGGTGACTACTACTAGTCTCTAGTCAGTAAAAGTTGGGGGTGGGGTGACTAGGGACTAAACTAGTTTTAGTCACCCACTAGTCAGGGGTGTTTGGAGGTTTACTGACTAAAGGTGACTACTACTAGTCTCTAGTCTCTAGTCTCTAGTGATCCAAACACCCTCATTATTGTATGCGTGATGCTATGGAAAGGGTCAAATCTAGTAAGTGATGCATGCCATTAATTGTCTCTTGCGTGAGAGAGTAACAATTGATTATTTTTTCATACCCGTTGCCTTGTATGATAGCCAGGGGTCAATAATAAAATAATAGAAAAAGTGAGCATGAGTTTAGGTATGTCAGGATTGTTTCACGCACAAAATAATATATTCATCTTACGGGCTGATGAGGTATGTACATCACCAAAGTAAAAGCTACTAATTAAGATCATTTTTTATAGTATTCGATCACCTTAATTTGTACAGGAAAATTACTGGTAAAAAATTGTGCCCCGACCTTAATTATTTTTTAAATACTAGATACCTTGACAAATAAAACATTATGGAAATACATAAGAATGTCCAAATTATACACACCAACCTTTTTTTGCATCGAACATACATACCCTTTGGTATGATGTTTCATATTATTTAGCCGTATATGATACCTTAAAAAATCAGAGTATATACATACCCTTTTTATTTCATTAGGTATACATACCCTTGGGTATCTTTATATGCATCTATGGTCAAAATATGAAAAAAAATCGTGTGTGGATATCAACCTGCATGCATACACTCGTAAGAGTAAAAAGTAATTAGGATCATTATTGATATTGTTTGGTCACCTTATTTTGTATAGAAGAATTAGTCGTCAAAAAGTGTTACATGGCCTTATTTAAAAAAATACTAGATACCAGGAAAGGTAATACATTAGGAAAATACATAAAAACGTCCTAATTATACATATAAACCTTTCATATGATGTTTCATATTTTTTTGCCATACATGATGCCTTAAAAAATTAGAGGGTATATATACCCTTTTGTTTCATTAGGTATGTACATACCATTGGGTATCTTGGAATGCAGCTATGGTAAAAATGTGAGAAATATAAAGGATGTATGTATAACCAGAAATATCATGGATATATATGTACACGCCATCTTTTTTCTAGAAGTCAATGGGAGGTATGAAAGTTCAAAATATTTTGAATGAACATATAATAGAGTGCATTATTATAGAAAAATACCATGCGGTTTTAGTTTGGAAAGGAAATTTTCTAAGGAACCAATAGGAAATGATTGACCATTAATGGTTGGAGTACATGCAAAAAAAACATGGAAAGTCATTATATCACGGATAGTACACATGTATCATCAAATAAAACTTGCCATAATGCACCTAGGTGCCCAGGCACCTAGGTACCCCAGTTAATTGTTTTGCATGTACACAAAAAATGTAAAATGTGCCCTGAAAAAATAGGCATGTGTTGAACAAAAGAAATAACCGATGAAAAACCGACAAAGAAACAAAGAAAACTAATGAAAACCAAAAACCAAACAAAAAACCCGTGAAACCCAATGAAAAAGAATGAAAACAACAAAAACCGAGAAAGAAACAAAGAAAAATAAAGATAACCTATAACCAGTGAAAACCAAGAAAAGATGCTAAGAAAACTGAAAGAAATTGTAGAAAGAAAGAAAAACAGTGAAAACCGAGAAAAGGAACAAAGAAAACCGGTGAAAAATTAAACAAAATCAGAATACTATATTGAAACAAAGAAAACCAAAAAAACAACAGAAAAGAACCCAACCAAAAGCCAGACCAAAAACGAAGACACCGGCCGTCTCGAGCGAGGAGAAGAAACGGGTGAACCGCTAAATGGGTCGTCCAGAAACAAGTGTGAGGGAGTTTCTTCAGGTGAGCAAAGCATAAGAGAGATATAGCTCTCGCCAATAGCAACATGGACACAGATCGATAGTTTGCATGGATATTCCAGCTTAATCATGTAATGGATAACTTATATGAGACATAGCTAATTCTCATCTCAAAGATGAGAATTAGCAAAGTCGATTTAAATATGAAGTACATACCGAAAATGGCCTTTGATGGCTGAGCTACCTGCAGGCCGGAATCACACCTGTCAGTTCTCATCGCGATCAGTGCCAGGCGTGCATGAGGCTACCGTATATTGACTCTACTTGTAGAAGAGTCAGCTGGACAGCGCCCGTATTTGGTATTAAATAATCAGTGTTGGCTCACGTACACTAGCAGGCAGGCACAGGAGTGCATACCAGCTGCAAGTCGCGGGGCACACGCGCATCACGTCAGACCCATGTACACGGCACGGGATTTGACTCTGTCAACTCCTCAAAACCAGGATAGCCCACACATCCTTCTTTTTTTCATTCTTTCTCAAATTTAGCAAAGGTTCAAGTATTTTATGCCATTTTCTTGTGCAAATTTTCTGTGTGAAACAGAAAACTACACATTAAGTGAATTTTAATCAAAAAGAAAACTACAGTTTTTAGGTGGCTTTTGGGTACGTGAAATACCACAAAGCAACACAATTCAGTCACTAACAGAATGTAAAGGACCAAAGCTACATGTGCTACTTTTAAATCAGCCCAGCAGCACATGACGTGCTTGTCTATCCCGTGCACTAGAGGCCCACGTACAACGCTAGCACACCAGCATTACATTTACTATCGTTTGGTGGCACGTATGCATTTGCATTTACTATCTACCGTATACCCGCGAGACAATAGACACGCACACATCGCGGCTCTCTACTGCACGCGGTAGATTCCGGCCTGCAGGCAGCTCGGCCACCAAACGTCCGTTCTCAATACATACGGACTAAAAAAGTGAACAAACATAATAAAATTGATACATAACCCGCAAAGAAATACACACTAATACATTTTTTTTGCGAGTGCCTAATACATGTTTATATACATCCGATTCAGTAAAGAATTAGAAGATCTTATATTTGTAAACGGATGAAGTATCATATAACATATTACATTCGAGCACACGCAGTTCATTACATGGCAAAGCATGTACCGTCAGTGAATCCACTGTTCACATGTACGCCATGACAGCTATTTCACTCACGTATTTTAGTAGTATATTTCATTGTGAAACTAATTTGACACAGATCCCGAGCAATAAATGAATGGTCCTGATAGCGAAATTGCATGTGCCCGAGAGCCGGAAATCTGACATCGGCGGCAACAATGTAGGTTTGTATTAGCCCTGAGGCACTCTCCATAGTACCTCCCGTGAGTCGGTGAGTGAAGGATAATCGTGGACTTGTTCACTCCAATGGACCTGTAATATAAATACATACCTTGCAAATAAGTTAATGACATACAAAGTTGTGTCAGTCTAGTTCACGATACAAGCAAATACAATCGAATGGTTGTGATAGAGAGATAAAGATGATTAGTACTCCACGTATAAGATTTGTGTCAAGTTAAACTTTGTAAAGTTTGACCGAATTTACATTAAAAATATTAACTTGTACAATATCAAATATAATTAAAATCCTTCCATGCTTCGTAGTACTACTTTGTTTCACTTACATGATTTCTACTGTTGCGTACTCCCTCCGTTCCTTTTTAGTCAGCATATAAGTTTTGTTTGAATTCAAAGTATCTTTAATTTAACCAAACTTATATCATAGAGTCGTTATGGAATGTACCGTGTTTACATGCGCTGAATGCGAATGTCAGAAATCGCCGGATATTTCTCCCTGAGCGCGGCCTCGAGACTGTCCAGGCCCCCAGTTTGAAGCTGTGGAGGAGAATAGGCTTGCAAAACAATATATGTAGTGGGAGTAAAGTCCTTCTGCTTGTAAATATCCAGCTTGAATGACATGAGGCTTTCCAGATGCCCGATGCTACCAAATAAATCAGCACAGCCGTGTACCCGCTCTGCTTCTTCGCTGCACTCCACGGTGAGGCTCTCAAGCTTGTGCATGGCCCCTGCCTCGAACACGAGGCAAATCCCTTCACACCTGAACACGAAATCCTTGAGGTTTGGGAAAGATGCGGCGCGGATGACGACGCCTTCCTCGGGAACATTCTTCTTCACATGCAGTGTAAGGTGCACCAGGGAGGTTAGCCTGGCAAGAACCTCGGCACCATCTTCTGGCAGCAAAACAACCTGAATTTTCAAGCTTCTGAGGTTGTAGAGTTGGCTGATCCAGTCTTCGTGGACAGTGGAGAAGGGGAGCCCCAGCACATGTAGTTTCGAAGATGGGGTGAAGGTGGAGACCAGCAAGTCAGGACATCAACAATTTTGACGGATCCAGCCATACGGATGGTTACCGAAAAAGGCTTTCGCCCTGCTTTATAAATAAAGCAAATCGCCACAGAGCAAACAAACCCACACAAGTCCACACACACACCCAAGTCTCACGACAAAGAACATAGGTTCTGCTGAGGGCACAGCTCAACAAGCCCAGAAGGAAAGAAAAAAACAACATCATCATCATCACACAAGGCGCCTAATCAGGCTCCGGCGGAGAAGGCGGTGGCGGCGGCGACAGGCGGACGGCCATCGATCGGATGTCGGCGATGAAGGCGGAGATGGCGTCCACGGTCCGGGCGGCTAAGCGGCCAAAGCTGCAAGAAACCCGCGAATTTGTCGAGAGCGTCAAGAGCGCTGACGAAGGGGAGCGTGCTGGATCACAAGCTTATTGCGAGCGATCCACAGCGTCGGCGAGAACCCCAACCTCAAGCCACCTAATGTGGCGAGAGGACGCGAGACGACTGGATTTCAGCAAATAGGTCCGGGAAGTTGGTGTGGCACCAACGACCGCCGACCACCTCACGAAAAGCAGCTCCAGAGAAATTGGGCGGAAGCAGGAGAAGAAGATGTGGTTTGAGTCCTCGGGGACTCCATAGAGCGGGCAGATACGGTGCCGGGCCATTGCGCTTGCAGACCTCCACTCGAGGCCGGGACCCGACCGCGAATCCACTGCCACATGAAGATGCGAATCTTGATGGTGCAGGACGGACCAAACCATTGATAAGGGAGGGGCGGAGGAAGGGCAATGGCGAGTAAAGCGACTTGGTGGAGAACAGGCCCGACGGCTCCAGCCGCCACGGACACGGTCCGACCTGCCATCCACCAACGGCTCGTGCAACGCGACACAATCAAGCAACTCACGCCAGGCAGCGGATTCCGCCGGCCCAAAAGGGCGACGGAAAGCAAGGCGCCCCAGGTCAAGAAGAGTCCTATTGACCGAAATCATGGGTCGACGGAGATAGAGAAGAGGGCGGGGAAGCGGGCCGCAAAGGGGGAGTCTCCGGCCCAACGATCAAACCAGAAGATCGTCGAGAAGCCGGACCCCACCGAGATGGAGGTCCCAATGTGAAGCACCAGGAGAAGCTGAACAATAGACTGCCAGAACTGGGAGCCGCCCGATTTCTGGCAGAAGGCAAGTGGCTGGCCCCGCAGGTATTTATTCCGGATAATGTCGAGCCAGAGGCCGCCATGACCCTGGGCGATGCGCTAGAGCCAGCGGGAGAGAAGGGCTATATTCATCCTCTTGGAGCACATGATGCCCAAGCCACCTTGCTCCCTGGGCTTGCAGATGTCGAGCCAGCCCGACCATGTGGTATACGCTTATCATGCTCGCCAGCCCAGTAGAAGCGGGACTGGATCTTGGCGATCTCCTTGTGGTGAGACTCATGGAGGCTATAGAAGCTCATAAGGAACAGCAGTAGACTAGAGAGGGAAGAGTTGATGAGAATAGTCCACGCCGCCTTAGATAGCCATCTCCCCTGCCAGGGCTCATAGCAGGGGACTGGAGCTTAGTAACTGCGGGCCTCAGGTCCGCGGCAGAGAGACGCGAGTCACTAATGGGGGTCCCCAGGTAGGAGGTGGGGAAAGAGCCCAGGCGGCAATTAAGTCTGTTGGCGATGGCTATAGACTCAGAGGGGGAATATCCCATCACCATGACATCACTCTTATCAAGGTTGATCTTGAGGTCCGACATCTGTTGAAAGCAGAGCAGGAGGAACTTGAGGTTGGCGATGTCCCCCTCCGAGCCTTCGACCATGATGATCGTGTCGTCAGCATACTGAAGGATGGAGATCCCCGAGCCCCCAGAAAGGTGTGGGGTAATCCCACGGATGTGGCCAGCGGCTTTGCCCTTATCAAGGATGGAGGCGGGCGTCCACAACCATATTGAAGAGGAGCAGGGAGAAGGGGTGTATGGCGAACCCCACAAAGGGTAGGGAAGAAAGGACCAATCTCGCCGTTGATGTTGACCGCCGTGCGACCGCAAGAGACCATTTGCATGACTCTAGTGATCCATCGGTCATCGAAGCCCTTCCGAAGAAGGACTTCCCTGAGGAAGGTCCAGCTAAGAGAGTCGTAGGCTTTGTGGAAATCGATCTTCAGAAAGACCGCCCTAAGGCGCTTGGTCCGGACCTCGTGAAGGACCAGGACTCCATCAAGGATATATCGGCCTTTAATGAAGGCTGACTGGTTAGGGTGGGTAATCCGGTCGGCAAGCAGGGTCACCCTATTGGCGTACCCTTTGGCCAGAATCCGGAAGATCACATTAATGACCGTGTCGGCGGGCTGGCGGATGTCGGACGCCCCAGGGACCTTGGGAATGAGAGAGATGACCCCGTAGTTGAGGCGCCCCAGGTCAATAGATCCAACAAAGAATTCTTCGAAGATGGCCATGACCTCCGGTTTAATCACGTTCCAGAAGGTCTGGAAGAAAATGACCGGGAGGCCATCTGGGCCCGGTGCAGAAGAGGCATTCATACCCTTGATAGCCTCCCAGACCTCCTGCTCAGAGAAGGGGGCCGTCAGACGCGTTCTCCGCGTCGGAGACTAACTGAATGCCGGCCCAACAATCATGGGCGAGGGAGATGCCGCTCCGAGGAGCGGCAGAGAAAAGGGACCTATAGAAGCCGTCGACATGAGTCCGAATGTCGCGAGGATCCTGAAGAAGGGTCTCCCCATCCCAGAGGAGGGGGATGGTGTTGCGTCTACGGCAGCCGTTGGCGATAGCCTGGAAGTATGCAGTATTCGCATCACCCTTCAGGACCCACTTCTGAACGCCCCGAAGGCGCCAATATGTCTCCTCATCAGAGTAGATCACGGAGAGTTGGTCTTCGAGGTCATAGCGGGCCAGCCACTCGTCCGGAGACAGACCCACCATGTCGGCCCGAAGGTCAAGGGCCTGGATCGCGGAAAGCAGCGCCTTCTTGCGCTCTCTGGCATCGCGACCAAGGTTGGCCCCCCACCCCTTCATAAACTGTCTGCTACGCTCGCACAGAAGTGCCACGTGTCAATAGCCGAGGGGGGCCGAGGGTGGGGGTGCTCCCGAGCCTCGATCCACCGTGCGCAGACTGCGTCGGTGAATCCCGCCTGGGAGAGCCAGAAGGTCTCAAAGCGGAAGCGAGGAGGGATCGGCGGACGCTCGTCCGCGGAGGAGAGAAGAAGGGGGACATGATCCGAGCCAATCCTAATGATGGCGCAGAGAGATGCAAGGGGGCAACGGAGGTCCCAATCCGGGGACACTAGGACCCTGGCCATACGGATGGTTAGGGAATCGAGGCGCTTGAGCCTGCTTAGGGAAGGAACAAGATCAGCACAATCGCCTTCCCGGACACCTCTTTCTACAAGTATCTTCAGGTCCCTCAGATCTCCCAGTTCACCGAGGCCTTTGATGTTCTCCACATCTTGGAGATCTATGCTGAGTTCGCCCAGAGTGCGGAGGGCACTCATCCTGCTGATCTCACCAGGCAGCTTCACAGTGCATGGAACAATCAGATGCCACAGCATCGATGGTAACTTGCTGAGATTGAGCTCTAGGTGTAAAGATTGTAAAAATTCCTCTCTGTCTTCGCCGACTTTATTTTCACCAACTATCTCCAATGTCTTCAAATGTTGTAATTTTTGCATTTCTTTCTGCACTTTCTTAAAGACAGCACCTCTGATTCTCAAATACCTCAGTCGGGTAAAACTGCCAACGGAAGACAGACACCGCTCATTTGTGGAATCATAAACACCAAGGTCAAGATGCAGGACTCGCAGGAGTTGAAACCTCGACAGAGAAGGCATCCATTGAGCAGACCCCCAAAAGTTAAATGATCTGGCCTGCGTGAGAGCCATGCTTCCCAGCAATTCCTTGTGTTCCGATTTCCTAACTTGTAGGGATAACCGACGAACCTGCAAACACCCTTTCATGTACTGCAGATCATTAGCTGTAGGGGTTCCCTTAATTATATTGATGAAATTTTCTTCCGTGGACTTCCATATGATAAAGTCAAGCATCACATCATGCACCCGACAAGATAACACATGCCCACAGTCATCAAACGCTGCTATTTGGATCATGTTTGTATTGATCATTAAAAAAAATCTTCTGCAGTCTCCTCTTGACCATAACCATGCCTTTCAGGAACCAAACCCTCGGCTATCCATCTCTTCACTAAATCATCCTTCATTATTTCAGAATTTTCTGGGAATATACCGAGATAAAGCATACATGTCCGAAGGTCAAGAGATAAATTAATGTACCCCAGATTAACCACATGTCTCAGCCATTCCAAAGCATGGTTTCCTTCCAATTGGAAACCTAAATAATTTTGTATCTTCTCCCAGAATTCCTTTGAGTTTACCTCTCTATGACTAGCCAAAATGCTAGCTACACTTACTATAACTAACGGAACTCCTTTGCATTTATTCAGAATTTCATTAGAAACATTCTTTAGTTTCTCCGGACAAGCATCTTGAGAGGGGAAAATCCTTCTATGAAATAATCTCCTTGAGTCAAGATCATCAAGTGGTTTCATCTTGTAGACATGGCCAAGGAAACAAGAACAACATGCTTGAGCTAGGTCTTCAACACGTGTAGTTGTTATAACTCTACTAGCAAGGTTATTCTCCACAAAGGCACATTTAATAGTATTCCATGCTCCTATTGTCCATATATCATCAATGACAATAAGGTATCTGCCAGATAAAGTAAAATAGTGTAAATTTTCATACTCAACAATATAGTAGGATCCTCACTAACTGTTTTTTTACAGGTTCACCAACTGTTTTGTTAAAGTTAAATAACTTTAATTAAAGTAGTTATATAAGTTAGAGATAAAAGCATATATAATCATTTGGATGGTGGTGTCATGGCTGCCGGGCTGAATCGTTTCGATTTATTTGAACGTGTTTTGCACAACTGGACGGAATTTCAAAACAATTCAGATATGTAAACTTTAGAATACTTTGTAGTATTAAAAATGCTGGGTGGTGGTGAAGGGACATCCATGCGATCTGCCGCAGATCCGCCTCATTAAGGAAGATACCACATGCCAGGGAAGAAGGGGGCATACCTCCTACTAACGTGGATCGATGATCAGCTCCATGCTTGCAAGAATACCCGCCGCCCGTGGTGGAGCTACCTTGATGCAAAATAGGCCATGGCCCACCTAGTTTTGCTGCAACAGACTGGGCCTAAGGGTAAATCTGGGTCATAATTATCAGAAAACTGGGCCTATCTTTAGACTGGCCCGCCCATGCTTTTAAATGTAGCTCCACCAGTACCTACAATGAAACCTGACCTGGCATGCCACAATGGCCACGCCACACCCGACCCAGCAGATCCGCCACCTGTCGCCACGCCACACCGGACACGATCCCGAACTGCAAAGGCTGACACTGCTGCCTCGATCTCGTCGCCAATGCGATATAGACGAGAGTGGAGAATATAATTCCACGGGGTTGTCATCGTTGTCACCACCACAACAACAACACCAGGAAAGCCATGCCTCGCCGAAGGGACAACATGAATGTACACCATGACGCCGTCAAGGACGCCAAGGCTTGGCTTGAGCTAGATAGCCCAGATCGATGTGGCATCGCCGCAAGAACAATACCCCACGGAAAACTTACATGAGAGCGTGCGTGCGTGTGTGTGTTTTGCAAGTTGTCTTCAAGGCCACGAATTGATCTGTACATGGTGCCACCTATCTATAGTGTGGGGAGGCACGGGACTCCACGGTCTCTCGTGCAACTAAGATCATCTCCAACTGCGCCCCTAGAACGGCTTTCCCAGGCGATTTTTTTTCGCCGGCGCTGAAAAAACGGCCCAGTCGCGTCCCCAGGAGCCCATTTTTCGCCAGTTTGGGCCGACATCAGCGCCGGCCGACCCAGGCCGAACCCGGCGCGCTGGGGGGAGGGGGGGGGGCGCCGGGGCGGCGTTTTGGCGCGAAGCAGCCGCGGGCCCGCCGAGTCAGCGAGACGGCCGCTTTGTCGACCTCATCGCCTCGGTTCCCGCGGGAATCAATGCGAAGGTTGCCGCGCCGGTCAGCCTCCATTAATGCCTCATGGGCGGCGCAGTGAAGGCGTCGCCGATGCGAGTCCGCCCGCATGCCGCCCCCCGCCACCCCGCTTTGCTATAAAAGACGCCCCTCCCCGCCGGTGAGCGCCACAACCTCCCCCTCTCCCTCCCGTGAAATCCTTCTTCCCGCCGACGAGCTCTCCCACCACTGCCTTCCCTGCTGATGAGCGAGATGGCCGAGAGATACCCAGGCAACGGCGCAGCGGCAAACGGCTTCGGCCGCCGACACCTCCAGGAGTCGGAGGCACAGCTTCTGTACGAGGCCGAGTACCCGGTGCCCCCCGACATGCCCGAGGGCTTGGAGGCTGAGCGCCAGCGGCGTCCCGGTGCCGCCGGTCCCCGAAGGAGCCGCACGGCGGGTGGAGATCGCCCGCATCCGCTCCTCGCTGTCAGAGGAGCAGCGCGCGAAGCCGAAATGCAGCGCCCGACAATGGTAAACGCTGTGGACGATGTACTTCGAACGCCGCCGCGAGGAGCAGATCGCCTCCGTCAACGGCATCATCCCCCGCGCCCGCCTAACCTTCGAAGGACGCCGCGAGTGGTGGGCCATCCCCGGCCGCACACTCGACGCCGTTCTCGACCACATCGAGACTGGCAACTTGCCGCGGCTGGAGTACCCATCGCGCCCCTCCTTCTCTCGCCGCCGCGGCAGTTCCTGGATACCGCGGCGAATGGAGCCGGGGTCGCCCTCTTCGTCGGGCTCCGGCTCGCCGGCCCTCCGCCCCGTCAAACCCGAGCCGGAGGAGACACCGCTCAGGCGTCGCGCACGGAGCGGCGCCCTCGTCATCAACGAGCCCTCGCCTGCGACTACACAGTCGAGGCGCTCCCTCCGCCTGGTCCTTCCGAAGCCCGAGCCGGACATGCCCCCTGTGAAGCCGAAGCACGCCGGCATGGTGGGCCCCAACGACGAGTCCGCCCTCAAATGGGCGAGGGAGGACTACGTCCGCGAGCAGGTGCGCTGTCAGCGTCGGGCGTACCTGGAGACCCAAGCCCGTAGCCACGCCGAGGCCCGTCGCCGCGCCGAGGCCCGTCGCCGTGCTAAGGAGGGCGGCGTAATCGTCATCGACAGCGATGACGAGGCCGAGGCGAGGGACACCGGGCGAGGGGTGCAGTAGGGACGCCGCGGGCGAGGCGCGCGACGACGACGACTACACCCGCTTCTACAGGCTTCTCGGCATGTAGACGGCAGCGGCGGCGACGGTGGCGGCAGTGGCTAGGATTTTAGTTCGTTTTTAAGTTTGTTTCATGCATGTTTTAAGTTTTTGTACAAATTTGGACGAAAAGTGGCTGAGTTCATGCAAAAGTCGCCGAGTTTGCAAAAAAAAAAAAAAACAAACTTCGCCGAACCCGCGGCGACCATGGGCGTGTGACTGGCCGCGAGCCGAACCCCAGAGGCTGAACTAGCGCCGGCTCGCCCCCAAGCCGCTCTTTTTCAGCGCCCTGAGGGGCCGAACGGCTGAAAATGTTCTAATGGAAGACAGTAGCACGGGCTATGGTGAACGGTATATGGACGGGGTTGTAGCAATAGGATAGTAAAGCATGACGGACAGTGGCGGATCCAGTCCCCAGGCAGCCCAAGCGGTGGGCTGGGGCGTGAGGCCCAATCGGTTTGTTGACTGTAGTAATTACTGTAGCTGCAGTGTTGCAGTAAACGAAGCATGCCTTGGGCTGGCCATTCATGGGTCCGCCACTGTTGACGGAGTCATGTAATCTTATTACCATCTGTTTGTGCTATCGTTTTATAATTTTGTATGACATGTTTGGATGAACCAGCTATGCAATAACATATGGTTGTGTGCATCACTCGATGCAGAGAGGCCGGGGTCCATTCTACTTTTTGAGAAGAAAACAAATCTAGGGACTTGTGGGACTATCATACTTCTATAGTGATTGACATTTGAGGCGAGTAAACTATTCAGTCTATTTAGAACTCCCATATGGCAATAGAAATGCCATGGATGAATGGAATTACACTCTGTCAACTGTAAGGAGGAAGGCGGGAGGAGCAGAAATGTGGCTATATAGTGAATATAGAAAGGAAAAGTAGAAGTAGATTGAAAGACGGACGAAGTTGACAAGCTGGCTGAATTAGGTGGCTTGTCTGGTCGGGATAGGAACTTATTATAGTTTGAACTTTATTCTCTGTCTAGTTGAAAGTAACTAAGTTTTCTGTCTGGTGGCTGCTGACTCTGATTCTTCCATGTATGATGAGTTTTGTTACTTGTCAACTTGGATATTTGGCTCTGAAGAAATATCTTCACACCAAATTGACAGAGTTAAATTGTTTAATAAGCTTTGGGAAGGTGTAGATGCCAGGCATGAAAAATGAATATCGAAAAAAAGAAGTATGCAGACGTAGGTATAATTGTATCTTAAAGTAGTATAAATGACAATCAAAGCGAAAAATGATGGAGATTTTTTAATGGAGATTTAAAGAAGTTACACTCCTTTGGTCATCTGTAATAGCTGAATTTAATTAGTTGTGTAAGCTAAGCATACCTCTTGCTATCGAGACGTGCCTTCAGTAAGCTGATGAGCTGGGCCACACTATTCATTGATGAATGCAAGAAGCCCCCAATTTGTGAGAGTATATCCAGCAACATGTCGATCATGCTTGGATTTTGCGACACCGACACAAAGGCAGTGCTTTCAAACTGACACTTAATCTTATCTCGGACTTGGCTGGCGAGAGTTGTCTTGCCAATACCTCCAAACCCCGTGATGGCTACAACTTTGAGTGCCCGGTGATTGCCATCTTCCTCCTCCTCTCCCAGCAACAGGTCGACGAGCTTCTCCTTGGGGCCGTCTATGCCAACAAGGCTGGCTGCCTCCGTATGGAGTGCATGTAGCCGAGGATCAATGGCCACAGGGCTCTGACAAGAAGAACCAACCTGGTCACCAAGCTTGTATCTGTTGTGGCGCTTGTTCACTTCCACCACCCGAGACTTCAGTTCTTCGATCCAGCGGGCAGTCTTGTACCGCGCCTTGAGCTTCATGAGCCCGTTCAAGAGCCCGGCCCTGGCGCCGCCGCTGCCAAGGTCATCCATAAAGGCATCGACGCAGTCCTCCATTTCGTAGGACAGCTCGCGCACCTGGTCGCGCCACACCCTGTCTTGCACGTCGAGCTCGCCGCCGTCCGCCTCGGCCAGCTTCACGAGCAGAGCGCCCATGCTGCTCATCTCGTCCCTCAAGGAGACGATCTCCTTCTTCACGCCCTTGGACAGCTTGTACTTCTTCTCCAGCAGGGCGCCGAGCTTGGGCAGGAGCGTCCGCATCGCTCCTGTTACGGCGCTCGCCGCACGGCCTCCATCGGTTGCAGGATCGTCTTCCCCGCGCAACCAAATGCGATGCAAGTGACACTGACTGTATATGAAGTGTGTGTGAGGTTTCAGCGGGAAGATGAGCCAAGTGAGTGGTATGCGCACCGAGGCTGGTCAAGAGGACGTCATCGCATGCAGCACTATATGGAACTTTCACTCATCCACAGGGAAGCTTCGTGTGTGGCTCAGAAATATCCCGTGTAGCTTTTGAAGAAATGTCTAGGCATGGCATCAGAAACTTTGTGCGTGTGCCTCAGAAACATTATTCGGCGTAGCTTTTGAAGAAATGTGTCGGCATGGCATCAGAAACTTTTTGTGTGGCTCTACCACGAGCATCCACCATGCGGGCCATCGCATTATAACAAAGAAAAATTCGTACCGATTATTGCTGGATATGTGTCCAACATCACCCGCAAAAAAAGGGATATGTTTCCAATATATGGACGAGTTTGATACAAGTTGAAATAGAAAAGTTGTAGTGCTTTTTTTTGCGGGAAGAAAAGTTGTAGTGTTTCCTATAGGCAAATATAAGTTGTAGATCAGTATGATTTTTTTGTGAGTAGGCCCTAGGTCTATATTATATTGAAGATAACAATTAACAAGTGATACAGAGCACCCCCAAAATGAAAGAAAATTACAACCGGCACCTTGGGGAGCCGACCAACTACAAACAATGCCGCGAGTTGAAGCCTTGAAGGCATGCCGCTGTTGCCGCCCCATCGATGGAGCCGGCTGACCTTGTCTGTGAGAACGTGAAGTCTTCAAAACATCAACCCATCTGACTCGCCGCGCCTGAGAAGCAGCAAGCATCAACAAAGACACCTCCTCCCCAAGAAAAGCTTAGGGTCCCTCTGTCTTCCGCCGGTCCGTCTCGTCTCCGGTGGCCTTAAGGCCATGGCGGTGCGGTGGATCCCGGCCCTTACCCGCGGGAGGGCTCTGTTTATAGATATTTTTTAAAGTTTTGTTAGGGTTTGTGTCATGCTCAGGAAGACGAGATGGCGGCGACTCCCTGAAGATGGAATAAGGTTATCCCCGCCAAGCCCCCATCCCAGTGGTGTGTCTAGCATCGTCGGTGGGTGTGTGGAGGTGTGTCTCCGGCGGATCTGTCCTTGGTGGATTTGCTCGAATCTGGTTGTAGTTCGTCTACGTTTGTGTTTCTTCAGGTTAGATCCTTCCGATCTACGGTACTCTTCATCGGCGACGGTTGCGGTTGTTATTCTGTTGCGCTGGCCCTATGAGGCCTTAGCATGACGATTTTCCAACTGTCTACTACAACAAATTTTGCCCAGCCCCGGTGAGGGAGGGTGATGACGGTGGCGAACCTTCAGCTCGCTTCAGTACTTGTAGTCGTTACTAGGTGGTTCATGGAGTTGGATGTAATTTTTATTATTTCTGACATTCGTTGTTGTATTGCGATTAATAGATTGAAAACAAATCACAAAAAAAAAAAGGAAAACTCGTTGCCTCCCTCGCCGACAAACACCGAGGGGGAGGCACAGGCCTGGCACCATTCCCCTGTACAGCGATCCAAAGGACTCCTTGCCGGCGCCGGAGCCTGCGCGGAAGCGGCGAAGCAGTCTCGAAACAGAATCACATAGCTTGACCGTCGCAGCCTCGCTGATCAAGCCCGGGAACGAGTCCAACGGTGTCGCCGCAGAGGGTAACGCCGGGAGGAGGTTTGAGCTCGAGGACCAACAATGAGAACACCACCGCTACCTTCACCAGAATGACGACACGACGCCCCCAACCAACCACAAGGATTAGTATGGTTAGTTAGGGTCGGACATTTGACATCTTAGTCCACCTATTACTCCTATAAAAAATGTCGGAGTACTCGCTTTCTGAGGGCTTCAGCGCGCGACAGTGACCTCCATGCCATCTGTTGCGCCCGAGCCTCCCACCGATGGCTCCCTAGCGTGCACTCGTCCGTCTAATCTCTGTGGCCGCCCCACACACGGTTGGTATTCCTCATAACAACTCTAACGTAGTGACTCAAACGGACGCGAATTTTGTCTGTTTTCCGTCCATTTGAATCGGTCTACAGGACACTTTATCCTTTTTAATTTGGGTCGGCCTGTGCACCCAACGCTGTGCAAGGAATTAATACTTACAAGGATCGGCAAGCAAGACATTAAACAACATAAATTCCGTGTTTTGTAGTCTATTAAGATAAAGCCTACTCGACTACTACAAACTTGCCCAATGTCATGTATGGGTGTCGATCATGGCCGCGAGCAACACTGATTTTTCTCTGCATGGTGATCTAAACTGAATAGTATATGTGGGTGCCGAAGTGAAGTGGCATGCTGCAGTTTGCCTGCAACTGAAGCTAACTTACACATGTGCCAGAATGGTTTTCTATCCTGCTGAGTTGAATCAGCTGGGTGCGTCGGTTCAATGTTTAAATCAGGTTGTGTTGCCAAGTGGATCTTGTATAAATGTTCAGGAATTTGTGTACAGGATCTTGTATAAATGTTCAGGAATAAGTGTTGGCCGAAACCAAATACTACTGTCTCTGTCTGTCTCCTCTGTTTTTCAGTTACTCTGTTTTTGTCTGAAAGTCTGAAGCATACGTCTTTCTGAAACACAGCATGTGTGTGAGTCCACAAAAAGAAGACAGAGACGAGAGAGATTGTGAGGGTCTGATGATTCAGCAAGACGTGTAGGTGCAAGAAGCTAACCCAAGGCCCAAGCAAGCAAGCAATCGGATTGATTTCTAGAGCTAGCTACTGGATTCATTGCTTTCAACCTGGTGAGTTTAGAGGAGTATGTGCGTACGTGCTACTGGTCAAGTTCTATCAGCGTGTTACCAATGGCGAGCTGCGTCGATGCGAACCCACGTCGGATCCATGCAGATCGCCATCAAGATTCAAGGCGACGGACGTTTCCCATCGTCGCTTCCAGGCTGCCGATCATGGCCGTGAGAAGCGTCGGCCACGCCCGTCGAGGCTCTATGATGTTGGAGTGCCTTTTGCCGTGGTGTGGGCGTGCTGCTGCTCACGGCGTCCATTGACAGCCGGACATGATCATAGATAGGATCATCGTTGCTCTAACTTGCGCAAGACTATGTGCATCTAAGAATTCACTTACCTCTGTTGTTGGCAGATGTTATAAAATGGAGTAGCAGTTTGAGAGAAAAATCCATTTTAAGAATTAATGTTATACTAAAAAAAGTAATAAATGAACTATCTGGTCTTGCTATTCCACCGCCGCCACTTAAAATATAGACAAATTAGTCATCACACGGGAACATAAGAATATTATAACTGTCTAGGCATAAACAAATGTAACTATATATTATGCATAAAAACAAAGCAATACATGCAAACTTTCCTTTCATACGTAATACTCCCTCTGTCTCAAAATAAGTGTCTCAACTTTGTACTAGCTCTAGTATAAATTTGTACTAAGCTCAAGACACTTATTTTGAGACGGAGGGAGTACTAGTGTGCAGTCTAAATCTGGCTAAAGACCACATGGGATTGACGCAGGATGTCGGCCGTGGTTGACGTTGTCTGTCGGATGAACGGAGAACGAAATGCTTGCCACCGTGGATGTAGCCGGTGTACTGGGAGGAGCTGCCGAGACGAGGAGCAAGAAGGAGAAGAAGCAGAATCATCAGGCAAAAGTGCACAGAAGGAATTGCTGATGAAGCCATTGCTTCTATATGCAAGTTGTATCTCAGCTAGTACACAATACGTTGTAGAGGCGTACTGCCATATATACTTTGTAGAGTGTTGTCGTGAGCTGATGGCATCTTCTTATCCTTGTGCATGGCATCTCCCTTGTTTACATGTTTTCCTCTGTCAGCCGAAAGCTACAAACAGAACAGTTGTTAAGAAAGAAACAGCAATTGTGCATACAGAAAAGCCGCATGATCGGGATTAACGCTCGCCGTGCCGAAGTTGCAAGGGAATTGCCGGAAGAAACAGGGGCATTAGAAACTCCTCTGTTTTCTATAGCAAAATAATGATCAACTCCTTCGTGGCAGTGTGGGAACCTCGTCTGGGAAGTTTTTCTTTCCCGATCTCGTGTGGGAGCCAGTGATCTTAATTTGTCGATAGATTGACAGAAAAATAAAACAAACGGATAAAATGAACCTTGATTTGTAGCACGACCTTTTGCATGTTGACGTTTCTCCAAACTTTTGATGACCAAAATCCGCAGAACATCAGACTAGCACAAGCTGGACTAATCTCATACATTTTGATGAATCCGTTAAGTCACCCACCCTAATAGGTGAGAACCTATGATCATTGAACACATTTTGGCCGGAAGGCATAACCTTTACATGATAGGTTGTCGAACCGCCAATTAATCGCCGTGTTATCGTGAATGAATTCATAAGCATAAAAGAACATGAGAAATAATGGGGATTGAACTTAACAACACAATCACCGCAAAGACACGCCAAAGCATCAGAAGACAAACTGATCGACGTAGAGCCAATGATATGTAGAATCAGGACACCGTATAATCCCTGGTGTCAACTGCACTAGCCATGACGGTCACACCACATGGGGATAGACCGATGAGACTGTTAAGACTTGATGTTTGTGCGTGCTAGATTCTAGTACATTGTGTTGACATTTAGTGCAGGTCTACCTATTTGTACTTCCAGGCATATTTTGTGGCTGTAAACAGTGGTAAGATCTTGTTTCAACAATATCTTTTTCTTCTTCCGAAAACAATTTATTGTTATCATTACATAGTTTTTGCTTTTGCAATGGTATGAGCTGCGTACCATCTTCTTTCTAGGTTGTAGCTACAAGTTTCAAGTTAGATGATGCATTGGTGCCAGTCCTTTCCGAAGTTCCTAAAATCCTGGTTGTCAGAAGATCAGGTTAGGGTGAACAACTTCACTCATGGGTATTTAATTACTATTGTGTACTTTATCACTACGAAAAAAATTATGTGTGAAGGAAGCTTAGAATTTCATGATGACATCAGATTACTCCCCGGCTCATGGTTAAACTAGAGATGATACCCCGCACATTGCATCAGGAATTGGATGCAATTATTTCTATGAGATTTGGCAGTATGAAACTTTAGTGTTGAGATTATCAATGTGAGAATTGAAACTAATTTACATATCATGTATTATATTTGATTATTATATAGTTTTACAACATTTATTTAATATAAGTGACAGCATGATGCATGTTAGGTGGGTCTTTCCATACATGGTGGCATGGTAAGTTGGCATAGTTGCATGGTGAGAGAACTAAATTTAGTGGGGCATACACAGTGGCATGATGAGTTGTTGGCATAGTTGCATGTCAAGATAATTGAGTTAGTGGGGATGAACTATTTAGGTATATAGGATAAAATACTTCTTCCATTCCAAATTAAATGGTGTTCTGGATTTGTCCTAAGTCAAAACTATTTAAGTTGTTCTAAGAATGTAGAAAAATACGCTAACATCTACAACATCATACACTATAGAGTATGAATTTTTAATGATAAATCTAATGTAACTAAAAGTTGCACAATATTCCCTGATAAAACATCAAACTGATATATTGCTTTGCATTTCCATTTTTAATTCTAGAATGTATAAATTTTCTAGTGAAGCTTCCATCATGTAAAAAGGACTATGTAATTTCAATTTCAGGTGACTATGGTATACAAGTATCCATAGAACTAGTACAAACTAACAAAACCATATTTAATTTATTCATGTAGGCATAAGTCCATGGACACTTCACAACTGCGGCACTTCCGAGTGTACCCTTATTACATCGATACACATTTTACCGCAAGTAAAACGAGATACAAATTCTTTTAGTAGACAATTATATGACATGCATAGGTATATCCGAAGAGTTGGTCCTTGTGGTTTGAGCACCGGTGCTTGACGATGAAACAAATCTTCTCTTCATGAACTTCATCAACAATCTTAGTTGCCCCCTGCACAAAGTTGAACTCATTCCATATGTATAATAATAATAAAGTATTTCAAGCTTCACGAGGGGTATTAAA
This sequence comes from Aegilops bicornis, assembly GCA_021605145.1. Classification (NCBI taxonomy): domain Eukaryota; kingdom Viridiplantae; phylum Streptophyta; class Magnoliopsida; order Poales; family Poaceae; genus Aegilops; species Aegilops bicornis. Next base: position 24,905,086 of record CM038671.1, read on the forward strand.
GTACACTATGACATCTTTTCCTTGAAAAAATACTTACTAACAGGGATGGATGATCCAGGCAGAGGTCTTGCTATTCCACCACCGTCTCCTAAAAATATATGAAGTACGTCAATGTGTGGGTTACAGGTGACTAATCATACATGTTCTTATATAGTTTTTTTATATAAAAATAATCAATACAATGCCACATATATGGGCAATTATGCATAGGGATAGATACTAGAGGAATAATTTTTTGGTAGTAATAATACGAGGTACTTCACCAGAAGGGATGGTCGAATTCACATAAGGTAGTGGCCTTGCTATTCCACCCACATCTCCTAATAAATACAGACAAGTTAGCCAACGCGTGGGAAACATAAAATCATAAGCAATCTGGTTTCCTACATAATTGGTAATACAAATCGGCACCTAGGAGTATATGCTACTAGGCTAAATTATGTTCTTAACATCGAAAATTGAGAAAATCTTTCACACATGTAAATATAGAAATCTTTCACGCATGTTCTTAACCAGAAGGGATGGTCGAATCCACATAAACCTTATTTTTGGAAAATAGACAGGTTTTGTCGCAAGTGCGGAAAAAGAAATTTGGTGCTTCATAAATTACTTTTTAGAGAATTGATTTTTTTTACACAGGAGACAATATATGCCTTTTTTCATGCAACTTTGCACCCCACATAAAATATACAAACACACAAATTATAAAAAAAGATCATAGTTTAATCTAAATTAGTGATTTTATTGTTTACCCAGAAGCATATGGTCTTGTGAGCCAAATCGCTGCCCCACCCCACAAAGTATAACAACTTACTTCTCTTTTTCAAGCATATATACTTCTATATATGATTACGATACCATCTATCATGCTCTATCACTAGTAGAAAAGAGGGCTTTGGTTCAGGCCGGGTCAGCCCATTAGTCCCGGTTCAGTCCAGAACCGGGACCCATGGGAGCATTGGTCCCGGTTCGTGAGCCCAGGGGGCCGGCCGGGCCACGTAGGCCATTGGTCCTGGTTCGTCTGGACCTTTTGGTCCCGGTTGGTGGGACGAACCGAGACCAATGGGCCTGGCTCCTGGCCCACCACCATTGGTCCCGGTTGGTGGCTTGAACCGGGACAACAGGCTGCCCTTTAGTCCCGGTTCGTGCCACGAACCGGGACCATTGAGGTGCCTATATATACCCCTCGCCCGCGAGCAGAGCACTCCACTGCTCTGTTTTTCTCTGGCCGGGGGGAGGGCTTTGTGGTGCTCTAGCTCACCTCCTATGCACATGAGGTGTTCGATGAAATGCCCGAGCCACACTAGTTAAGCTTTATCCTCTCGAAGCACGACCTCCGAACTCTATTTTTCCCGAGATTTGTCTAGGTTTATATTAGCGGCCCGTCACGCCCCGTCCCCGTCTTCACTGTCGTCGATTGCCCGCGCCGATCTCGTCGCCGGCACCACCGTGGTGAGCCTCTTGTTCTTATCTTCTTTCTGAAAGAAAAAAGTTCTTGCTTTAGATAGATACTTGTCTAATTTTCTTACTATTTTTTGCTTGTTATTATATAGTGCTATGGTTTTGGTATCCGCCCCCGTCGGCCCTCGTCATGTCTATTATTCGGATGTGGTATATATTATCTTTATAACTATTGCTTCATTTATTGTTTATAAAAATTACGCCGACCAACGTGGCATAGATTTTATTTATCTAGGAGGTATGTGAACCGGAAATTCCAACCGACCCTATTGTCGAGAGGTTAAATTTAGTTGAAGAAGAAAACAATTTCTTGAAGGAAAAAATAAAAAAATTGAGGAGGAGAAGATGATATTGAAGTTGCATGTTGCGGATGCCGTCGATGATCACAAGATCAAGATGGATGCAATGCGCTTGAAGATTAAAAAGATTAGAAAATATGCCATTCATACCGAGGCTTGGTATCATTATGCCATTGGATCAAATGTTACCTTGGTTGCGATTATGATCGCATTTGTTTTCGCATTGAAATGTTTTACATAGTTTCAATGTATGATTTAATTAATTTAGATGCTCTGGAGAGCTTTATGTTGTTAGATGAGAACTATGTATGTACTTTGGTTTTAATGTGATGATGAACTTCTATTAATTTGGTCACTTAATTATCTATTCATGATGTTCTATAATGGTTTTTGACACACTTAATTATATATAATGCATGCAGATGAACCGGCAATGGATGTACGGTGACAGACACACCTCCGAGTACATTAAGGGCGTGCATGATTTTCTCGAAGTGGCTGAGGCAAACAAGCAGAATGGTTTTATGTGTTGTCCATGCCCTAAATGTGGGAATACGAAGTCTTACTCTAACCGGAAAATCCTTCACACCCACCTGCTTTACAATGGTTTCATGCCACACTATAATGTTTGGATGAGGCACGGAGAAATAGGGGTTATGATGGAAGACGACGAAGAAGAAGAGGACGATGACAACTATGTGCCCCCTGAATACGGTGATGCTGCAACGGGGGAAGCTGCTGAAGATCAAGAGGAACCAGATGATGTGCCCAATGATGCTGCAACGGGGGAAGCTGCTGAAGATCAAGAGGAACCAGACGATGTGCCCGATGATGATGATCTCCGCCGGGTCATTGCTGATGCAAGGACGCAATGCGAAAGTCAAAAGGAGAAGCTGAAGTTCGATCGCATGTTAGAGGATCACAAAAAAGGGTTGCACCCCAATAGCGAAGATGGCAACACAAAGCTCGGTACCGTACTGGAATTGCTGCAGTGGAAGGCAGAGAATGCTGTGGCTGACAAAGGATTTGAGAAGCTACTGAAAATATTGAAGAAGAAGCTTCCAAAGGATAACGAATTGCCCGACAGTACATACACAACAAAGAAGCTCGTATACCCTCTAGGATTGGAGGTGCAGAAGATACATGCATGCCCTAATGACAGCATCCTCTACCGTGGTGCATACAAGGATCTGAACGCATGCCCGGTATGCGGTGCATTACGGTATAAGATCAGACGAGATGACCCTGGTGATGTTGACGGCGAGCCCCCCAGGAAGAGGGTTCCTGCGAAGGTGATGTGGTATGATCCTATAATACCACGGTTGAAACGTCTGTTCGTAAAGCGAAGAGCATGCCAAGTTGATGCGATGGCACAGTGAGGACCGTAAGAAAGGCGGGAAGTTGAGAGCACCCGACGGCTCACAGTGGAGAAAATCGAGAGAAAGTCTTGGGATGAGTTTGCAAGTGACCCAAGGAATGTATGGTTTGCTTTAAGCGTGGATGTCATTTTCGGGAGCAGAGCAGCAATCACAAAGACCTGGCCCGTGACTCTATGTATGTATAACCTTCCTCCTTGGATGTGCATGAAGCGGAAGTTCATTATGATGCCAGTTCTCATCCAAGGCCCTAAGCAACCCGGCAACGACATTGATGTGTACCTAAGGCCATTAGTTGAAGAACTTTTACAGCTGTGGAATGGAAGCGGTGTCACGACGTGGGATGAGCACAAACAGGAGGAATTTGACCTAAAGGCGTTGCTGTTCGTGACCATCAACGATTGGCCCGCTCTCAGTAACCTTTCAGGACAGACAAACAAGGGATACCACGCATGCATGCACTGTTTAGATGACAATGAAAGTATATACCTGGACAAATGCAGGAAGAGTGTGTACCTGGGCCATCGTAGATTTCTTCCGACCAACCATCAATGTCGAAAGAAAGGCAAGCATTTCAAAGGCGAGGCAGGTCACCGGAAGAAGCCCGCCATGTGTACCAGTGATCACGTAATTGCTATGGTCAATGATTTACACGTAATCTTCGGAAAGGGTCCCGGCGGACTAGCTGTTCTGAATGACGCTGAGAAACACGCACCCATGTGGAAGAAGAAATCTATATTTTGGGACCTACCCTACTGGAAAGACCTAGAGGTCCACTCTTCGATCGACATGATGCACGTGACGAAGAACCTTTGTGTGAACCTGCTAGGCTTCTTGGGCGTGTATGAGAAGACAAAAGATACACCTGAGGCACGGGAGGACCTGCAACGCTTGCACGAAAAATACGGCATGCCTCCGAAGCAGTATGAAGGTACTGCGAGCTACGTTCTTACGAAAGAAGAGAAACAAATCTTCTTTGAATGCCTGCTCAGTATGAAGGTCCCGACTGGCTTCTCGTCGAATATAAAGGGAATAATAAATATGCCAGAGAAAAAGTTCCAGAATCTAAAGTCTCATGACTGCCATGTGATTATGGCGCAACTGCTTCCGGTTGCATTGAGGGGGCTTCTACCGGAAAACATCCGATTAGCCATTGTGAAGCTATGTGCATTCCTCAATGCAATATCTCAGAAGGTGATCGATCCAAAAATCATACCAAGGCTAAGGAGTGATGTGGCGCAATGTCTTGTCAGTTTCGAGCTGGTGTTCCCACCATCCTTCTTCAATATCATGACGACGTCCTAGTTCATCTAGTCGACGAGATTGTCATTACGGGGCCCGTATTTCTACACAATATGTTCCCCTTTGAGAGGTTCATGGGAGTCCTAAAGAAATATGTTCAGAATCGCTAGGCGAGAAGGAAGCATCTCCATGGGCCATCAAATAGAGGATGTCATTGGGTTTTGTGTTGACTTCATTCCTAGCCTTAAGAAGATAGGTCTCCCTAAATCGCGGTATGAGGGGAGACTGACTGGAAAAGGCACGCTTGGAAGGGACTCAATAATATGCAGGGACGGATATTCTTGGTCTCAAGCACACTACACAGTTCTACAGAACTCTATCTTGGTGACCCCGTATGGCGATGAACACATAAACAATCTGTGCTCCAAACACCCGGAGCAGTGCGACGACTGGATTACATGTGAACACATCAGGACTTTTAGCAGTTGGTTGGAAACACGTCTCAGAGGTGACAAGACTGTTTGTGATGAGTTGTACTTGTTGTCCAGGGGACCATCTTTGACTGTATTGACTTACAAAGGATACGAGATAAATGGGAATAGATTTTACACGATTGAACAAGATCAAAAGAGCACCAACCAAAACAGCGGTGTCCGCTTTGATGCAGCAACCGAGAGGGAAAAGGACACATATTATGGTTACATAGTGGACATATGGGAACTTGACTACGGACATGATTTTAAGGTCCCTTTGTTTAAGTGCAAATGGGTCAATCTGTCAGGAGGCGGGGTGCAAGTAGACCCACGATGCGGAATGACAACAGTGGATCTGAAAAATCTTGGGTAGCTGACGAACCGTTCGTCCTAGCCATTGATGTGGCACAGTTTATCTATGTGAAGGACATGTCTACCAAACAGATAAAAAGAAAAGATAACGAAGCTATTACATCATACGATGAGCCAAAGCGCCACATAGTTCTTTCAGGGAAAAAGGGACATCATGGGAGTGGAGGGCAAGACAGACATGTCTGAAGATTATGAAAAGTTTCATGAAATTCCTCCCTTCAAAGTCAAGGCTGACCCAAGCATCCTGATAAACGATGAAGACTATCCATGGTTACGGTGCAATAAGCAAATGACACAAGCGAAGAAAAAGTGAAGACTTTCTCCGGCAACTATTATGATGATACCATGCCAACTTTGTAACAGACGAGTATGATACCATTTTCTGTTTTGTACATGCACATGCTATGTGGGTGAAATTATGATACCATGCCAACTTTCAACTTTTTCAGAGTTCATTTGAAATGCTTTAATGTCTTATGGTTCGGCACTCGTAATACCATTAATCCCGATAACACTCAACAGGGCAACCACATGGGCCATTGGTCCCGGTTCGTCTGGACCTTTTGGTCCCGGTTCCACGCACGAACCGGGACCAATGTGCCTCGGCCCTGGCCCATGACCATTAGTCCCGGTTTGTGCCACAAACCGGGACTAAAGGGTTGGTCCTCGTTGCGGTCAGAGTTTAGTTCCACCTCGCCAACCGAAGGGCGCTCACACAGGTTTATAAGCCCCTCCCTCTCTGCCTTGTTGAGCTCCTCTCAAATTGAAAATAGATGCCCTTATACAGGGAATTTGACCTAAATTCATACTAAATTTCTCTGGAATTCATAAAAATTTATTATGAATTTAGGTTGAATTCTCTCTATAGGCGCATCTATGCTTATTTTTTTAGTAAAGTTAATCACAAACTTGTGATTCACACAAATTTCAAAGAAATTCAAATCTTAACTATTAAAATTTGAAAACTAATGCACTAACAGAAAGTTTATATTTTTTCTAAAACTAATGGCACTAACAGAAAGTTTATAATTTTGCTGACCTAAAAGCAAAAAGAATTAAAAAAATAAAGCAAAAAACAAAACAAAAAAACTAGAATTTTTTTTATAGTAAAGTTAATCACAAACTTGTGATTCACACAAATTTCAAAAAATTCAAATTTGAAAACTAATGGCAATAACAGAAAGTTTATAATTTTTCTAAACCTAATGGCACTAATAGAAAGTTTATAATTTTTCTGACCTAAAAGAAAATAAGAATTAAAAAATAAAGCAAAAAACAAAAGAAAATAAATAATGCAAAAAACAAAACAAAAAATGAAAAAAAACTATTTTTATAGTAAAGTTAATCACAAATTTGTGATTCACACAAATTTCAAAGAATTCAAATTTTAACTATTCAAATTTGAAAACTAATGGCACTAACAGAAAGTTTATATTTTTTCTGACCTAAAAGCAAAAAGAATTAAAAAATAAAGCAAAAAACAAAAGAAAATAAATAATGCAAAAAACAAAACAAAAAAACTGTAAAAAAATAAAAAAAACTGCTACCTATTGAGCCACCACGGCCTGAATACGACTAGAAACCCAACTTTGGGCCGAGGATTCAGCCTTGAAGGCCCAATAGGCCCGCAGACAGCATAGTGTGACATTAGGCCCGTAAGCCTGCATTTGAGAGGAGCTCGAGAGGGTAGCCGCAGTGGGGCTTATAAACCACTCCGAGCCCCTCTCAACTAGCGAGGTGGGACTAAACTTTTGGCCGCAGGCAACGCAAGGCCTTTGGTCCCGGTTGGTGGCACCAACCGGTTGGTGCCACCAACCGGGACCAAAGGCCAGTTTTCGGCAGCACCAAAGGCCAGTTTTCGGCAGCAGCCTCTGTTTCCCGCCCTTTGGGCTGCCGAAAACTGACCTTTGGTTCCGATTGATGGCACCAACCGGGACTAAAGGGGAGCATTGGTCCCGGTTGGTGCCACGACCGAGACCGATACTCTGTGTATATAAGCAGGACTTAGGAATTTTTCAGTTTCATCGACCATTTGCCCCCGACGACGCCGAGCTCATCGACGATGCCAGGCTACCCGTGCTCGCCGTCGCCGCTCGCTCCTAGTCGCCGTCGCCCCGTGCACTTGCCCCGACAGGTCGCCGCCCGCTCCTCGCCGCCGTCGCCCTGCCCCCACGCGCCGCCCCGCCTCGAGCTCCCCTTCTCGGCCAGCGCCCGCCTCGGCGCCAAACCCCTACCCCGTGCTCGCCGTCGCCGCCCGCTCCTCGTAAATCGTCGCCTCACCCTTGCCCGACAGTGCGCCGCCCGATCCTCGTCGGCGTCGCCCTGCCCCCACCGCGCCCGCCCGCCTCGAGCTCCCTGCTCCGGCAGCGCCGCCCGGCGCCCCAAGCCCCTGCCTCATCCGCCCAGCGCCGATTGCCCTCGCCGCCCCGCCGCCATCATCGCCATCGCTTCCGCCCGAGGTGAGCCGCCGCGCCGCCCCGGCTCTATTTTTTTCATTTTTATTTGATGAAATTTTTTGTTCATATATATATAATGTCTATGTGTATGTATGTGGCTATGCAGCTCTGTTTTTTTTCATTTTTATTAGTTTAATTTTTTTATTCATATATATATATATATATATAATGTATATGTGTATTTATGTGGCTATGTGTATGTAGATGTTCAAAATGTATAAAAAAATAGTTCAGAGCATGTTTTTGTTCATATAACTATTTTATTGTACAACTGTGTATTAAACTATTTCATATATGTAATTTTTCTGGTAGTAAAAGAGTTAGGAAAATTTAGAATATGCTAAATATATATGTCAAAAATGTTTTTTTGTTCATAGAAAGTTTTTTGTTTATATATAGAAAGTTTTTATATATGACTATGGATATATATTCGATATATATGAGAAATGATGATCCATGGAAAAGTTTTATATATGCAAAAGTTACATTATTAGAAAATTCAACCTACCCCTCCCGCCGATATACCTCGTGTCCCGATAGGTTCCATGGAAAAGTTTTATATATAGAAAATTTCGATATACCTCGTGTGCCGATAACTTCAACACAAGGGGGGGGGGGGGGTTTGACCTACCCCCTCCCTGATAACATTATTTTCCCATGTATGTATGTCGTCGTTGTTGATATAACCCCCTCCCGGATAACTTTGACCGTGATAACTTATACCACGGGAGCACCCCCCGGCCCTCTCGCTCGACCAAAACTCTCGAGGACACCCAAACCCTAGAAAAAAACGATGTCGGTCTCCTACCCCTCCCACCACGCCCCTACCCTTGAAGCGTTGCCGAGGCCACCCCAAACCCGGAATAAGCTCGGTCTACGTTTGCTACTAATATATCCATATGCTGTCATGTTTGTGTAATAATTGCCATGTTTTTGCAGAAACAATGGAGCACATACGAGACGAGGAAGCAGAAGAGGTGTTGGGGGACATAATCTTAGCCGGAGGTGATATCTTGTCGTATCTTAATGACAATGATGGTCTGGAAGAACAGGGTGAAGAAGCAGGCTACGGTGATCGAAGAATGGAGGAGGAAAGACATGATTATGATGGCTCCGGTGACCCAATGACGTGCAAGAAGGAGACCATGATGACGGCTCCGGTGACCGAACCGAGTCCGGCCAGGTATATATATTAGTTAAGCCCGTGCTGACTAGCTAATTGATGCATTCATTGTTTTGGTATGTACACATATTAATTAACTCTCGTCTTTCTTCTTTTTTCTTGCCCTCCGGATCGAGCACAACTTTGGTAAAGAGACGAGGCCCGAAGAAAAAGTTGCGCTCAGATGAAAGGTTTGAGATCACAGCAATCGCGCGCGACGGCCAACCGATTGAACTCATCCGGACGAAAGATGCATTTTCTGCTCAGTGCGGGGTTCTTGTTAGGGACAAGATCCCGATCAGCATCCACCAATGGTATAAGCCTAAGAACGAAGACCCTGAGGTATCTTATGTCAATGATATGCAGAAAGATGATCTTTGGACTGAGCTGAAGTCAAATTTCACCCTACCACCAGAGAAGGATCCGGAGAAGCTAGTTAAAGAGCAATTAATCAAGTCTTTTGCTCTTAAGAAGATGGCAGACCTATTCAGGAGGTGGAAGAAGGAGCTGAAAGGGTTTGTCGATAGAGAAGAGACACAAGAATTCATCGGCAAATATGAGAAGATCAGAGATCACTGGTCCGCATTTGTGGCCCACAAGACATAGGAAAAGAGTAAGAAGATGTCGGCGACAAACAAGCAAAATGCTGCGAAGAAGAAGCTTCAACATCGCACGGGGTCAGGTGGCTACCTCAAAGCCCGGCCTAAGTGGGCCAAGGCTGAGAAAGATCTGCGTGATAAAGGGATCGAACCGGAGACAATGAACTGGCCAGACCGTTGCCGGACTTGGTTCTTCGGGGCTGGCGGAACCTTGGACCCTGTATTAGGGAAGTGCCATTGGACGGACGAGCAAATGAAAATACCAGTCAAGAGGCTTCAGCGCTATCGATGCTGTAGGAAGGGACGTTCGTTCTGCATAGAGAGAATAGCGAGCTCACAATGGCCCTCGGGAATCCTGAGCACCCTGGACGGACACGAGGCACGCCAGGCTCCGTTCCGTGGAATGCTGGTTTTCCGGACGCAGGCGGTTACAAATGCCAGGAGAGGAGGAAGAAATTGTAGCAGACCGAACTGCAGGCGCTGCACGCAAGGGTACGAGCGATAGAGGAACGAGAAGCAAATCGCAGCAAACGAACTGGCGAAGCTTCCGCCGAAGCTACCCCGCCATCTCAGTGGAGAAGCAGCGTGGCTTCCACCGAGCTGCTTCAGCGGGAGCATGTCTTGACGGCTCCTGCTAGCTACCCCGTGGATGCTATCACGGAGTCTCAAATTGCCACTTTATGACGCAATGGCAGAACTTAAAAGTCAAGGCGGCTGTCGGCTCTGTTCGACCTTCTGAACCCGGCGCAACTTTTCACTGTCGTCCGATTCCAGAAGGATATGCTAGGCTGACGGTGGACGAAATAACGGAGGGATTTGAGGACCTCCAGCTTGACTACCCTAGCGGTGAAGGGGAGACTCGGCTGGGTTCTGCTCTGAAGACTCCATGCCTATGGCGGAAGGAGTTCATCAACCTTCCGAACTGGACGCCTCCGCCTCCTCAACCGCCTCCTCCTCCGGTGAGTGACGATCAGGGCACTCAGCCTCCTTCTCCGGCGTGTGGCGGCACTCCGCCTGCGCCGGCGCGCCCGAGCAGCCAGCAGCCTCCTCCTTCTCCGCCTCGCCAGCAAGGGCAGAAGAGACCCGCTGCCGCCCCGGCTGCTCCGGCGCGTCGTAGTCCTTCTCCTCCGCCTCGTAAGCAAGCACGAAAGAAGACAGCCGCAGTCGCTCCATCTGCTCCGGCGTCTAGCAGTACAGCCAGAGGCGGGAGGCAATACAGATACGGTCCACCTCTCAAGCCTCTAGAGAAGTTACCGTACAAGAGGACCGAGGAGGAAAACACGAAGATCATGCAGACCGAAGTGAAGGACTTCTTTGAAGGGTTGAAAGCAAAGAGACATCCACCTCCGGAGGAGAAGGTAGATCCGGTGAAAGCAAAGCGCACTATCGATGCCATGAGGAAACCACCAAAGTCTCCGCCGAAAACCAACTATGAGCGCATTACTGAAAAGGCATATCTCGAAGCGGAGCGGTCGGGAAGTACTGTCAGTGATCAAAGGTTAAAAGAACGAGCAGCTGGGAAAAAATTGCCCAGCTCGGTGAACAAGCAAAGCAATCGTGCCCCCCCTCAATGTGTCTAGCGACATCATTGCTAATGCTCCGGGGACGGTGCCCGGTTATAGCAATCTTAGAGATTACCTGCCTGACGATGTACATTTTGATTTCTTGGAGGTGGACGAACACGATACGAAAAGGGAAGCCTCTCGTCAAAGATGAAAAATCTCTAACAACGATGATGCGAAGATTCCATAATTGGTACATGAAAACCTGCAGAGAGTCTGGGGGGACGAATACTTTGTATCTGAGAATTAAAGAGGAGCACGACCTCATTGGAACTGATCTGTTGCCTGTTCCATTTGAGGAGTTCTTCGAGTTATTCAATCAAAAGCCCTCGATAAATTAACGGTCTTTTTCTACTGTCTGTAAGTACTATTTCTGTCATTAAGTCTCTATACATAGCTCAGCTCTTTCATTGCATGTATTTATAATTAATTATCCTCACTATATTATGCAGATTGAAGATCGTCGAGTGCAGAAAACAAGAAATGTATGATATTGGGTTCGTTAACAGAAATATCATAGATGAATTTCTGGTTACAAAGAACACCGAAGAGGCCGAGGCCAACTTGCTACAATCGTTGATCAAAAATCAAAACAAAGATTTAATACTCTTTCCTTACAACTTCGAGTGAGTGTTACTGTCGTGTGCATATTCGGTTTCCCTTATTACTCGAGCGAGGTTATAGTAATGTAATTGATGAGTTATGCATGCGTGCGCAGCTTCCACTATGTTCTTCTGCAGATTAAGCTTGAGCGGGGACTAGTAACCGTCTTAGACTCGAGACGAAAAGATCCCGAAACCTATGCGGACATGACTAAAATGCTCAACAAGTAAGTTCAATCGATCATTATCGCACCATATCGGCAACTTTTTGTTCATTTCCTGATATCTGGAGTAATAATAATTATTTTCTTTGTCTTGCAGGATTTGGAAACAGTTCACCGCAGAAGCTGCGGGACTGCCGAAGGAGCTGCGATATACATATCCAAAAGTAAGTACTACTAGCTACCTAGTTGCGCGCATCTCCGGTTGATTCTATAGCTATACTTTCATCAATGCCATTTATAATCAGTTTGATTGACCTCTATTATCAGTTTGATTGACCTCTATTTCTCGTAAAGTGCTTGTGGCAGGAACAAGAGAATAATTACTGTGGATACTACGTGTGCGAGTTCATCTACAACGCGACTTTGAAAAATAAGCGGGGCTACTCTAAAAGACAATATGAAGTGCCTAAGCAATAATATTCACAATTTCATTTTATTACACCATCATTTCTGTTGAGTTTCATTCATATATATGTATTAACCCCCTTCTTCAAATTAGACGTGGCAGATGCGGAATGAACTCCTACCACAAGATCGCATGAAAGCAATTCAAGAGGAATAGGCGGGATTCTTTCTTGACCACGTCATCAATAAAGCCGGAGAAGACCATGTGGAAGTTGATTTCAAATGCTAGGGGATTGTAAGAGATCTTACATATTGTATATGTATGTAGCCAGATGGCGTCGGATAGATAATGTCGAAAACTTGTTGTTCGACCAATCTCTCGGAGAAGGAGAGGTCGATCGATCACTTCTCTTGGTATGCATGACGAACTTCTGTACTTAATGGTTTCCTTCATTTTCTTACTAGCTAGCGTGTCGAGGGCCTCTCTATGTATAGTACGTAGCATTGACCAAGCACAGACATAAGAGAGGACACTTCTCTCTATTAATTAGCTAGCTAACACAATATATGAAACACCTAAATTAACCCCCAAACCCCAACCCCCTTCAAACAAAAACAAAAACCCCAGCCCCTGAAATGCTGACGCATGGATGCCTTTTGGTTCCGGTTGGTGCCACCAACCGGGACCAAAGGCCCTCCTGCCTGGGCTCGGCGCACCGGCCACATGAAGGCCCATCTGTCCCGGTTCGTGTTAGAACCGGAACTAAAGGTCTACGGCATTAGTAACGACCCTTTAGTCCCGGTTCAAGAACCGGGACAAAAGGCCCTAACCAACCGGAACCAATGGTTTTTTTACTAGTGTATAATTAAGATAATATATATGGTTGTCCGGGAAGTGTGTGTGTGGGGGGGGGGGGGGGGGGTTCACCAGATGGGATGGACGAGTTTCCTCCAGGTAATGGCCTTGCTATTCCACCACCATCTCCTAAAATTATAGACAAGTTAGTCTCCATTGAATGACTAACCAAGGATATGTAAACTATATTATGTAATACCTATAAGCACTATAAACCATTTCAACATATGTGTGCAAGTGTCAAGTGTGCTTGTGATTCAGACACTTTTGGATATAATTATCTTGCAGTGATATGATAATATAATCCTAAGTACATTACCAGAAGGGATGGACGAATTTGCTCCAGGTAGCGGTCTTGCTATTCCACCACCGTCTCCTAAGATTATAGACATGTTAGTCACTATGCGTAATTTCTGAGTGACTAAGCCTAAGCAATAATACATGTGTGGAATTGTGCAATGTGGTTTAGGCACTATGGAAGAATTTACGCACTCATTTCATAAGAATAATGAGTAGAAATACCATAATTTGCTGGAATTTAGTCTATATTAGGGCGGCCCAATAACTATTTCAGAAATTCCTAATAAATCCTAGAGGCCCACTTAGCCCATTTGTGCAAGGCAAGGGATACTACTAAAGTTTAGTCCCACATTGCTAGTTGAGTGAGAATTGGACCTCTTTATAAGGGAGGTTCTTTCTCCACTTGTATGAGCATGAGAACAAGAGGGACATCCACGCGCGCTCCTCCTCCGCCGCCCGCTGCGCCTCGTCGCGACACGACGCGACGCGGGAATGAGCCGAGCTGAAAAGTTTTTACGGTAGTGGATAATGAATACGAACGGCGCACCTCTTCACGTGCTGCCTGGCGCAGCCTGTTCGCGTCCCTCTGCTGTGCCTATATAAGAGAGGTCGCTCCTCTCCCGAGAGACACATCAGAAGGTCCTCTTCCTCTCGCCACACAGTTCCAATCTCTGCGCTACTGCTGTCTTCCTCATCCCGGCTTGCGGCGTGCACCGCACGTCGGGACAGTAGGCCTCCGAGACCGCACCTTTTGAGTCATGTACGGGAGAAGGGTGATAAGATTTTTGGGGAGCACTCAGCGCGACTACTGGTTGTTTCATCACGGACGATCCGGTCGCCGACGACTACTTCCCCGACGACGACTTCTTCCCCGATGTCCACGACCTCCTTGACGACATGGCAGGCGAGGACACTGAGGGAGTCCTGGACCAGGGGGTGTCCGGATAGCCGAACTATCATCACGGCCGGACTCCAAGACTATGAAGATACAAGATTGAAGACTTCGTCCCGTGTCCGGATGGTACTTTCCTTGGCGTGGAAGGCAAGCTTGGCGATACGGATATGTAGATCTCCTACTATTGTAACCGACTGTGTAACCCTAACCTATCCGGTGTCTATATAAACCGGAGGGTTTTAGTCCGTGGGGACGAACAACAATCATACCATAGGCTAGCTTCTAGGGTTTAGCCTCCTTAATCTCGTGGTAGATCTACTCTTGTACTACCCATATCATCAATAGTAATCAAGCAGGAGTAAGGTATTACCTCCATCGAGAGGGCCCGAACCTGGGTAAAAACACCGTGTCCCTTATCTCCTGTTACCATCCGCCTAGACGCACAGTTCGGAACCCCCTACCCGAGATCCGCCGGTTTTGACACCGACATTGGTGCTTTCATTGAGAGTTCCTCCGTGTGCGTCACCGATAGGCCCGATGGCTCCTCGATCATCAACAACGACGCGGTCCAGGTGAGACTTTTCTCCCGGACAGATCTTCGTATTCGGTGGCTTTGCTTTGTGGGCCAATTAAGCAGCCATCTGGAGCAGATCGAAAGCTACGCCCCTGGCCATCAGGTCAGATTTGGAAGTTTGAACTATACGGCTGATGTCCGCGAAGACTTGATCTTCGACGGATTCGAGCCGCAGCAAAGTGTGCCGCACTGTCTCGATGGGCATGATCTAGCTCTGCAGCCAAACAGTGTCCTGGAGGCCGCACCAGCATCCGCTCTGATCCTTAATCCGGAGCCGGATTCCCTGATCGAGGACAAGTGGTTGGACACCGCCTCGGGGGCTACGATCTCTACGGCGATTGAGCCGAACTCCATCTCTGTCCTTTGCGAAGACCTCGACTCCAGGGTGTCGGACTCCTCTCCGGACTCCGAACCCTCCGCGCCCCTGCCAATGGAATCCGATTGGGCGTCGGTCATGGAGTTCACTGCCGCGGACATCTTTCAGCACTCGCCCTTTGGCGACATCCTGAATTCACTGAAGTCTCTCTCTTTATCCGGAGAGCCCTGGCCGGACTACGGACAGGAAGGTTGGGATACGGACGATGAAGAAATTCAACCCCCACCCACCACCCACTCTGTAGCCACTGTCGATGATTCAACCGACATGCTCGACATCGACTCCGAAGACATCGACGGTATGGACGACGATGCCGGAGACGACCAAGACCCAGCGCCTACAGGGCACAGGAAGGCCACCTCTTCATACGACATATACATGGTGGACATCCCAAAATATGGGAACGGCGATGGAACAACGGAGGATGACCCCTGCAAGAAGCAACCGAAGCGCCGACGTCAGTGGCGCCGCTCTAAATCCCGCCACAGCAAAAACGGTGATTCCGACACGGGAGATAATAACATCCCGGACAGTGCCGAAGACAACCCCCTCCAGCAGGACTCAGCGCAGGAGGAGGGAGAAGCAAGTCCACACGATAGTGCGGCAGAAAGAGAGGTCGAGGACGATAATTATGCGCCTCCCTCCAAAGATGAGGCAAGCCTCGACGACGATTTAATTTGTCGTGCACGAGGATCCCGCCAACAGAGGCGTTTCAAACGCAGGCTTATAGCCACGGCAAGCAGCCTCAAGAAAAGCAGCAACAGCTTAGAGCTGAGCTGATCAAGACCTGCTAGTCGGCGGATGGACTGAAGTCCTTGCAACCGAAGAGTATGAACTCGAACGCCCCTCCAAAAGCTACCCCAAACGCAGGCCGTTGCCTCGATTAGAGGAGGAAGCACCCAAGTCACCAGTGCACGACATGGCAGACCGGCCACCCCGTGGCCGCGACAGAGAAGCCTCTCGGCCCTCCGCTCAAGCCACACCCCGACGCCGCTCAAAAAGTATCAAGGCACGGGAAAACGCACCAGACTTTCGAGATATATTGGAGGATAAGGCAAAACATACAAGATCGATCTACGGATCGCGTGGGCGCCCAACGACGGGATGATTACCGTCGCGCGCGGATATGACAAACCCTGCCGGGCGAACACGATGAGACAAAGCTCATATGAGCTACGTCGTGATATAGCCCAATACAGAGGCGCCACACACCCACTATGTTTCACAGATGAAGTAATGGATCATCAAATCCCCGAGGGATTTAAACCCGTAAACATCGAATCATACGATGGTACCACAGATCATGCGGTCTGGATCAAGGACTATATCCTCCATATCCACATGGCCCGCGGTGATGATCTACATGCCATCAAATACCTCCTACTCAAGCTTAAAGGACCAGCTCGGCATTGGCTCAACAGCTTGCCAGCCGAATCAATTGGTTGTTGGGAGGACCTGGAAGCCGCATTCCTTGATAACTTCCAGGGCACATATGTGCGACCACCAGACGCCGATGACCTTAGCCACATAATTCAGCAGCCAGAAGAATCGGCCAGACAATTCTGGACACGATTCCTCACAAAGAAAAATCAAATCGTTGATTGTCCAGATGCAGAGGCCCTTGCAGCCTTCAAACATAAGATCCGCGACGAGTGGCTTGCCCGGCACCTAGGACAGGAAAAGCCAAAATCCATGGCAGCCCTCACAACACTCATGACCCGCTTTTTGTGCGGAGAGGACAGCTGGCTAGCTAGAAGCAACAACTTGGGCAAACACCACGATAGTTCGGATACCAAGGACAGCAATGGCAGGTCGCGTCAAGAACAAGAACAAGCGCCGCATTAACGGCGATAAGACTGAAGATACGGCCGTCAATGCCGGATTCAGAGGCTCTAAACCCGGTCAGCGGAAGAAGCCATTCAAACGAAATACCCAGGGGCCGTCCAACTTGGACCGAATACTCGATCGCTTGTGCCAGATACATGGCACCCCCGAAAAACTAGCCAATCACACCAACAGGGATTATTGGGTGTTCAAGCAAGCAGGCAAGTTAAGTGCCGAACTCAATGACAAGGGGCTGCATAGTGATGACGAGCAAGAGCCCCGGCCGCCGAACAATAGAGGACAGAAGGGTTTTCCCACACAAGTGCGGACGGCGAACATGATATACGCAACCCACATACCCAAAAGGGAGCGGAAGCGTGCACTACAGGACGTATATGCGATGGAGCCAGTCGCCCCAAAGTTCAACCCATGGTCTTCCTGCCCGATCACCTTCGATCGAAGGGACCACCCCACTAGCATCCGTCACGGCGGTTTCGCCGCATTGGTTCTTGACCCAATTATTGACGGATTTCACCTCACCAGAGTCCTGATGGACGGCAGTAGCAGCCTGAACCTGCTTTATCAGGATACAGTGCGCAAAATGGGCATAGACCCCTCAAGGATTAAACCTACAAAGACGACCTTTAAAGGCGTCATACCGGGTGTAGAGGCCAATTGTACGGGCTCAGTCACACTCGAAGTGGTCTTCGGATCCCCGGATAACTTCCGAAGCGAAGAGTTAATCTTCGACATAGTCCCGTTCCGCAGCGGCTATCATGCACTGCTCGGACGAACCGCATTTGCAAAGTTCAATGCGGTGCCGCACTACGCATACCTCAAGCTCAAGATGCCAGGCCCTCGAGGAGTAATCACGGTCAATGGAAACACCGAACGCTCTCTCCGAGCGGAGGAGCACACGGCGTTCGCGGGCGGAGGTGCAAAGCAGCCTCTCATGGCAATTCTCGAGTCCGCCACTAAGCGTCCGGACACCGCCAAGCGCACCGGAGTAACCTACAACAAGACCGCTGGCACGATTCAAGCATCGCCAGCGTAATCCGCCCCAACCCCAGCCCTCGCGAAATTGCGAAGCTAGTATTACGCGTACATAATTATGCTCTGGAGATACCATGGGCATATGGGGAGGGGCACGACCACGGTACGCCAAGAATGCGGCTTGACCGCACCTGGGGCTCCCGATTGTGTCATTCTTTTTTTTTCCTTTCTTTTTTCTTACTCTCAGGACTCTGTCTTCCAGAAGTCCTGTCCGGCACTAGAATCGCCGAACTCACGATGCAACAGCCAGGGAAGCAGAAAGACACGTCAAGTGTTCAGGTGGTCTCTATTACGAGCATTATACCTGTTTTACATATCATCCCGCAGCTTACCCCTGGAGGGGGACATGTTAGATAGTCCCATTCCTTGCTTATCGCACTATTTGTATCGTCCTGCCTTCATTGCACTACCTTTTTGAATAAACAATGCATAACTTTTGCCTATTATTGCACTCTTTTATTTATCTATATATATGTTCATTTCATGACATGTTGCACCCGTACACTTTGGTACGGCCAATACACCAGGGGCTTAAGTACCCCAAAATTATGGTGTGATAAGTCCGAACACTTTCACAAGTGCGGCACCCCGAACTTATAGCATTATATGAATCGGCTCCGAATCATGTCTTGGGTCAATAGTTGGGTTTGCTCGGCTCCTGTGTTTTGGTACCTTACGTTACATTATATCGGCTAAGGTAGCACTGGGAGAACCACTGCGATTGTGCCCCAGTTGAGCTGGGTCGAGCACCTCAGTGGAGAAAGCTAAAACTGACCGTCATGATGGGGCGAGAGCCGGTCGCTGTTCGAGAGGTTTTTTCGGGTCCCTAAAGACTTATGCCGCTTAGAGAGAGGAACCGGAATTGTCCGGCCAAGGCGTGGATAGCGCCCCGAACTCGGTCTTCCGAATACTAGGGGCTTCGCCGAAATTTAAAGTTATAGAATTCTATGGATAAGTGAGAGTGTTCAAGCATTATAAGTCCGGTTGCCTTGTTCGTTGTGTTGAGCACCTCCCTAGAAGGACCCAAGAATGGGAACAAGAGTGCTCAAGTTTATCCCGAACACCCCAGCACTCGTGGCATGGGGGCTGAAGCCAACGACTTGCCATCTCTCAAATTTGATAAACGGCCGCGCAGAAGGTAATATTTTAAATTAACAAGCGTTGCTTAGCGCATATGAACAAGTTTTCAGCGTACAGGATAACAAATGCGAGTCTATTCAAAAATTACATCTTTGGAGCACTCATCTGCTATTCGGCGGGCACCCTTCAGGAGGCCCTCATAGTACATTTCGGGCGTACGATGCTCCTTGCCCTTCGGCGGCTCGTCCGTCACAAGCTTCTCCGCATCCAGCTTTCCCCATTGCACTTTAGCACGGGCAAGGGCCCGACGGACACCTTCAATACAGACGGAGCGCTTGATGAATTCAATCCGTGGACAGGCGTCCACCAGCCGCTGCACTAAGCCGAAGTAGCTCCCAGGCATGGCTTCCAATGGCCACAACCGAACTATGAGGCCCTTCATGGCCTGTTCGGCGACCTTGTGGAGCTCGACCAGCTGCTTCAGCTGGTCGCTTAGGGGCACCGGATGTCCGGCCTCAGCATACTGAGACCAGAACACCTTCTCCGTCGAGCTCCCCTCCTTGGCGCGGTAGAATGCGGCAGCATCAGACACACTACGGGGCAGATCTGCGAATGCTCCTGGAGAGCTCCGAATCCGGGTAAGTAATAGGTAATTCACTTTCACATGCTTGCTCTGCATAAAGAATGCCTTACCACCGCGATCTTCTTTATCGCCTCAATCTCTGGAGGGCTTTTTGGGCCTCGGTCTTAGCAGCTTTGGCACTCTCAAGAGCCGAAGCAAGCTCGACTCTCGGGTCTTGAGTCACGCTCCATACTCTCGTGTTTTTCCACGAGCCTGGAGCTCTTGCCACCTCCGCCATGATTGCACCTCCCCTTCTCTCGCTCAGTGCGTTCCGCCGCTTTGTTTTCGACCCACGGACACCGCTTCCTTCGTGGTCGCCACCTCGTTCGTGGCCCCTGTAGTACCAGAGTTATTCTGTTATTTTTGCAACCAAAATCTTTTCTATAAGGTATTTATTTAATAAGGTATTACTTACCTTCCTTGTCCTCGAGCTGCTTCTTGGCTTGTCCGAGCTCGTTCTCGGACCGCTCGAGGTTACGCTTGATGCATTGACCTCCATGATCGGTCTGGCAGAGGTCAGCAGCGCAGCCTGCATTCCCATATTGACATACTTATGTTAGACTCCTGCGTATATCTTTTTAGATCCTTAGTCCGGCTTTTCTTTTCGAACACTGAACTAAGCATCAGGGGCTACTGTCTATGCGGTAATATTTTTACATATTCTAAACTTACCTCAAAGCTTGTTAGAAGGCTGGTACAGGCTTTGGCCACCGCTCTTGGCGGACTGAACTGTCTAGATCACCGCACTCATAGCGATGCGGTGCTCCTCCTCGATGGAAGCGCTGTTAAGCGCCTCCGATGCTATCCGGTGCCTCGGTTGGACGGAGGACACGGCGTCTTACCTTCTTGAAGGAACCGCTGGCAGACTTGGAACGGCTGAAGGTTCCGGCATGGAGTCCGGACGAGGGTCGGGCTTAGAGCCCCGGGGGTCTTGCCCCACGCGCTGAGTCCGGGAGGTTGCCTTGTGGCTCCTCCTGCGCCACCTCCTCTTGACCAGGCCCCCCTTGGGGCACCACCTCGGCGTCGTCCGCAGCGTGAGGTGAGGAGGCGGTCGGAAGCGAAGTACTCTCCATTTTTTACGAACCCAGGGACCCGCTCGTCGAAGTGGCTAGCTCGCTCTTGGGCGGGCTGCATGATTGTTTGACATTAGAGAACACTATGCAATAATAAAAAAGTCATGGGTATCCGGACACTTACGATCTCGCCAGGGGCTTGGCCCTTGTTGGCCAATCCTCCTCGTCATTGTCGACGTTGGTGGAGAAGTCCGGAGGAAGGGTTCTTCCCTTCTTGGACCCTCCGGCCTCCCCAGTTGGGGCGGCCTTCCTTTTCCTCTCCTCCCCCACTGGGGGAGAAGCTTCTTTTTCCTCCTCCTCATCCTCAGGAGAAGATTGTGCTTCAGATTCTGACAGCACCTGGCGTCGGGAGCTCCTTCGAGTTCCCGTGGCCTCCTTCTTGGCCTTCTTCTCCGGCACCACCACATGGGTACCGGAGCCAGCAGCCCGTCAATCGGGCGTCCGCTGGGTCTTCCGGCAAAAAGGAGCCGACAGTTAATCTGTCCGGACGTCTTGACCAGTCTTGTCAAAGATTAGGGAGTTTTAGATCCCACATAGAGTCAATCTATGAAAAAAGAGTCCCGTAAAGGGTAAAATAACTTACCTCGGCCCGGCTTGACGCCGCGAGATGTATCTGCGATCTTTGTTAGCGGATGCGGGGTTTCGGCGCCCTTGAACAGCACCTTCCAGGCATCTTCGTACGTAGTGTCGAAGAGCCGGCTCAAGGTTCGGTGCTGTGCCGGATCGAACTCCCACAAATTAAAGGCCATTGTTGGCATGGGAGAATCTGGCGGATGAGCATCACCTGGATTACGTCGACAAGCATGAGATTCTTGTCCACCAGGTTTCGGACGCATGTTTGGAGTCCGGATAGCTCGTCCGAATTCCCCCATGTCGGGGCCGTCTCTTTCCAGGACGAGAGCCGTGTGGGGAAGCCAGATCTGAATTCGGGGGCCGCCACCCATTCGGGGTTGCGCGGCTCGGTGATGTAGAACCACCCCGATTGCCACCCCTTTATTGTCTCCACAAAAGCGCCCTCGAGCCATAGGACTTTGGCCATCTTGCCAACCATGGCGCCTCCGCACTCCGCTTGGCGGCCGCCCACTACCTTCGGCCTGACATTAAAGATCTTCAGCCATAAGCCGAAGTGGGGCTGGATGCAGAGGAAGGCCTCGCACACGACGATGAACGCCGAGATGTTGAGGATGAAATTCGGGGCCAGGTCGTGGAAGTCCAGGCCGTAGTGGAAAACCTAGTCCGCGGAGGAAGTGGGGGAGAAACACCACCCTCTCATGGGGCCTGGGGGTTGGAATGAGCTGCCCCGCGTCGGGCAGCCTGTGCGTGATGTCGCCGGACAAATATCCGGCCTCCCGCAGTCTTGTGATGTGCCCCTCCGTGACGGAGGAGGCCATCCACCTGCCTCCCGCTCCTGACATGGTTGGAGAAGGTTGAGGTGGGATGTGCGGACTTGGGCGCTAGAGCTCGAGTCTTGTGAAATGGATGAGCAAAGGAGGAAGAAGGCGTGGGTGAAAAGGTGGATCCTTATCCCCTTATATGGATGACGAAGCTATGCCTCCCCACCAGCCTGGTAAAACTCGCTTATCTCCCAAGCGCCGTAATCAATGGCGCGGATGGGTTACCCACGTCCGTATTGATGAGAATCCCGGAATAAGGGGGCATGATCTATGCTTTGATAAGACGTGCCAAGGAAACCGCCTTGCTAAACGCGCTGAGGTGGAATAGTAAAAAACGATTCATATAAAGGTCTGGCCGTGGTGTGATGTCACGCCGCGGAATACGTCAGCAAGATCTGTGCAAAAATTATTCTCTCTACGGTGGTATGTGGAACTTGTTTTGCAGAGCCAGACACTATCCTGGTGTTCAAAACCTTCTATGAAGTATTCGGAGGAGGAACCCGCCTTGCAATGCCGAAGACAATATGCGCGCCGGACTCGTCGTCATTGAAGCCTGGTTTAGGGGCTACTGAGGGAGTCCTGGCTTGCAATGCCGAAGACAATATGCGCGTCGGACTCGTCGTCATTGAAGCCTGGTTCAGGGGCTACTGAGGGAGTCCTGGACTAGGGGGTGTCCCGATAGCCGAACTATCATCACGGCCGGACTCCAAGACTATGAAGATACAAGATTGAAGACTTCGTCCCGTGTCCGGATGGGACTTTCCTTGGCGTGGAAGGCAAGCTTGGCGATACGGATATGTAGATCTCCTACTATTGTAACCGACTCTATGTAACCCTAACATATCCGGTGTCTATATAAACCAGAGGGTTTTAGTTCGTAGGACGAACAACAATCATACCATAGGCTAGCTTCTAGGGTTTAGCCTCCTTGATCTCGTGGTAGATCTACTCTTGTACTACCCATATCATCAATATTAATCAAGCAGGAGTAGGGTATTACCTCCATCGAGAGGGCCCGAACCTGGGTAAAAACATCGTGTCCCTTGTCTCCTGTTACCATCCGCCTAGACGCACAGTTCGGAACCCCCTACCCGAGATCCGCCGGTTTTGACACCGACAGACACCGACTCCAAGTCCAGCGCTTCTGCCGCTGCTGTGCCGTACGTGTTCTTCTCCTTTCTGTTAGAAGTCCTCCTACAGTTCTTGGCTCTAGTTTCTGCCCTACGTATGTTAGGTTCTGTTTCATATAAGCAACTTCATCTAGTGTCTGTTCTAGATGTGTTTACCTCAAGTTCATATATGCAGACGATGTTTACCTTCTCTCTGTCAGATTGCATGACTTGCTTTATATTTGCTTTTTTAGTCATGCTTTATCTAGTATTTTTGTTAATAAAATCATTCGGTAAATTGCTCATATTTCCAACAATCCAAAAACCTTAGTATAGGCAATTTACCCCGAGTGGTTTTGCTGCTTCCATGAGACCTCCTATGTTTGAGGGTATCCACTATAAGAGGTGGCGCGTGAGAGCAGTCTTATGGTTTAAGACCATGAGCTGCTATGACGCCACTCTTGGCAAACCTGAAGGAGAGCAAGATGCCCAACAGGCACAAGCTTTTCAGAAAATGGATACCTTGTTTAAGGCTGCTCTCTTGAGTGTTCTTGGTGAGAACATAGTTGATGCTTATGCGTCAATTGACAATGGAAAAGATATGTGGGACGCACTCGAGGCCATGTTTGGAGTCTCGAATGTCGGCACTGAGCTGTACATCATGGAGCAATTCTATGATTACAGGATGACTGAAGAGCGCTCCGTGGTTGAGCAGGCTCATGAGATACAGTCATTTGCTAGAGAACTTGAGCACTTCAGTTGCATGCTACCGGACAAATTTGTTGCCGGGGGTATCATCACTAAGCTTCCTCTTTCATGGAGGAACTTTGCTACCTTCTTGAAGCATAAGAGACAGGGAGTTTTCCGTTCCGGATCTCATTGGTACTCTTGATGTGGAAGAAAAGGCGAGCAAAGGACACACGTGCTCGAGGTATTGAGGGAGGATCTAGTGCCAATTTAGTGCATGAAGGTAACTTCCAGTCCCACAAGTTCAAGAACAAGGGCAAGTTTGATGGTAAAGCAAAGTTTGATGGAAAGAACAAGGCTGTGCAACACACGAACTTCAAGAAGAAGAATGGCAAGAAGAAAGGTGCTTGTCATGTGTGTGTAGATCCTGATCATTGGGCTCCTAGTTGCCCTAATTGCTATGACAAGCGTCATCACAGGAAAGGCGGCAAGACAGCTAATGTTGTCATTGGAGACTTGACATGAAAGATTCTGGGTATGGTATATTTCCCACTATTCTTTCAGTATGTCATTCTCCTGATTGGTTGATTGACACGGGTGCTAATGTGCATGTATGCGGTGATATTTCCATGTTTTCGTCTTATCAGACCGCAGGGACTTCAACCGTGCTGATGGGAAACGGTTCAAGTGCTTCTGTTCGTGGTGTTGGCACGGTCAGCACGGTTGAAGTGCTTCTGTTCGTGGTGTTGGCACGGTCGATCTGAAGTTTACTTCGGGGAAGATCGTGCGGTTGAAGAACGTGCATTATGTCCCCTCCGTCAATAAAAATCTTGTTAGCGGATCTCTTCTGTGTAGAGATGGCTACAAGCTTGTCTTTGAGTCGAATAAATTTGTAATATCCAAGTATGGAAACTTTGTTGGTAAAGGCTATGACTCAGGAGGAATGTTTCGTTTATCCTTGTCAGACGTTTGCAATAAAGTTGTTAATCATATTTGCAACAATAGTGAATCAAATGTGTGGCATTCACGTCTTTGTCATGTTAACTTTGGTTGCATGTCGCAACTAGCGAAGTTGAACTTAATCCCTAGTTTCACCACTATCAAGGGATCTAAGTGTCAAGTGTGTGTGCAAGCTAAGCAACCTCGTAAGTCTCACGTGACTGCGGAGACGAGAAATTTTGCACCACTAGAACTTATACATTCAGATCTATGTGAAATGAATGGTGTTTTGACAAAAGGTGGAAAGAAATATTTCATGACGTTAATTGGCGACTCTACTAGATACCGTCGTGTATCTTCTGAAATCTAAGGATGAGGCTTTGAACTTTTTCAAGATCTATAAAGCTGAAGTGGAAAACCAACTTGATCGAAAAATCAAGAAGCTTAGGTCCGACCATGGTGGAGAGTATTTTTCCAATGAATTTGATGCTTTTTGTGTGAAACATGGTATAATCCATGAGAGGACGCCTCCCTACTCACCTCGGTCAAATGGGGTGGCCGAAAGAAAGAACCGTACTCTAACTGATTTGGTTAACGCCATGTTAGACACATCGGGTCTCTCCAAGGCATGGTGGGGGGAGGTGATATTGACAGCATGTCATGTCCTAAATCGAGTCCCCACAAAGAACAAAGAGATAACTCCATTCGAGGAATGGGAGAAGAAAAGGTTAAAACTCTCTTATCTGCGAACATGGGATTGTTTGGCGGAAGTCAATGTTCCAATCCAAAGAAGCGGAAGCTTGGACCAAAGACTGTGGATTGTGTTTTCCTGGGATATGCTTTTCATAGCATTGGCTATAGATTCTTGGTTGTAAAATCTGAGGTACCTGACATGCATGTCGGTACGATCATGGAGTCGAATGATGCGAATTTCTTTGAAGATATCTTTCCCATGAAGGATATGGCTACCTCATCTAATCAGGAGATGCCTGTTGGAAATATGCCCTAGAGGCAATAATAAAAGGACTATTATTATATTTCCTTGTTCGTGATAATTGTCTTTTATTCATGCTATAATTGTATTATCCGGAAATCGTAATACACATGTGAATACATAGACCACAACATATCCCTACTGAGCCTCTAGTTGACTAGCTCGTTGATCAATAGATAGTCATGGTTTCCTGACTATGGACATTGGATGTCATTGATAACGGGATCACATCATTAGGAGAATGATGTGATGGACAAGACAATCCTAAGCATAACACAAGATCGTGTAGTTCGTTTTGCTAGAGCTTTTCCAATGTCAAGTATCTTTTCCTTAGCCCATGAGATCGTGTAACTCCCGGATACCGTAGGAGTGCTTTGGGTGTACCAAACGTCACAACATAACTGGGTGACTATAAAGGTGCACTACAGGTACCTCCGAAAGTGTCTGTTGGGTTGTCACGGATCGAGATCGATTTGTCACTCCGTGACACGGAGAGGTATAACTGGCCCACTCGGTAATGATCATCATAATGAGCTCAAGGTGACCAAGTGTTTGGTCACGGGGTCATGCATTACGGTCTGAGTAAAGTGACTTGCGGTAACAAGATTGAACGAGGTATTGGGATACCGACGATCGAATCTCGGGCAAGTAACATACCGATTGACGAAGGGAATTGTATACGGGGTTGCTTGAATCCTCGACATCGTGGTTCATCCGATGAGATCATCGAGGAGCATGTGGGAGCCAACATGGGTATCCAGATCCCGCTGTTGGTTATTGACCGGAGAGCCGTCTCGGTCATGTCTGCATGTCTCCCGAACCCGTAAGGTCTACAGACTTAAGGTTCGGTGACGCTAGGGTTGTATGAATATGAGTATGCAGCAAACCGAAAGTTGTATGGAGTCCCGGATGAGATCCGGGACATCACGAGGAGTTCCGGAATGGTCCGGAGGTAAAGAATTATATATAGGAAGTGCTGTTTCGACCACCGGAAGGGTCCCGGGGGTCCACCGGGTGGGGCCACCTATCCCGGAGGGCCCCATGGGCTGAAGTGGGAGGGGAACCAGCCCCTGGTGGGCTGGTGCGCCCCCCCTGGGCCCCCCTCTGCGCCTTGGGTTGGGAACCCTTGGGGTGGGGGCGCCCCACTTGCCTTGGGGGGCACTCCACCCCCCTTGGCCGCCGCCCCCCCCCCCCTAGGAGATCCCATCTCCTAGGGCCGGCGCCCCCCCTGGGGACCCTATATATAGAGGGGGGAGGGAGGGCAGCCGCACCCTTGCACTTGGCGCCTCCCTCCCCCTGCTACACCTCCTCCTCCTCCCGTCGTTGCTTGGCGAAGCCCTGCCTGGGAACCTGCTGCATCCAAAGACCACGCCGTCGTCTTCTTTGGATCATCATCAACCTCTCCTTCCCCTTGCTGGATCAAGACGGAGGAGACGTCACGCTGACCGTACGTGTGTTGAACGCGGAGGTGCCGTCCGTTCGGCGCTAGGATCTCCGGTGATTTGGATCACGACGAGAATGACTCCCTCAACCCCGTTCTCTTGAACGCTTCCGCACGCGATCTACAAGGGTATGTAGATGCATCTCTCTCTATTGTTGTTAGATGAACTCATAGATGGATCTTGGTGAACGTAGGAAAATTTTATTTTATGCAACGTTCCCCAACAGTGGCATCATGAGCCAGGTTTGTGCATAGTTCTCTATTGCACGAGTAGAACACAATTTGTTGTGGGCGTAGATGTTGTCAACTTTCTTGCCGCTACTAGTCTTATTTTGCTTCAGCGGTATTGTGGCATGAAGCGGCACGGACCGACCTTACACGTACGCTTACGTGAGACAGGTTCCACCGACTGACATGCACTAGTTGCATAAGGTGGCTAGCGGGTGTCTGTCTCTCCCACTTTAGTTGGAGCGGATTCGACGAAAAGGGTCCTTGTGAAGGGTAAATAGAAGTTGACAAATCACGTTGTGGCTTTTTTGTAAGTAAGAAAACGTTCTTGCTAGAACCCTATTGCAGCCACATAAAAGACGCAACAACAATTAGAGGACATCTAACTTGTTTTTGCAGCAATTGCCTTGTGATGTGATATGGCCAAAAGTTGTGATGTATGATGAATGATATATTGTGATGTATGAGATCATGTTCTTGTAATAGGAATCACGACTTGCATGCCGATGAGTATGACAACCGGCAGGAGCCATAGGAGTTGTCTTAATTATTGTCTGACCTGCGTGTCATTGATTCAACGCCATGTAATTACTTTGCTTTATTGCTAAACCGTTAGCTATAGTAGTAGAAGTAATAGTTGGCGAGCAACTTCATGGAGACACGATGATGGAGATCATGATGATGGAGATCATGGTGTCATGTCGGTGACAAGATGATCATGGAGCCCCGAAGATGGAGATCAAAGGAGCTATATGATAATGGCCATATCATGTCACTACTATATAATTGCATGTGATGTTTATTATGTTTATGCATCTTGTTTACTTAGAAACGATGGTAGTAAATAAGATGATCCCTTATAATAATTTCAAGAAAGTGTTCTCCCTAACTGTGCGCCGTTGCTAAAGTTCGTCGTTTCGAAGCACCACGTGATGATCGGGTGTGATAGATTCCTACGTTCACATACAACGGGTGTAAGACAGTTTTACACATGCAAAACACTTAGGTTAACTTGACGAGCCTAGCATGTACAGACATGGCCTCGGAACACAAGAGACCGAAAGGTCGAACATGAGTCGTATGGAAGATATGATCAACATGCAGATGTTCACCGACGATGACTAGTCCGTCTCACGTGATGATCGGACACGGCCTAGTCGACTCGGATCATGTAACACTTAGATGACTAGAGGGATGTCAAATATGAGTGGGAGTTCATTAAATAATTTGATTAGATGAACTTAATTATCATGAACATTAGTCTAAAATCTTTGCAAAATGTCTTGTAGATCAAATAGCCAACGCTCATGTCACCATGAACTTCAATGCGTTCCTAGAGAAAACCAAGCTGAAAGATGATGGCAGCAACTATTCGGACTGGGTCCGGAACCTGAGGATCATCCTCATAGCTTCCAAGAAACAATATGTCCTAGAAGCACCGCTAGGTGAAGCACCCATCCCAGAGAACCAAGACATTATGAATGCTTGGCAGTCTCGCGTCTTGATGATTACTCCCTCGCTCGATGCGGCATGCTTTATAGCTTAGAACCGGGGCTCCAAAAGCGTTTTGAGCAACACGGAGCATATGAGATGTTCGAGGAGCTGAAAATGGTTTTCCAAGCTCATGCTCGGGTCGAGAGATATGAAGCCTCCGACAAGTTCTTGATTGTAAGATGGAGGAAAATAGTTACAAGGAGCACATACTTAAAATGTCAGGTTGCACAACCGCTTGCCCAATTTGGACATTAACCTCCGGAAGAGGCGGTCATTGACAGAATCCTTGATCGCTCCCACCGAGCTACAAGAGCTTTGTGATGAACTACAATATGCTGGGGATGGTGAAAACTATTCCTGAAGTATTTTCAATGCTGAAGTCGGCAGAGGTAGAAATCAAGAAAGAACATCAAGTGTTGATGGTCAATAAAACCACTAAGTTCAAGAAGGGCAAGGGTAAGAAGAACTTCAAGAAGGACGGAAAGGATGTTGCCGCGCCCGGTAAGCCAGTTGCCGGGAAGAAGTCAAAGAATGGACCCAAGCCTGAGACAGGGTGCTTTTATTGCAAAGGGAAGGGTCACTGGAAGCGGAACTGCCCCAAATACTTAGCAGACAAGAAGGCCGGCAACACTAAAGGTATATTTGATATACATGTAATTGATGTGTACCTTACCAGTACTCGTAGTAACTCCTGGGAATTTGATACCGGTGCCGTTGCTCATATATGTAACTCACAGCAGGAGCTGCGGAATAAGCGGAACTGGCGAAGGACGAGGTGACGATGCGCGTCGGGAATGGTTCCAAGGTCGATGTGATCGCCGTCGGCACGCTACCTCTACATTTACCTACGGGATTAGTTTTAAACCTCAATAATTGTTATTTAGTGCCAAGTTTGAGCATGAACATAGTATCAGGATCTCGTTTAATACGAGATGGCTACTCATTTAAATCCGAGAATAATGGCTGTTCTATTTATATGAGAGATATGTTTTATGGTCATGCTCCCATGGTCAATGGTTTATTCTTAATGAATATCGAACGTAATATTACACATATTCATAGTGTGAATACCAAAAGATGTAAAGTTGATAACGATAGTCCCACATACTTGTGGCACTGCCGCCTTTGGTCACATTGGTGTCAAGCGCATGAAGAAGCTCCATGCTGATGGACTTTTAGAGTCTCTCGATTATGAATCATTTGACACATGCGAACCATGCCTTATGGGCAAAATGACCAAGACTCTGTTCTCCGAAACAATGGAGAGAGCAACCAACTTATTGGAAATCATACATACCGATGTGTGCGGTCCAATGAGCGTTGAGGCTCGCGGAGGATATCGTTATGTTCTCACTCTCACTGATGACTTGAGTAGATATGGGTATGTCTACTTGATGAAACACAAGTCTGAGACCTTTGAAAAGTTCAAGGAATTTCAGAATGAGGTAGAGAATCAACGTGACCGAAAAATAAAGTTCTTGCGATCAGATCATGGAGGAGAATATTTAAGTCACGAATTTGGTACACACTTAAGGAAATGTGGAATCGTTTCACAACTCACGCCGCCTGGAACACCTCAGCGTAACGGTGTGTCCGAATGTCGTAATCGCACTCTATTGGATATGGTGCGATCTATGATGTCTCTTACAGATTTACCGCTATCATTTTGGGGATACACTCTAGAGACAGCTACATTCACTTTAAATAGGGCACCGTCTAAATCCGTCGAGACAACACCGTATGAATTACGGTTTGGGAAGAAACCTAAGCTGTCGTTTCTAAAAGTTTCGGGATGCGATGCTTATGTCAAGAAACTTCAACCTGAAAAGCTCGAACCCAAGTCGGAAAAATGCGTCTTCATAGGATACCCTAAGGAAACCATTGGGTATACCTTCTACCTTAGATCCGAAGGCAAGATCTTTGTTGCCAAGAACGGATCCTTTCTGGAAAAAGAGTTTCTCTCGAAAGGAGTAAGTGGGAGGAAAGTAGAACTCGATGAAGTACTACCTCTTGAAACGGAAAGTAGTGCAGCTCAGGAAAATGTTCCTGTGGTGCCTACACCGACTGGAGAGGAAATGAATGATGATGATCAAGGTACTTCGGATCAAGTTGCTACTGAACTCAGAGGTCCACGGACACGTTCCACACCAGAGTGGTATGGCAACCCTGTCCCGGAAATCATGTTGTTGGACAACGGTGAACCTTGAACTATGAAGAAGCGATGGCGGGCCCAGATTCCAACAAATGGCTTGAAGCCATGCAATCCGAGATAGGATCCATGTATGAAAACAAAGTATGGACTTTGACAGACTTGCCCGATGATCGGCGAGCGATAGAAAACAAATGGATCTTTAAGAAGAAGACGGACGCGGATGGTAATGTTACCATCTATAAAGCTTGACTTGTCGCTAAAGGTTATCGGCAAGTTCAAGGGGTTGACTACGATGAGACTTTCTCTCCGTGGCGAAGCTGAAGTCCGTCCGAATCATGTTAGCAATTGCCGCATACTATGATTATGAGATATGGCAAATGGACGTCAAAGCGGCATTCCTTAACAGCTATCTTAAGGAAGAACTGTATATGATGCAGTCGGAAGGTTTTGTCGACCCTAAGAATGCTAACAAGGTATGCAAGCTCCAGCGATCCATTTATGGGCTGGTGCAAGCATCTCGGAGTTGGAACATTCGCTTTGATGAGATGATCAAAGCGTTTGGGTTTATGCAGACTTATGGAGAAGCCTGCGTTTACAAGAAAGTGAGTGGGAGCTCTGTAGCATTTCTCATATTATATGTAGATGACATACTTTTGATGGGAAATGATATAGAACTTTTGGACAGCATTAAGGTCTACTTGAATAAGAGTTTTTCAATGAAGGACCTTGGAGAAGCTACTTATATATTAGGCATCAAGATCTATAGAGATAGATCGAGACGCCTCATAGGTCTTTCACAAAGCACATACCTTGATAAGATATTGAAGAAGTTCAAAATGGATTAGTCCAAGAAAGGGTTCTTGCCTGTATTACAAGGTGTGAAATTGAGCTCGGCTCAATGTCCGACCACGGCAGAAGATATAAAAGAGATGAGTGTCATCCCCATGCATCAGCCATAGGGTCTATTATGTATGACATGCTGTGTAACAGGCCTGATGTAAACCTTGCCGTAAGTTTGGTAGGAAGGTACCAAAGTAATCCCGGCAAGGAACACTGGACAGCGGTCAAAAATATCCTGAAGTACCTAAAAAGGACTAAGGACATGTTTCTCGTTTATGGAGGTGACGAAGAGCTCGTCGTAAAAGGTTACGTCGACGCTAGCTTCGACACAAATCTGGATGACTCTAAGTCACAAACCGGATACGTGTATATGTTGAATGGTGGAGCGATGGCTCGTGTAGCTGCAAGCAGAGCATCGTGGCGGGATCTACATGTGAAGCGGAGTACATGGCAGCCTTGGAGGCAGCGCATGAAGCAATTTGGGTGAAGGAGTTCATCACCGACCTAGGAGTCATACCCAATGCGTCGGGGCCGATCAAACTCTTCTGTGACAACACTGGAGCTATTGCACTTGCCAAGGAGCCCAGACACATCAAGCGTCGCTTCAACTCCATTCGTGAAAATGTTCAAGATGGAGACATAGAAATTTGCAAAGTGCATACGAATCTGAATGTCGCAGATCCGTTGACTAAACCTCTTCCATGAAAGCAAAACATGATCAACACCGTAACTCTATGGGTGTTCGATTCATCACAATGTAACTAGATTATTGACTCTAGTG
The DNA here is from genome assembly GCA_021605145.1 of Aegilops bicornis. Classification (NCBI taxonomy): domain Eukaryota; kingdom Viridiplantae; phylum Streptophyta; class Magnoliopsida; order Poales; family Poaceae; genus Aegilops; species Aegilops bicornis. Next base: position 24,937,971 of record CM038671.1, read on the forward strand.
CAAGTGGGAGACTGTAGGAAATATGCCCTAGAGGCAATAATAAAAGGATTATTATTATATTTCCTTGTTCGTGATAATTGTCTTTTATTCATGCTATAATTGTATTATCCGGAAATCGTAATACACGTGTGAATACATAGACCACAACATGTCCCTAGTGAGCCTCTAGTTGACTAGCTCGTTGATCAATAGATAGTCATGGTTTCCTCGACTATGGACATTGGATGTCATTGATAACGGGATCACATCATTAGGAGAATGATGTGATGGACAAGACAATCCTAAGCATAGCACAAGATCATGTAGTTCGCTTTTGCTAGAGCTTTTCCAATGTCAAGTATCTTTTCCTTAGACCATGAGATCGTGTTACTCCGGATACCGTAGGAGTGCTTTGGGTGTACCAAACGTCACAACGAATCGGGTGACTATAAAGGTGCACTCTGGTGTATCTCCGAAAGTGTCTCATTGGGTTGTCACGGATCGAGACTGGATTTGTCACTCCGTACACGGAGAGGTATCACCGGCCCACTCGGTAATGCATCATCATAATGAGCTCAAGGTGACCCGGTGTTTGGTCATGGGATCATGCATTACAGTGCGAGTAAAGTGACTTGCCGTAACGAGATTGAACGAGGTATTGGGATACCGACGATGGAATCTCGGGCAAGTAACATACCGATTGACAAAGGGAATTGTATACGGGGTTGCTTGAATCCTCGACATCGTGGTTCATCCGATGAGATCAACGAGGAGCATGTGGGAGCCAACATGGGTATCCAGATCCCGCTGTTGGTTATTGGCCGGAGAGCCGTCTCGGTCATGTCTGCATGTCTCCCGAACCCGTAAGGTCTACACACTTAAGGTTCGATGACGCTAGGGTTGTATGAATATGAGTATGCAGCAAACTGAAAGTTGTTCGGAGTCCCGGATGAGATCCGGGACATCACGAGGAGTTCCGAAATGGTCCGGAGGTAAATAATTATATATAAGAAGTGCTGTTTCGACCACCGGAAGGGTCCCGGGGGTCCACCGGGTGGGGCCACCTATCCCGGAGGGCCCCATGGGCTGAAGTGGGAGGGCAACCAGCCCCTGGTGGGCTGGTGCGCCCCCGAGGCCCCCCTCTGCGCCTAGGGTTGGGAACCCTAGGGGAGGGGGCGCCCCACTTGCCTTGGGGGGCACTCCACCCCCCTTGGCCGCCCCCCCTAGGAGATCCCATATCCTAGGGCCGGCGCACCCCCCTGGGGACCCTATATATAGAGGGGGGAGGGAGGGCAGCCGCACCCTTGCACTTGGCGCCTCCCTCCCCCTGCTACACCTCCTCCTCCTCCCGTAGTAGCTTGGCGAAGCCTGGGAACCTCACTTGCATCCACCACCACGCCGTCATGCTGCTGGATCTTCATCAACCTCTCCTTCCCCCTTGCTGGATCAATATGGAGGAGACGTCACGCTGACCATACGTGTGTTGAACGCGGAGGTGCCGTCCGTTCGACGCTAGGATCTCCGGTGATTTGGATCACGACGAGAACGACTCCCTCAACCCCGTTCTCTTGAACGCTTCCGCACGCGATCTACAAGGGTATGTAGATGCATCTCTCTCTCTCGTTGCTAGATGAACTCATAGATGGATCTTGGTGAACGTAGGAAAATTTTATTTTATGCAACGTTCCCCAACAATGCCTAGTTCATCGAATCAGGAACCAGTTACAATTACCGAACCTGCCATTTCGATGGAACACTTTGAAAGACCTGTGGAGGAGAACAATGAAGTTCCTACTAGGAGCAAGAGACAGAGGACTGCAAAGTATTTTGGTGATGATTTTCTTGTGTATCTCATAGATGACACTCTCAGTTCTATTTCAGAGGCCTATGCATCTGAAGATGCTGACTACTGGAAGGAAGCAGTTCGTAGTGAGATGGATTCCATCTTGGTGAATGAAACTTGGGAGATAACTGACCGTCCTTATGGGTGCAAACCTATAGGATGCAAATGGGTATTCAAGAAGAAGCTTAGGCCTGATGGTACTATCGAAAAGTACAAGGCTCGGCTCGTGGCTAAGGGTTATACCCAAAAGGAAGGTGAAGACTTCTTTTATACTTACTCACATGTGGCTCGACTGACCACTATTCGAGTTCTACTTTCACTAGCTGCCTCACATGGTCTTCTCGTTCATCAGATGGATGTTAAGACTGCTTTCCTAAATGGAGAGTTGGATGAGGAAATTTATATGGAACAACCAGATGGGTTTGTAATAGATGGTCAGGAAGGAAAAGTGTGCAAGTTGTCAAGTCTTTGTATGGACTCAAGCAAGCACCCAAACAGTGGCATGAGAAGTTCGAAGAACTTTAACAGCTGCAGGCTTTGTTGTGAACAGAAGGTGACAAATGTGTGTACTATCGCCATGGTGGGGGCGAGGGAGTTATGCTTTGCTTGTATGTTGATGACATACTGATTTTCGGAACAAATCTGAATGTTATTAAGGAGGTCAAGGATTTTCTATCTCGCTGTTTTGAGATGAAGTATCTAGGAGTGGCTGATGTCATTCTGAACATCAAGTTGTTGAGAGATGATGATGGTGGGATTACATTGCTTCAATCTCACTATATGGAAAAGATCTTGAGTCGCTTTGGCTATAGCGACTGCAAGCCCTCTCCAACACCAGATGATGCTAGCGTGCTGCTTCAAAAGAATCGAAGAATTGCTAGAGATCAATTGAAGTATTCTCATATTATTGGCTCGCTTATGTACTTAGCCAGTGCTACAAGACCTGACATCTCTTTTGCTGTTAGCAAACTGAGTCGGTTTGTCTCAAAACCAGGAGATGTGCATTGGAAAGCTCTAGAGAGAGTTTTGCGTTATTTGAAAGGCACTACAAATTATGGAATTCACTACACCGGAACCCAAAGGTGCTTGAAGGGTATAGTGACTCAAACTGGATCTCGAGATCTTGATGAGATAAAGGCCACGAGCGGATATGTATTCACTCATGGAGGTGGCGCTGTTTCTTGGAAGTCTTGCAAGCAGACCATCTTAACGAGGTCAACAATGGAAGCAGAATTCACAGCACTAGATACAGCTACGGTTGAAGCAGATTGGCTTCGCCGGCTCTTGAATGACTTGCCGGTTGTTGAGAAACCTATACCGGGTGTCCTTATGAAATGCGACAATCAAACTGTGATCACGAAAGTAAGCAGCTCAAAGGATAACATGAAGTCATCAAGACACGTTCAGAGAAGGTTAAAGTCTGTCAGGAAAATGAAAAACTCCGGAGTTATTGCGTTGGATTATATCCAAACGTCTAAAAATCTGGCAGATCCTTTTACTAAGGGTCTATCGCGTAATGTGATAGATAATGCATCGAGGGAGATGGTTATGACACCCACAATATGAGTTGTTCACAGTGGTAACCTATTCTTTGTGATCGGAGATCCCGTGAATTAGATGTGGAAGACAAGCTGTTGGTCAACTGAGATGAGAGTATCCCTACTATTCACAATACCACTCCATGAAGATGCAATATTCTCCTAATCTGCATGGCAGGTTGATGTATATCTTAATGTGTTCTAAGTGGATTTTTGAAGCAGAGATGTTGTCCTGTAGAACATCTTTTGAAGAACGCACCTATATGAGTCTGATTGTCAAACGTCGCAATCTATGAGAGTAGGGTTCTCTCTAGTAAACTCATGAAAGGTCACGGAGTATGGCGCATAAGCTCCAACCGCGGGGAAGACCCACGGTAGCCACGTATCGGTCAAGGCTTTATATGAAGCTAGATTCGCAGAAAACTTGCAGTTCAAGGCCCAGTCCACTGTTCAAGTTGCTTACTAGTGTAGCATAGAGTTCTAGGTGGAAGTTCAACTTAACAGTCTCCACTGCAGTATCGGTATATAAAACAGTGTTTTGGAACCAAAGGCAAATTTCTGTGTGCCTCTGGGATCTGGTGGGGGATTGCTGGAATTTAGTCTATATTGGGGCAGCCCAATAACTATTTCAGAAATTCCTAATAAATCCTAGAGGCCGCCTTAGCCCATTTATGCAAGGCAAGGGATACTACTAGAGTTTAGTCCCACATTGCTAGTTGAGTGGGAATTGGACCTCTTTATAAGGGAGGTGCTTCCCCCACTTGTATGAGCATGAGAACAAGAGGGACATCCACGCGCGCTCCTCCTCCGCCGCCCGCCACACCTCGTCACGCCGCGCCGCGCCGCGGGTTGCGGGAATGAGCCGAGCCGATGTCTAATTTTTGCCACGCACTACAGGTATACGAAAGGTCACCTGGGAGCTGAAAAGTTTTTGCGGTAGTGGATAATGAATACGAACGGCGCACCTGCCTATTCACTTAGCCTCTCTCCGTTGCTTCACCTCCTGGCGCAGCCTGTTCGCGTCCCTCTGTTGTGCCTATATAAGAGAGGCCGCTCCTCTCCCGAGAGACACATCAGAAGGTCCTCTTCCTCTCGCCACACAGTTCCAATCTCTGCGCTACCTCATCTCGGCTTGCGGCGTGCACCGCATGTCGGGACAGTAGGCCTCCGAGACCGCACCTTTTGAGTCCTGTACGGGAGAAGGGTGATAAGGTTTTTGGGGAGCGCTCAGCGCGACTACTTGCTGTTTCATCACGGACGATCCGGTCGCCGACGACTACTTCCCCGACGACGACTTCTTCCCCGACGTCCACGAAATCCTCGACGCCATGGCAGGCGAGGACACCGACTCCAAGTCCAGCGCTTCTGCTGCTGCTGTGCCGTACGTGTTCTTCTCCTTTCTGTTAGAAGTCCTCCTACAGTTCTTGGCTCTAGTTTCTGCCCTACGTATGTTAGGTTATGTTTCATATAAGCAACTTCATCTAGTGTCTGTTCTAGATATGTTTACCTCAAGTTCATATATGCAGACGATGTTTACCTTCTCTCTGTTAGATTGCATGATTTGCTTTATATTTACTTTTTTAGTCATACTTTATCTAGTATTTTTATTAATAAAATCATTCGATAAATTGCTCATATTTCCAACATAATTAGCCTAGTTTTCTTTCATAAATGCAGTTGTTCGTTTGTCATTAAGATAATACATGACATGTTTCTCTTGTGGGGTCTAATATAATGTACCCAGAGAGAGAATGTTGAATTCATTGACCTTGCTATTCCACAACCGTCTCCGAATTACGTTAGGTAACATGTGGTGAACAACTAAGTGACTAAGCGACTCATACCTCACAGTTTATAATCCGAGGCCATCGTCGATCATTCAAGGACCAAGCAATCATCACATGAGCACGACACCAAGATTTGTTAACGAGGTTCACCGATATGGCTATATCCCTGGGGCTTGACCACAGGCGCTCCTCCCCGTGACACCGTCACAATACCGCACACCGGCCACCCGGGCGCCAGCACAAGCCGCCGGCTCCCCCTTGCGTGCCTGTGCTATTATGTTGGCGTAGATTACATCGTGTGTCTACCCCCGCTATATAAGAGAGGCCTAGGATACAAGTGTCCTACTAGGACACGGCTCCACATCCTATGTAAACACGATACAACTACAAGTCCAACTGTAACCTACCTTATACACAATATTCGACACAACTCTAATATAATCAACACTATAATGGTAAAGAAAATTAGTTATATTTTATTTTCCAGTACCTAATGTTAGACAAATCACCAGAAGGGTTGGACGAATTCACCCCAGGCAGTGGTCTTGCTATTCCACCCCCATCTCCTGTAAAATATGGACAGGTTAGCCTATACATGGTGTCAGAGAAGCACACACAAAACATTTTGCGTGTAAATAATCAGTAATATAATATTGTTTCACACGAATATGTGACAATTGTGCATATGGTTAAGATACTATGAGGTATGTTTCATTTAGATGGATTAATGCAAGGTAGTTCACCAGAAGGGATGGACGGGTTCACTCCAGGTCTTGCTATTCCACCACAATCTCCTACAAAATATAGAGTTAGGAAATTAATGCCCAGGGAAACATGTAAACATGAACAAAATGATATCATATGCATTAGTGCAAGGTTCCTCACCCGCAAGGATAGACGGGCTGACTACTCCCGGTCTCGCTATTCCACCGCCATCTCCTAAAAAATGTAGACATGTTAGTTGATGCAAAGGAACTTTCAACATGGTTATATAACACATCCCCTGCATATGAGTAAGCAATTACAATGTAGTTTAGCTACGCACTATGGAAGTATGATTTTCTTTTGTACATAGGGATTAAGAGTTAAGGCACTATGGGTTAGGGTACTTCACCGGAGGGTATGGGCGATGGCCGGGTATGAGATGAAGGGAGTGAAGAGCCGCCGAGACGAGGAGCAAGAAAAACAAGCAGAAGTATGCAAAAGTACACGGAGAGAATTGCGGATGAAGCCATTGCTTGTATTGTATCGTGCTCTCACGGTCAATTGATACGTACGTCGTAGAGGACTGGCGCCATATATAGGGTTCGCAAGCCTTAGTTTTCCTTGTGGAGTTTTGGATCGTGAGCTTGATGATTGATCGATGGTGCATGGGGCATATTCTTCACTAGCCTTGTGCATGCATGGCATCTCCTCCTTGTTTATATGCTTCTTTGTTCAGCACAAAGCTATGTACTGATGAAACAGCCGTGGTAAATTACACACCAGATGTGCATACGGAAAATATGGGCGGGGACTAACGCCAGTGTAGAACTTGCAATGTAATTACTAGAAACAGAGACATTGGGCGGGGTGTAAATTTCTCCCCAGAATACCGGATGGAGGTATTTAATCAGCTCAATATCCTTCCTTAAAAGTTTACACGAATCTTTAAGTTACCTGAAAATTGTATTCTCGTACATTCATGATCAACTAATTCTAATTCCTTCCCACAAAAAACAATAATTTTAGTTCCTATTCTCCCAATGAATCAAACAAGAGATCAGAACAATTTTATTTATTTATTGAAGGGATAGCTTCTAATCTTCACCTTTATTCTGCAATGAAATCTATAAACTTTTCTAGGGGTACCGTCGTTATAAATATTGGCTGGAGTATATATTAAGTAGCACAAGCTGATACTTAAACACCCTTATATATATATATATTAAAAATTAATAATACTTTCTCCATCTCATAATATAAGACGTAATATAAGATGTTATTACATCAAATATACTCACATATTGGATACGTGTTATGTCATGAGACGGAGGGAGTACAACTTGGTCTTTGAGGTGTCCGAGCCGTCTTCCTCCACCATCCACCACAGTACGTCATTGTCACGAACAAAGCTCGTTACCGGCTCTAGGTCTCCGTCTGACTCAAAGTATTGAATCAAATTTCATAATTATGTAGTCTTTATCATTTTTTGTTTACTTTCTTTTCTTTTGAGTCGGTGGTTCTCCTTGTGGATGAAGTGGTTTGAAATACCAGCCCCGGGCGTCGAGGATGATCGTCGTTCCGGCGTCGATGGAGCGGCGCATACATGGAAGACGGGCCGAGTGGTGAATGAGGCCCAGGTGAAGACTGATAGGCCGACACCTGGGCCGAACCGGTGGGCCATGCTCGGTCCAACCTTATCCCCTGCAATTTCCCCGCTCTCCCCTCCTCACCCGCCGTGGTAAAACAATGGCGCTCCATCTCGCGCGACCGTTCCTCCCCGCCGGCCTCCCGCCGCCGCCGCGCCGCCGCGCCCGTTCCCGACCACATTCCCTCCGCCCCACCGCCGACGCGCGGTCCCCGTCCTTCAAAAGGCCCTACACGTCCGTCCTGGTGGTTCCCACGGGGGTCGGCGCCGCCGTCGGGGGCTTCGCCGGCGACGCCCTCCCCGTGGCGCGCGCCCTCGCCGCCGTCTCCGATTGCGTCATCTCCCACCCCAATGTAAGTTCAGTCCCTCCGCACACTCTGCCATTGCTCCTCCGCCGGAGCTCGACGGCTAAAGTCTGAGGCTTTGCTTCCACTCCCCACCCTAGGTGCTCAACGCCGCGATGCTCTACTGGCCGATGCCCAATACGCTTTACGTGGAGGGATACGCCCTCGACCGGTTCGCCGAAGGCGCCTGGGCTCTCCAGCCAGTCCACCAGAACAAGGTCAGTGAGTGGTACTGAACTACTGAATACTGAATACTGAATACTAGGAATTTCAGAATTTTATTTCTTCATATGTTGATGCGTTGTAGCTGATTTAACCTAGGTAGGTAGGCTTGGTGCTGGACTCTGGAATCGAGGAAGAGCTCCGGCTCCGCCATTTGCAGGTCGTGGATGCCGCGAGGGCTTCGCTCGGCCTCCCTGTTGTCGAGTACACTGTCACCGACGCTCCTTTGGAGGTGCACATTCTATTCAAGTAGTGCTTGAAAAGACAACTCAATTCCTCTGTAACGTACAACTTATGAACTTCTCATGTGCGGTGTAGATCAAGACGTGGTTCGATCCGAAGTGTGGGAAATCAACCGGGAGAGTTGGGAACTCCGACTCCCTGTTAAGAGCGGTCGACGCGCTAGTGATCCAGGCGGGCGTGAATGCTGTGGCAGTTGTTGCGCGCTTCCCAGACGATGATCCTGAAGATTCAGATTGCTATAGGGAAGGAAAGGTAATTCTTATCTGCTCAAGTACTTGTTTTCTAATTTCTGTATGATAGTTTCTGCCCTTGTTGTATCCAATATTTGCAAGAAGCATTCTTGGAGCTCCCTTGTTATCCTTTTGATATGCTTGTTTGGAGAGCTACTCTGACATGCGAACTTACAGTTTGCATCATCCGGCATATCTCTTGCGAGTTGTAACAACATGCATTCTTTGGCGCCCATGTAAAGTCAGGAATACATGTTAGCACCTCTCTTCTCAATAAATGTGAAAATTGTTGCCCCTTATTTCGTCGAAAGGCTTATCAGTTGTGGAGAAATATATCTGATATCCTAGCAAGAATTTAATATACCTCTCAGCTTGTATGCTGTTGATATCGCAATATCAATGCAGGGAGTTGATCTGTTAGCCGGAGTTGAAGCAATCATCAGTCATCTAATTGTGAAAGAATTCAAAATTCCTGCTGCTCACGCTCCTGCAGTGTTGCCCCCACCACTCAGCCCATCAGTGTCCCCACGATCTGCTGCTGAAGAGGTATTTATGCTCCTATACTAAATTGTTTGTGCATCATTGAGTTAAATAATTACAAGTGATATGCCCAATGTCAAACTAAGTAGTGCATGCTACATAGTGCTTATAAATTTCATCTCCTGTCTCCCTTCACCCTTTTCGATCTTCTTTCTAACAGATTGGCTATACCTTTCTACCATGTGTGCTCGCTGGTTTAAGCACTGCTCCTCAGTATGTGACGAGGAGGCAGGGAACCTTGGACAGTGGTTGTATAGTGGCTAGTGATGTTGATAGTGTGATTCTTCCAAGAGATGCCTGTGGAGGTGATGGTGCTCTTGCCTTTTCTCGAACTGCAAGAAAGAACAAGGTACACTTCTCCTGTGCATATTACGGATGATGTATCTTGCCACTTAAATTGCATGTGCAGTGGTGCTTGGATTAGTTCATCATTGTATACCAACATGATGAGTGAAGCTAATGATAGAATCCCGAGTGTAACCCTTTGTGTTTATGAGGACAGATAAATTAGATAATTTTTCTTGCAATTCTGCAGCCCTTAATCATTACCGTTCAGGAAAATGAGACGGTGCTCGATGACACCCCTGATAAATTCAATATTGAAGCGGTATGTAACATTTCTTGATAATTATCCTTCAAGTTTACCTTCTGATGCACCACATGATCTTGTATTCGAGAGATCCTTAGACACCAATTTTTTTTCTCCCCAGCTGAATGTCCAGAACTACTGGGAAGCAATTGGAGTTATTGCTGCTCACAAGGCAGGCATCAATCCAAATGCTCTTAGAAAAGAAGGAATTGACCATCTTAAGAGCCACCGACGATTGTACTCTGCCCGATCTTCTGTTCCTAGGCCATACGCCTCTTCTGCAACGCAGGATAAAGTATATGTACACCAGTTAGTTTGACAATTTAGTACAGAAGAAATCAGTCTTAGCAAATAGGAGGCTGCAAATTTTGAAGTCCCAGGTACATATTCCACAACAGTAGGAGCATACATATGTAACTTTATTTTGTTGTCACCCCATGAGGAATTACATTGATATGCATACGCGTGTGCAGTGTCATTGTGATAATGGATGTTGTACTCGAAGCCATTCTTCGGATCAATTAATTGCTTCGGTTTCTGAGACAGGGGCAGTGCTATGATCCCGTCCACCACACAAGTGTCATGCTGATTGCTGAGGGCATTTATTTCTTGATGTGTCATTCTGCGCTCTCAAATCGTCGACTCTCTGATGTTGCTACCTGCATCTACTCAGAAGTCAGAATACGCATGTTTTCGAGAGTGGGTAGTTGCTGCTTTTGCTTGCTTGTTCCAACTACCAATCAAACTGCACCTTCAACCTTAGATGAGGTGCAGCTTATGACTTGCTGTTCGTGTATGTTAGTGTGCTAGATGCCTGTTGTTGAAGTACATATCTACCTGATTTGCACTTCACATGCAGATTTTGTGGCTTTAAATAGTAGTAAGATCTTTTTGCAGCATAGTTTCTTTTTGTCACTACTATAGTTTATGGTTATATACCATCTTTCTTTGTTCTAGAAGTTCCAAGTTAGATGATAGGTTGGTGGCAGTCCTTCTTGAAGTTCCTTCAACCTTTGTTAGAACAGCTGGTATCAGGATGAACAACCTGACTATTGAAAAAATAACTCATGAGTACAGTAGCAGCTATTTGCAGTATAGTTAATTTACTCCGGATTTGGTTTACTACAAGGTACTTCGTCACTGTCAAAAGGGTATCAGATTGAACAATCTCCCATGTGAGGACTGCTTCTTTGGTATATATGTCAGGATGTATACTATATGGTTTTGGGAAAAGGATTTACAGGTTTATACCTGAATTGGCTGCACCAATCTCCGGGAAGACACGAACGGTGGATCCTTACCCGGTACATATCCTTGGCTTCAGATTTACTTTTCCCGGGTACAACAAGTATTCCCTCCGTCCCAAAATAAGTGACTCAACTTTGTACTAGCTTTAGTACAAAGTTAGTACAAAGTTGAGTCACTTATTTTGGGACGGAGGGAGTACAACCGAACTATCTGAATGCCTGCACTGAGTCGTCTAAAGATTAGTAGGCCATTCTATGAGCGCGGTGGAGGATCCATTTCAGCTCCTCTCAGAATTTCTTTGGACGGGCATACATGCTAGGCTCAATGGCTTTAAAATCGTAGTCATTATGAGTTTTTGAATTTGCCAGAGACACTGGAATGTTCAACTCTAGGAAGAACAGGACCTGAAGATGTAGTTTAAGTTGGTGAATCGAATCGTGGACAGGTGCCCATCCCAGGTAGAGGTAATTCTAGCTTGCTATAGCGAAATGAAACTAGAAAAAAAAACCTTGGTATCTTCTTTCAAGTTCCTGTTGGGCACACATTTCGGTCCTCCAACTTCGATGCCTTGACCTCCTAATGTGCAAAACCAAACACATTTTCTCACTCTTCAACCTTGAAAGTGGTCAGCCGATGCATGTTTTTTTTCTTTCTTTTTTTTTTTGCCCTGGATTGACACATAGTCGCTCGTATGAGCATCTCTAAAGCAACAACCCTTGTTGGCGACACATGCATACTAGAGGCAAAAGAGAAAACGTAGGCGACTGAGATAGGGAAGGGTATGTGGTGCTACCGGTGCACCGGACTCTCAAATGTCACACTACAAGTTTTAGAAAAACCTCAAAACAATTTAGTGTGCAAAATAACATATATTAACCACGTCACAGCTTGAGAGAAAATAAATAAAAATACGACATTGATTGTGTTAATGGGCCAAATTCATGACCCAATCTGAAATGGGTACAATTCATAACATGATTTGAATTTTTTGTTTCTATATTTTTAGTTCTAATTTGAATCTGAAATTTTATGACCTAGTAGATATATGTTTCTTGTATGTGTCAAATTAGTTTTTGATTTTTTAGACTCTTATAGAGTGTATTTTGGATGACCGGTGCACCAGTAGCACCAAAACGGTTGGTGCACAAGATATTCTCCTGACTGAGATGTGTGCTCCAATGGAACATGCTGAGTTTTGTTTTGGGGGGTTAATTTCATCTATCATGACTGCATATAGCTGGTCTACTGTACTTACACTGTTTATTTTACCAGCGAGCAAAGTAATAATCTGCCATCATTGTGAAACTTAAAGCTTCCTTTATGCACAAACCTTTCGACTCCTGACTGCACTCAAGGAGCATGCACTATATTTTTAATAGAAACACTAATCCAAATGATCCCAATAAAATCTCACATGCAAATGACACAAGTTTGTTTCCATTCAAATTTATTGAAAATCACTGCTCATTGATCGCTGCAGAAAAATAACAAACCAAACACTTCTTTGTAACCTGGAAAATGCTATATTTGTTTTTTTATCTAGACAACAAGCGTAATGTTTTTAAATCACAAAAAACTTGACGATACATGACTCACTCTAATCTACATACCAGTTTTTTTTGTACTTTTTAGACTTCCATTTTTTTTCTGAAATAAACGGAGCATGTGCTCCCGAGAGCACAAAATCCACGTTCAGAGAGAATTGGACACAAAATTTCTACGCTCGAGCTCGAATGCACCATCATGTACAGTAAAATAAAAAAAGTATAAAATCCAAAACATTCAAAATTATTTTGGCCACAAACATTGTTGAATGTTCCACATATGTGCAAATTGTCATGAATAAAAAACATTCCTAATGTCATGTGTGAAAAAGCGAATCTGATGCTTCAATAAGACTATTTTTGAAAGCATTTTGGAGTGTTTTTATTTTATTTTGGCCTAGGCCTTCACAAATGTAATTTCATCACAAACAAAATCCACACATGTAGAAAACTAAACAGTTTTTTTGCAAAAAAATCAGAACCTTTTGAATTGTTTTTCTATTTTCTATGATTTTACTATTCATACCTGGAGCATTTGAGCTCGGGATTAGAAGAACACTTTCGTCCTCACATGTATACTTTTTTTGCAGAATGATACAACTAGGCCCCACAAAGGGTACAGTTGCATGCACATACCACTTCCTTTGTCAGCTAGTGTGTGTGTGTGTGTGAGAGAGAGAGAGAGATATTTGCATGTAGAATCATTCATCTTTCTCAGAGAGAGAGAGAGAGGGAGGGAGGGAGAGAGATTTGCATGTAGAATCATTCTGCTTTCTCTCTAATCAAAACCGAACCCTAGGATATTTTGATTGACTGATATCTTTTAGATCAAAAGTTAGATTTTGAACCCTTTTTTATATTTTAATTCTCACCAGAAAAAATCTTCACAATAAGACCAATCTTGGATACATTTGAACTAATTTTAATTTTATGTTTCAGTAATATTTGAAAAGAGTTTCATATACATTGCATTATCTCAAATGAAATTGAACACATGCTTCAATTATTAAATTGGTCAAGAAATGAAATTCTTTGAAATAAGGAGGTTCATAAAATATGTGAAGTTAGTCGACCATCCCAAAATCATTGAAACTAATCTATGGAATATGTGAAGTTAATGAAACAAGAAATCAATAACTGAAAGTCGTGTTGGGATCATTTGAAATAATTAAAATAACTGCTATGAGATAATTGAAATAAGTGACATACTGAAATAGATTCACTCATAAATGGAAATGGATGTAATAAGAAAAAAATATTTTACTTATTTCAGATATATAAAATACTTCAAAAATCTGAATGTGAAATAGCGATATAATGAACTATGTGATATAACTTATTTAACACAAGTGAACTATTACAAAATAAGTGAAATAGCGATCTGGTAAACTATTAAAATAGATGAAAGAAGTGGCAAACTTATTCACAATGTGAAATATTTCAAAATAAGTGACTTTGTTATATGGTGAAATAGTGATCTATCTAAAGGAGTGAAATATTTAAAATATTTTATTTCACATATGCAAACAAATTCATAATAATGAATTAGTAATCCGACAAAAAAACTTATTTCACATATATGAAATATTCCAAAATAAGTTAAATATTTGGTATGTTATAATATTTCAAATAGCCGAAATTGAAATAGGAACTAAAATTACCGAGATATGTGTTTTAGCGACATTTGAAAAAAGGAGATATGCAATATGTGAAAATATTCAAATAATTTAAAAATTCAATCTATCTAATTTTTAAAAGATGTGCAATTAAAATAGGTACTGCAATTAGTATATAGTTATTTTGATAAATAAATTAAGTGAAACATTTGTCATGTGAAATAATTTAAATAAAATAAGTTTATGAAAATCATTCTAATTTATTGATACACGTTTGTCTTAAATAATGGAAACACAGGTTGGAAATAGTTCGAAAATCACCTTTTTCAAAATAATTGGAATCACTGGATGGAAGTAACTGAAATCACAAGATGGAAATAATTGAAATCACTAGATGGATATAATTCAAATTATAGTTTCTCAATAGTAGAATCAATTCATTTTAAATTTTTGAGATCATTTTAGTTGAAAAATGAGATAGCTAATAGAATAAATGAAATTAAGGAGATAGATTTCGTAAGTACTGAAATACATGAAATATATGACCGACAGAATATTTCATATAAGTGAAATTTAAATATGTTCTAAAATTATGGAGAAGTATGTTTTATATTTTATTTCAATTAATTTTATTCAGTGAAAATTTTGTTTTTGTGTGGTTGGAATATTGAAATATACAATACTATAAAAAATATATCCAATATTGGTCTTGTTGGAAATGTCTTGTCGCTAGGATTACAAATATATTAAAAAATCAAGACAAAATTGTATTTAAAATATATGAAGCATCTAAAAGCCCGTTAGAAATAAAATGCCATGAAAGAGGGATATATGAGAGAGAATGTGCAACCATGGGCAATGCGTACATTTGTGTGACAAAAAGTTGGTGGGACCAGGTGAGAGAAATACCCGAGATTCTCAAACAGGAAACCGAATTGGCTGGTATATCAGGGATACGGGGTGAGGTGGCTGTGCGTAATTGGCTGGATGGGCATGGGTGCCTTTAGTAAGTTTAGAAAGGAAATTGGGGTTGTACTACTTGGCACTTTACTTTTCTTTACTTTTTTCTCACTATTGTCTTTCTTATTTTTCTTGTGAAAGATATCCAGATATATTAGCAAATTCACCATGAGACAGAGCATCTCAAACATAACACTCCCTCCATCCGGATTTAGTTGACGTTCAAATGGATGTATCTAGTACAAAATCATCCGTTTGTGTGTCAACTGAAGTAAATCAAATCAAGCTTCCAAAACCACCAAACATTTCTTTACTTTTTAGCTAGTTCTGAAGACTTTTGATGTTGTACCTGACTTTATTTAAAAAACTAGAAAAATACTCCCTCCATTTCTAAATTTGTCTTTATAGAGATTTCAACAAGTGAGTACATAAGGAGCAAAATGAATGAATCTACATTCTAAAATAAGTCTATATACATCCGTATGTGGTAGTCCATTTAAAATCTCTAAAAAGACAAATATGTAGAAACGGAGGGAGTATATTATAGGAAGCAATTCCTATATATTCGGTTGAAAAAGAATCGAATGTAAATTCAGAGACAAAAACATACTTCTTTTCCTTTTCCACTTGGGCTATCTCATATTTGGCCGGAATATAAATCGCTGTCCCAGATATTATGGGCATGAGTAGGGGACCTGTGAGTGATATTTGCGGGGTAGGTACGGTGCTGCCCACCGTAAGGCGGCATGCATGCTACAGGAGTACCGGTACGTACGTGCGCGCAGGCAGGCAGCACACGATGCCACAAGCCACAACTAACAAAAGCGGCAGCGCACGCGCGTGGCTAGCTAGGTCGTCGTCCAGTAGCACAGCTGAAGCGATCCAACCGGCCGGTCTTGCATGCTGTTACTTCCAGTCAACTGGCGCCTCAAAATAAAAATGGAGCTCATGCATGCTTTATATATATATGCCATTGCCACACAGACCTCACACCTTCGACTCCTATCTAACCCTAGCTATATCTAAGTCGACCTAACCATCGCAGGCACGCACCTAACCATGAGGGAGCCACGCCCGCGACGGAGTCCGTGCAAGCAGCCGATGACGACGGAGAAACACGGCCGGCGATGGCGCCACCGGACCAACAGCGGCAGCAGTCGAGCTGCCAGTGCCAAGCTTCTCTCTAGCAGCAGCGGCGCGCCGTCGCTGCAGCCGGCTATACTTGCTGGGACGACGACGAGCTTCTCCGAGGACGAGGAGGACCTCCTCATCAAGCTGCACGCCTTGCTCGGAAACCGGTATATATCTACGTGCCTAAGTCGGATGCATATATCAATCCTAGCTACGTACCTCCTCCGTCTAAAAAAACTTATCCCTCAAATGAATGTATCTAGGATGAAGGGAGTACTACTGGCTTCTGTATATTTTCTGCTGTGTCTATCCAGCTGGTCCATCATCGCCGGGAGGCTGCCCGGGAGGACGGTCGAGGAGGTGGAGGCCCACTGGGGTTCGCCGGCGATGAGGAGGCGCACCGGCGGCGCCGATCCCGACAGCCATCGTGTGCTACTACAGGCTTTGCTAGCCTCGTCACATGATCACCACGGAGATCATCTGCGAATGGTAGTGCCAAATCGCCAGGAGCACCTGGGCCGTCCCTCCTCCTCCAACGACGTCTTCGACAGCAGGTGCCTCGCTCAAGTGAACCTGGAGCTCACCCTCTCTACGCCGTGCAGTACGTCTACTTAATTTGGAGGGTTTCACTATACCTGGTGTTTATATACTTCGGTCGATGGTTTCTGTACCATAAGAAACAGTCCTAATACTGTACTTTGTGTACTGACTACTACTCCAAGTTTGAGTTGAGCCCATCACCGCTCCTTAATTACTCAGTATATGAAGCAGCTAGTTTTGTGGCTACAAGAGAGATAGGCTCATCATTTAATGCTCATGTCCCTTCAAAACTTCAGATATGATCTACGTGGCAAAAACTAAATCTGTCAATACTCCTACCCAATTTTACAATATGCATTAGAGAAATAGCGGATGATGATCTTAAAAGGGAATGCTTGACTTTGCGGACCACATTTCTATTTTGAAAGTTTTATATATATATATATATATATGATAATCGTTTCGTTATATGAAATCCTAAGAACTTTACATGATTTATACAACAGTACTAAAGCTAAAGCTATAGCTTACGTAAGCAATGAAATGAAAGACTTACAAAGTTATGTGGCTATAAATAAAGCTCACATGGCACAACCTTGTATTTTTTTTCATTTAGTTCAATCCTTGTCTCATTATTAGATCGTAGGTTGTTTAGTTTTCGGTTGCTTCCTTGGTGATCTAGCAGAAACGTGATTTGTGTTAATGGAAATCGGAGTGAAAGGCCTCACTTTTGTCAAACAAAAGTCAAGTCTCCCTAAGTTAGTGTGTTTTCTCTATATTTTGTTAAATGAAGTGTCAAGAGTTGCCTTTAGCATGACTAGATTAGAATATGCTTACTAAACTAGCAATTGATGTAGCTTTGATGATCTTGTGGGTATTTTCACATCTCAATGAGTTGTCATAGAAATTCGGTAATTATAAGTACAATATGTAACTACAGTCTTTGGTCTATGCAAACTTTTTGCATGATCATGGACAGTATATGTGTTGGACACATGGAGCAAACCTATATCATTCATGCTTTACTTTATTTTATTAAAAATGACAGTCTCTTGACTTTAATCTAATAATTATTCTCCTTTTAAACACCACATTACCACATGATTCATATGTTTTATTGTTTTCAAAATGTAAACAAAGAACATGCTGACATTTTATTTTGCACAGGTTATAGTTGATTGTAGCATCTATTTATGTATTTGTTTTACCAAGAATATGGATTTATCATGTATCACAAATGGGTAGTTGACAATACCTTGTCTTTATCTAGCTCGCTAACCAGCTAATTACTTATTCCTTTAGCAACTTGATAGTATATACTTCTCCTCTAGGGAGTAGTACCATGCTTTACTTATTCGATAAAGGGCATTTTTATTATCTTAAAAAGTAGCATCAAGAGGATACAAAGCATTATGAGTAACACCCAGCCTCTGCATAACTAAGATGCACACATCCAATCAGTTAAAGTCTGATAAAAAGAAAGAAAAACGACACATGGGCGACAGTAGAGTCATATAGACCGACACTATGCCTATATCGAAAGGGGTGGTGGACCAATCCGGAGATCATGCTGCCACCCATGTTGGGTAAAAACCTCCATAGCCACCTGCTCCAACCGCGTACACACCGCCTTGAACAGCGGTTGATACTCCACTCGTTGTAGCGTAGACCATGTATGAAGCGAGTGCGTACAACGAAAAATAACCTGCAAAGGAGAAGCATTTTTGTTATTGAAAACCAAATCATTTCTACATAGCCAAAGCGACCATAGTAAGGCATAGCTCCCACCCTTATTAGCGTTTTCAACCTATTTGGAATACCATCCAACCAATGAGCAAAATATTGGCGACACTTGTGGGTGGATGCAAATTTGACGCTATTTGGATGACTGACCACGTAGAACGTGCAAACTTGCATTGGAAAAAGAGGTGTTTGATTGTCTCTTCATGAGTGCGAAAACAACACTTCTTACTCCCTGGCCAGTTGCACCGTGTGAGGTTGTTTTTGGTTAGAACAACTCCTCTAGGAAGATACCACATGAAGATCTTAACTTTTATTGGAATCTTTGACGTCCAGATTTTCTTGTTATTACTCACTGGTACCTCAGAATGCGTGAGCGCACGAGACATAGAATCTACTGTGAAAGACCCTGATGCAGTAAGGTTCTAGCGAAACACATCCCGTCCTTGTGTCAAATTGATCAAATCCAGATGGGATAAAAGATTATGCCATGACGTAAGATGGGGGCCAATCAAATCCCGCCTAAATGAAATACTGGCCGGGAATGAACTGAGCACTTGCGCAATAGTTTTATTCTTATCGCGAGCGATATTGTACAAAGCTGGATATTGTTCTCGGAGACTGGCATTGCCTAGCCAGATGTCTTCCTAGAAACGAATCTCCGACCCGTCCTTTATCACGAAAGACCCAAAGCGAAAGTCATAACCATTTAATTTGACGTACACCCCAAATCATCATCGGGTTTGAAATCATCCTCCTTGAGAACAATTCGGAAGTCATAACCATTTAATTTGACATACACCCCAGCAGACACCGAGGCACTCCCAGTATTATCCTCTTTCTTAAATGTATTTAAATTTAGGACAGCCACTTGAATACGCACGATGCCACAGCGTCGCAAGCAAATCAAGTCAACATCCTGTGTTGCGCCGATGATGGATCCCACTGCCCACAAACCAAGAAAGTGGCAAAGTGGCGGTGGAACTCCGGTGACATGTACCATTGGCTTCCGCGGGCTCGTCGGACGACGCAGGCGGCATGAATGCCGCCAGGGCGACGGGCTGCTTCGGCCGCAGACGCGGAAGAGGCCCTTTCCACCGTCGAATTAGCACACCCCGGCGGACGTGACGTGCGGCAGCCGGCGGCTTGTACACGTCTACTCCCACCGGCGGGGTCCTGCACTGAGAAGGCAACTCATTAGTCGAATTTGAACTATCCCGTACCTGGCCAGAGATGGGCGTCGGGGATGAACCGATGAAGATCCGTGTTTTTGATGGAGGCGACGACAGGCTACAAGCGGGGCGACCACCACCAACTACCGATGCGATTCACGGGCGGAGATGCTGCTACCCGACGCGGCGGAGCTGCAACCGTAGTTCAACGGAGCTACAACCGTACGTCGGTGGAGTTGCAACCAGCAAAGCAGAAGCTGGAACCGGCGACAACCGTGTTGCAACGGCCACGGCGGCGATCCACCATTTGCTGGAACCAGCAAATTTTTTATCTGAAAGCCGTGATTTTTTTTGCTGGAAGCAGCGATTTTTCTTTGCTACGACCCAGTGACTGTAATTCACAGTTTTTGCTGGAAGTGGCATGTGCTTTTGCTGGAACAATTTTCTTTTTTTGTTGCAAGCATAATTTCTTGTTTTTATCACCGTTTTGATTTTTGCCCTTGTCCATGCACATGCATGCGGCCGGCGCGCAAATGTCGGGCCGGCCGGCCTCGATGGATGATGCGCGCAGCCATTATCTCCGGCCGGTCTCATCCACTCTTCCCTTGCGCCGGCCACCTCCTCTATAAATACCACACGTCCTACGTACGCACGTACCTGCGCTAGTGTATCTCAAATCAGTTTGTAGCCAGTTGATACTCCAGCCATGGGTTCGAAGCGCATCGCCGTTGTGCTGTGTGTATGCCTGCTCCTCCTCATCGCGACGGCGTCTGAGGCCACGTCGTTCGCTGAGTGCTGGCGGATCTGCTGGAATCTGGCCAAGCCAGCACAAGATCGCTGCTATGCTTAGTGCCTTTCTAAGAGCATCTTCAATAGATGGTTCAAATGTAAAAATAACTAATTCTTGAATCGTCTGGGGCAAAAAACGCTGCTCCAACAAACGGTCCATATGTAAAAAAATTGGACCGCGGCCTCCTCGTGATGTAAAATGCAATACCTCGCGATGCAAATATACATCACGAGATGCATCTGGTCCAAAACCAGCCGCCGCCCGCGAACGCTCAACCGCCACTTCATTTCCGTTCCCGCCCGCGCCCGTCCACCCGCCCGAAGAACAGCCGGCCGGAATCCGCCGCCGCGACCGCCCAAAACGTCGCCGTCCATGCCGCCACCACTCCACATCCCCTCCGCCGCCCTCCGCCGCCGCCGCCCTCCGCCCCCGTCTCCCCCGTCACCTCCCCGCCGCCGCCCGGCCGCCGCCGAATCGGGTGGCAGCCGGCGCGGAATTTGGCCCATCCGGCGGTCCGGCTGCCGCGGTAGGCCTCCGCCGGGTCTTAGGCTGCCGCCGACCTCCTCCCGTCCGTCGTGAGCCTGTCCACGGCCGTTGCGCCGGCCGCACGACCGCCTCCCCGCCGCCCTCCGCCCGGCTGCCGAACTAGTCTTCGCCGCCCGCCGAGCTCCTCTTGGCCGGCCTCCAACCTCATTTCTTATCACCACCGCCGTCCGGAGCTGACCGCAGCCGTCAGCAGCAGCCAATCCAACCGGCGGCCATCTTCTTCCACCGCGCGCACAAAGTGTTCGACGGAATTCCCCAAGGTAAAAAAATGACAAAACTTGATGAAGGTGTACAACGAGATTAGAGACAGCAATGTGCATGACCAACTCCAGAAAGATTTGATGGAAGAGCATTGGAAATGGCATGGCGAAAGATCCGCATAGATTCATTATTTGTTTGTTCAAAACTATGTTGTATTGTGCAAAACTATGTTATATTTCTGTTGCATTGCATCTCCTGGATCTGAAGAACTATGTAATAATTTGATATTGTGGACATGATTTTTTTAATGTTATTTTCAAATATTTGCGGTTGTACAGTGGCTGGACAGCGGCTGAACAGCAGCCGGGCGGCTGCTGGCCGGTTTTGGACCATGCATTTGGACCATCTATTGGAGTTGCTCTTTTGGACCATGAATTTGGACCATCTGTTAGAGTTGGCCTTTTTCGGAGCTCCAAAACGCATTTTTTGGCAGTCCAAAATTTACATCTTCGGTTTTGGATCGTTAAAATTTGCACCATCTATTGAAGATGCTCTAAGCCTATCCAAGCTTAGGGGCGCTGTATTTCTGCGAAATACTAGCTAGCAGCTAGTGCCCTCCCGCCACTCATACTTTTCTTCCTTCAAAATTTTCACTAGCTTGATTTTATAGCGTTGCCGTGCTTTCGTTTCTTTTTGTTTATATATGTTGTGTAGCTACAAATGAAATAAGATGAAGGAAGGGGAAAACAGAAAAGCTGCGCAGGTTTGAGCAGCACCCAAACGAAAATGAAAATTCTTGTCACTTCGTAACTTGCAGGATGCATGCTCACTGTTCACATACGATGGTAAATAGCGTCGTTTTTTTCTCCATTTTTTTCCGTTCGTCTATGAAATATATAAAAGTAACAAATATGTGATATCACTACAAAAAACCCACAACAACAAAAAAGATATCACCACAAAGCAAGTTATCAAGGTGGGGATAAAAAACAGTCTTAGAATTTTTTTGTTTTTTTAGGAACGTAATAACATTCGAGATGATCCACATTTTTAGCACCCACAGAGAATTGGACGTAATGTCTACAGATAGCAGGTAGACATTCGAGACTTATCATTGTTCACGCCTACCTCGGAGCATAAACACAATATTGTGAGGCGGGTCGTTTTCTACACCTGCCACCGAATATGCTATCTGCGGGAAGCATGGATCTATGGTATCGAATATTCCTAGTTAATTTTGTGGTTGAATGTCTACGTACTGCCTTTGGTACGTATGCTGTCCTTCATACCTGGCAATTTTCAGTCTATTTGGTCAAATGTGTGGTGCTGATAATTTGAAATGCCGAAATGATTTTAAGCAGTCGCATACGGTTTGAAATTACAAACCATGTGCTATAATAAAAATAATAAAAATGGAGCACAAGCGTATGATTCCTCAATAATGTGTGATGTTGAAAACAAAACCCATGGGAAAAGGTAAACGAAACGTGTGAACTGATAGACGTAAATCACACGGACAACATATGTAAACCGTGTGCAATAAAACACGATTGCATAAGATCAAGCTTTATAAAATGGCCAACAAATTTGTAACAATTTTCTTTTAGGTGTCAACTCCCATTTCTTCGCAGAATTACCAAGGCTCCCCCAAGGAAGCGATCGATGGGAGTTGGGCCTCCTAATTCCCCTTCCCTTCCCTTGTTAATACCCAAGTCCATGAACAAATCAAGATATTTTTAGTCCCAACCACCTTAAACTCCCATTCCCTAGCTCCAACTCCCCCCAAACAAACAGGCTGTCAAGGCCTCGACTGTGGTGACAATCCCGTCTCGCTTGTTGGATTGGCAAAAATAGAGCTTTCCTTTCTAGATATCCTTGCTAGATATTGATCAGGTGCAGATGCAACAGCCTGTTTAATTTAATTTCTAGTAAAAACACATTTCGTGCATGCATTCTTCATGTGAATGAGAAAGAGAAACAATGTATAGCATGAACGCATTGGATGCAGGGTGCAATAATATACTCATGACTACATACATGGCCATTGGATGATCTTGGCATGTGGTGTATATATACAACCCATTGCAAAGTGTCTTTCTTCCTCAAGTACCAAGCAGTAGCAAGTCAGCAGGCTATATGTTAAAATGAAATCATGTAATCCTAGACCGGAAGACCTTAGTGGAGAGAAAAGACATTGCAGTAGTTAGCCACGTGGCTGTGGGATGTTGGAGCGAAACAAACAAGCTTGGTGTTTTTCTATTATTTTTTATTTAATTATCATGGATGGAGTAGACAAGGGTTCCATGAGAACTGAGAGGTAGTGGCACAACGGCATGTTCTTGGTTCATGTTACGTGTGTGTGAACCTCCTTCCTGTGCCAAATTGCTCGATTGGCAAGAGGAATGATTTTGCTTCTTCGATGTTGTTGCGACCAAGAGTTGGGAGGATTGTAGCCGCCACGGCCTTCCAGCCTTTGGCGAGGGTGCAGGTTTAAGTTAGCGCCTCTTTGATTCTTTTTGCAACGACGCATTTTGGTTTTTAGGATTTTTTAAACCCAGGGATAGAATAAACAAATGAATCATTTGTCATGTCATCCTCAGTACTACAAGATTGTACCGATGTGTGATTGTGCACATGAAAATATAGAATTTTTCATATATGCTTTGTACTAGTGGATAAAAAATATCCTACAAATTCCGTATAGATAAATTCTATGGGAAGTGCTGTCCTAGAATTAAACAATGAACACATCCCGATAGCCTTTCATACAGAAAATGAAACTAAGCTTGCGTGGGAGCGAGAACAGCAGAGCAACAGATTCCTCCATCATTTGAAGCCTTCGTTTTTACCTCTGATCTACAAAGGTGAACATATAAACATATATTAAAATAAAAAACTAAAAATAAGTGCATATACAATATATATTCATTGGTCTAGATGCAAGCAGGTGGCCGTTTTTAGTTAGAGTGAGTAGCATCGTGCCTTTAGTAGAGTGAGTTAAATCCCAATTTTAATAACATATAGTGAGTAGCATCGTGCTTTTTAGTAGAGTGAGTTGCATCCCAATTTTAATAACACATAGGTTCACCTCTAAGTCACTTGTTGGTAATTATTCTCCAGAAATGACTTGTTAGGGTTTGTGATATTTTTCACTATATAAAAAAGTACGTGACGTTTCTCTCGTAACAAACAATCTCTTTTCCTCAAATCCACTTCTCCTCTTATCTTAAAAATATCAATTCACCCTCTTACTCTCTCATGGAACGACACAATGCTCACATCTCATTCCCCTGGCCTGCTCTGCCCACCATGGCTTCTCACCGTCACCTCCCCTAGACGCCACATCATTTAGCTCACGCCTTTCTCTCACTGTCGTGTCCCCTACTGTCCACGACATCGCCCGCCCCTTTCTCCCCCCTCCACAACACCACATGCTGATCCCGGTGCTAAGGAGTGCAAACCATCGTAGCCGTGGGTGACCTTCATGGCAACACAACCTGCTGCTCACCGCAACACCGCACCTTCTCTGAGTACGGTGGCCAATTCAGGCTGGGGGCATGTGATGTTTCCACGTGTCGCCAAATAGGAACATAACATGTAGGGGAAGGTCGTCAGCATGGGGATGCGGCACCCACGGGGGAATTGGAGAAGGCATAGCGCGTTATGCAAGGAGGCACCATGAAATCTAGTGAGCCAACGCTTGATTTACCTAGCAAAGTCATGCAATCAAATCAGATCGCGTGTAGGAGAAAGATGCATTATGGGAATTAACATGAGAGATTGCATCACAATTTCCTTTCCCTCATAAGATCTTGTGTGATTTAGGGCAGATGGACGAACGAGGAAAACTCGAGGGGAGGGATGGGTGTACGAACGACAACATATTAATGTACCATCACTATCACAGACTCACCTTTAATAGTAAAGATACCCCCTCTCTCTCTCCCTTCCTTTGATCCCCATCCATCCCACCCTCTCTCGCTACTTGACGCAGCTACAGGGATGGACATGGATTCCCTTCCTTCGATCCCCATCCATCCGACCCTCTCTCTCGCTTCTTGTCGCTTGCTACAGGGATGGACATGGATGCTAAGCATGTCATATGGGTAAGGTTAGGTGGGGTCAGAACATGAGAGCAATTGGAGATAGGAGTCACTGGAACTCCAACAGCTCCCCTAAATTACTATATATGGGACTCCCCTAAATTTTGTTTAATTCTAACATCACCCCGTTTTGTATCTTCACCTTCATATCTCCTATATTTCATCGGTCTTGTGAAATTATCAAATCCATATGTGCATCATTTTAATACCCTACATTTTCAGTTGTGTTATCAAATTCATATGTTTATCTTTCAAAAACAACCAAAAACAACACATTTTCTGTAGCCGCATACACATCTAGTGGCATATAGCTATCGCAATCAATGATTACTATAAAAAATCAGTAATCAACAGCAACCTTAGGCAATCAACCCTTATATAAACTGCCATGACACCTCCTTATAATCGGCCAGTATAATTAGCAGCATCATTAGGCAATCAACGGCATCAACCCCTCAACCCCTCTGACTTTCTCTCTACTATTACTCTCTCTCTCTCTCTCTCTCTCTCTCTCTCTCTCTCTCTCTCTCTCTCTCTCTCTCTCTCTCTCTCTCTCTTCCTCTTCTTCTTCTTCTTTCAGGACCACATTCTTCTTCTATTCCTCCACTCCCTATCTTTGCCTCTCCACCTCTCCGACCCAAGATCGCCACATTTTTCAATGGTGCATCCGACTCTCAATCACTCCTTCCACCTCTAACCACCTACACTTTGAATTTCAAACACATAATCATGCACTTGTGTTGTAGTCCAAACAACTGGCTCTCAATTTCATGCACTTGTTCTGTAGTCTGAACAAATGGCTCTCAATTTCAAAAGTAAGATATGCATAAAATAAATTTCACTTCTTAGTACATAATAACACAAGAAGCAGCGAAGTGGAACTTGACCAGTGTCAATCTCAAAATCTTTTGGTGGAAAACACATAAATAACATCTCTATCTATGTAATAAGGAGTCAAGCTATGTAAAATCATGGTAACTAGAAGACCACCTTTTTAGGAATTGTAGGCTCTCAACAAGGATTTCATTGTTTCTCTCCCCATTGCCACCCGGGTAACATAAAGGGTTAAAATATTACAATTGTTAGTGTTGAATAATCGTATAGAAGTGTATAGTAAAATATTTGCCGACGACCCTTAACAATCCCAAAACACTCATGGCTTTCGAAAATTCATAACAAATTTTTAAAATTAACAACAAAAATAGTATAGAGGAAGTATAATTAAATCTGAACTGAACTTGACAAGGTCCAAAATCAAACCTGAACTCATGGCTTCTGTATCAAAGAATGGAAGGCAATAATGGAAATATCCTTCCAACTATGTGCCAGGCAAGCAATGGGTATGGTATTGCCCATGGACTCGCTAAGATTGAATGTCTGTTTTTATTCATCCATTGTCAGAATGATCATGTCTAATTTCTGAAAATTTCAAAAACATTTCTAGTCACAAATGACTGCTAATTAACAGAAATCAATGAATACAAATCCAAGAGATATACAAAAAATAGTACGCACCTATATAATATCATATGATCATGATAAGCACGCCCCATTCACCTCATGACAACTATATACTGAGAAAAAGGGTTTTCCCCTGCTTTATATTATAAAAAACACCACCACTACATCGATCCAAGTACAGAAGAGGAACAAACTAACAGAAAAATGGCAAAGATACAAGATGCCAAAAGAGCCGCTAACAAACATCGAATGCCCAAGCACTGGCTTGAGCATCGAGGCTCTCGGCGAATAGGATCATGCAGACGACGCGACAAGGACAAGGGAGCAGCCCGTCGACAGAGGAAGACCGTGCTCCATCACCTCCATTAGGCCAGCCAAAATTGGACTCCCATCCGTCTCTGCCCCCGAACGCCGTCGACAAGCAGAGCCACTCACCCCGAGTGGAAGGATAGGAACAGTAGGCTGCCGAGGAGAGAGCGAGAGCACAGCTACCTCACCGAGCAAGCGACACCCCAGACTCGACACGGCCGTCGGCAAGGAACACATCCACCGCAAGTAGCCAAGCGGGAGCCCACTGACATCCGGTAGTCCACCGCCATCGCCACACCTCCGACCACCACACCACAGTTCCAAGGTGGCGCCTTCAAGAAGAAACACGACGCCCGAGCACCGTCGCCACCCAATCCGGGGATTTGGGGTTTTCACCCGGAGCATGGAGGAAGAGGGCAGTGTCAGATCTCGACGCCGCCTTCAGGAAGGAGAGCGACGCCCGGGGCGCCGCCGGCATCGTGGCCGCAGAGACGGCCAAGGGTTTCCCCCAATCCAGAGACACCGCCCCCCAACCCCACCCAGCAACCAGATCCGGCCAGCCAGAGGCCGTCGGTGGCGTGGGTTGGCGAGGCAAGAAGGCGCGCGAGGGGGGACCACCATCCGCCAGATCCGCTACGAAGACCGCGGGGAGGTCCCGGGAGCCAGCTCCAAGCTTGCCGCCGGCCCGCCGCCCGCGCGGCCAGGCCGGCGCCCTTCCGCATCCGCTCCTGCCACCCGCCGCAGGGCAACAGGAGATCCAGCCTCGAGTGGCGCCGCCACCTCTCCAAGCGCAGCAGCAGAACCACCGCCGAGGCCCTTCACCACGGGCGCCCGACGCCGCCGCGCCGCCACCGCCAAAGAATCGAGCTACACCCTCGCTAACGCAGCCGCCACCCAACGCCACCATCCCGCGCCGGCCGACCTCGAGGGGGGAAGAGAAGTCCCGCCGCCACCAGAGCTGAACGGGCGTTGCCCGTCAGCGAGGGCCGGCAGCGGCGGCGAGGAGAAGAAGGAGGGAGGCGCTGGGGCCGGGCGGTTAGGTTCCTCCGGTCGCCATGGAGCGACACGGGAGGGGAGGGGAGCTCTCAGGCCAGTCTTCCCATGACAACTATATATAAGAGTAAGACTCCTGTAACATATATTCATTTCAGATTTATGAGGCTATTTGATGCACCATTTATATGCAAATATATTTTAGATAAAAGACGGCTGAATTTCCAATTAACATTTGCACCACATCATACTAAGTATTGTCGTACGATCTAGCACCAAATTTTGAATACTTCACCATGACCATAAATATTACATAGCATGCTGTCACAAGCACATGCATGGCCCGCGGCCACAACATATCCACACAGGCAACACACATCACACCTAACCGAACACAGGACAAATCCTACAATATGGAGAATCAGCGAATATGATACCCCAAGATCTTACCTGACATATTAGAAGCCACACTACCGAACTAGCATCATCCAAACCAACATGAAAGCCACCATCCTCAGTGCTCCTTTATTTTGCAGGACAGATTTTGATACATCGTCAGGTGTCTCTGCAAACAAACAAACAAGACCAAGATCAATACAACACACCACATGCCTGCAAAATTCAGAACTAGCAAATCTATTTCAAACAGAAAAGAACGAGGGCCAGCTGCACAAATTATTCTAACAATTCTGAAACAACTCAATATTTGAAAACAAGCGAACATATTATTCTTATGGCGCATCACGTCCCATTAACTTCGATCTGAGAATAAAAAGGAACATAAACAAAAAAATTGTGAGGGCAAAGAAATGAGAGGAAGGGGAGCTCATCACCTACCATGGCCCAAAAGCAGGGTAAGGTCCCGACACTGCATCCAGTACCGTCCATGACGCTGTCTGGTTCTACACAAGTTGCCGAGATGTCTTAATTTTTTTGAGTTAGCGGCGCCCTTTAATCAGGCGGGCGCGATGGTGTCCCATTCGCCCGTCAGAGTCGTCTCCCAGTCTCACGCCATGGGCTCAAACAACGGCAGAAGTGAGGCATGGAATCAAGCGGTGGCTAGTGGAGTCGTGAGATCAAGTGGATGCCCCGGCAATGGATAAGGCCTCCTCCACCGTCGAATCACACCGCCGATTGCCACGCCAGGCCATCGCCACCCTGCACTATCCGCCCTCCATGGCTCCCAGCTCTGGCCAGACCTCCTCCGGCCAGGCCACCACCTGACCTCGCGTCCGCACTTCTGAGGCCGGGGACATCCGCCTCAGGTGCCTAGCCGACAGACAACCAGATCCCAGCCGCTCAGCCTCACCTCCGCCTCAGGGTGGACGACACGAGCAAGCTTTTCGGCCCGCTCGTGGCCCGTTCAGGACCGGACCGTACGGTTCAGGACCGGTAGAAAATCTGGTCGGTCCGGGCTGTAATTTTCGGCCCGAGAAACTGTCGGTCCGGTCCGGTCTTTAACCGAGCCGCTCGGTCGGACCGAGAAAACGTAGTCACCGCCGCTGCCGTGCCTCGTCGTCGTGGCCACCGGCAGCCCCCGTGTGAACCATCATGTCCCTGAGCTTCCCCTCTCATCCCTTCCTCACTTTCCAGTGCGCCATAGCCTCTTGGTGCCGCTCGCCATCGCTGCCGTGCGTGCACCGGCGCTGATCTGAAGTTCTCGACCATGGAGTCGACCCCAAACCTGGCACCAATCCTGCCATGGCGACAGCGCGTACACCGGTTAACAGGTGTCCCAGGTATGAAAACGCGTCGCCGGCACAACCAGGAATGACTGGACATGATCCGAATGTTCTTAGGGTGAAGCCACCGCTGCTGTTCGAGGAGTCTCTCTGTGCTCGTGGGGATTTCTCACGCACTTCAGTTTCGTCAGTTTCATCAGTGTAAGAAGGAGCAATAGGAGAGAAGCAGGTCGTATGTTCATGTATCTGTCGAGAGTTACAAATGTACAGAGAAGAGGAGGATGCAGGTGCGGCTACTACGCTAACAAACTCCGTAACAAACTCATCTAGATAAGCTCGTGCGATCATGCACTAGAGACTAGGACTGGTAGTTACAGAGAGAGAGAGCTACGTTGGTTCAGTTTCAACAGGTTCAGAAAATTCAGTTTGTTGGTTTCACCCAAGTTTCAGTTGTTAGCTAATTTCTCACGCACGTAGGCGCTCGCGCACGTCGTCCACTTCGTCCCATCAGTCATGCACGTATCCCACCTTGCCGCTGCACTCGCACACATCGACGCCGGTAGTTGTTGGCCGGTCCATTCGGTCTGGCTCGCGCTTCGTCAGCATCGGTCCGGTCCCCCAGAACAGGACCGCTCGCCTCCTCGGTCCGGTCCGGTCCGGCCCGCCGGCGGCCGGTCCAAACGACGGCTCGGACCGGGACCGGACCGGCCCGGACCGTGTCCACCCTGACCTCCGCCAGCCGACGGCCACCTTACCATGGATGTCGAGGTTGCATGGCCGAGGCATGTGGGCACCGTGGAAGCTTCTTGATGGTGCGTGCGGGCAGCGAGTGCTACGGCGAAGTGGAGAGGGTAGCAGGGCGATGACGGCATGGTGAGCTAGTGAGCAGGGATAGTGCGCCGTTTTTGTTGGAAAGAATGCCCTGATTTGGCTGACAAATAGATGGAAATAATGCCTCACATATCTGATTAGGAGATTCACGATTGGTTATTTTGTTTCCTAATTAATGTGATTGAGCGATTTAAGGTAAGATTAATTCATTTAGATTTGATCTTTATAGATTGATCGTGATTGATTCTTTCACATAAAGACATTACTAAATAACTTGCGTGAGCATGGAAAGTTCTGACCCGTTCAGATTTTTTTCGTTATGTGAGAAGGTGACGCGAAACTAAACCGGTGGGATGGGGGAGGGGACGAAAAAAGACCAGAAAAATAAAACAGACGGAAGTGATGGGACGAAAATAAACCATGGATTCATCAACTCAGACATTAGGAGTAGGGACAGTTGTTGCGAAACTCAAAGCTTCCTTTATGCACAAACCTTTCGACTCCTGACTGTGGTCAAGGAGCATCCACTGCATTTTCCATAAAAAACACTAATCTAGATGACCCTAATAGAACATCACATGCAAATGGCTCAAGTTCGTTTCCATTCAAATTAAAACACCGACATATCCAAACGTTTTCATGCAAATGACCCCCCGCCGCTTGCCGATGCCACTGCTACAAGTCAAAAGAACACC
Organism: Aegilops bicornis; assembly: GCA_021605145.1. Classification (NCBI taxonomy): domain Eukaryota; kingdom Viridiplantae; phylum Streptophyta; class Magnoliopsida; order Poales; family Poaceae; genus Aegilops; species Aegilops bicornis. The sequence continues at coordinate 24,969,198 of CM038671.1, forward strand.
AAGCAAAGTCATCATCGCTTCGAAGACTTGATCCGCCGTTAATAGACCCCCGACCTCAACCACCATAACATTCTCCACCATTATCTTCACCATAGAAATCAAAACACCGACATATCCCATGATTGCAACAAACAGCAAAGCTTCGCGTGACTCTGTCCTGAAGCTGCACGACCAGAAATATGGGTGCAAAAGCAGGCGCCCAATGAAGATCGTCTGCGGAGCCTTCCAGAACTTGTCACCGGCCAGATCAATGAGGACATGCATCAAGCAAAACAGTGTCTTGACGTGAGAGGAACCCTAGAGCCACTTCCTTTATTAGGCAGATCGACAGGCCCCTACGCCACCGCCTGTCGGCTCCTGATCAGCAGGCCGAAGAACTCAATGGGCACCGCCTCCAGCACCCGCACCATGCAGAGATGAGGGCTGAGACCCACCAAGATCTGCAACAGCTATGATCATCCTCGTCCATCGGCTAAAGGCAAGTGTGTATGTGCAACGGCGCGAGTACTTAATTAAGAAGGGAAGAATTTCACTTCTTCGACCTCTACACCAACTAGGAATGCACACAAGCTTAACCTAAATCCGCTTCAATAAGGATTCGAATCCAGGTGTTGGATTTGTGCATCCGCTGCTGCAATCAGTTGAGCTAGGCTCACGCCCCACGACTGACTTTATTTATTCATTCGTCACAAAGGACTACACTAGAAAGGCACATACTCACATGGGACTTTTTCTTGTTTTCTTATTCGACACACCCTAACATTTCTAATCTAATCTTATTACGTGCGGCACGATCCGTGAAGAACGCGCCATCTCACGTACCATGATCCGATGCTAGTACACACGCAGGCACCTAAGGACTCTGGATAAACAAAAACAACATCAGAGAAACCAGCAGCAACTGCATCTGTGTGGCGGCGGCGAGGGATGGAGAGCCGCTGGGGTGGTCATCGTCGTCGTCGTCGTCGCCGCCGCATGTGGGCCCTGGGTCGCCGCGGTACTGGTCGTTGCAGACGTGGCGGTTGGGGTTGATCCCTAACGGGTCGCAGCGCTTGCACGCGGGGGCGCACTCCTCCACCTCGTCCAGGCAGCGGCACGTCGGCGGGAACGACTTGGTGCAGACGGTCCGGTCGCAGCACGTCCACGGCCTCTCCTCCTCGGCGCACGTCGGCCCTGGGTCGCCGTGGTACTGGTCGTTGCAGACGTGCAGGGCCGGGTTGAACCCGGACGGCTCGCACGCCTTGCATGCGGGGGCGCACTCCTCCACCTCGTCCAGGCACCGGCAGGTCGGCGGCATGGACTTGGTGCAGACGGTGCTGTTGCAGCACGCCCACGGCCTCTCCTCTTCCTCAAGGTCGCCGCCGACGTTCTCCTCCCTCGGCGCCACCACTTTGTCAGGGAGTGGGAGTGTCTGCTCCTCGGCTCCCTTGCTCGTTGCAAGACCTGAACGAACGCCGTAGGTGTAGGTGTACAGTGTACTGAGTAGTACTACGCTAAATGAACCAGCAGAAATTTAAAAGTTTATGCATCACCTTGGCCGCCGTCGCTAGGGAGGCGGATGGTGTCGACGCCCACGCCGTCGGCGGCGACGCGGAGGGCGGCCGCCGGGAGCGAGAGCATCAGCATCAGGATGGCCGCAGCTCGTCTCGTCATGGTTGTTAACTGACTCTCTTTGGTTTTGCCAGATGATAGTGCTGTCGTATCTCGCCCGGTATATGTAATGTAGCCCCGTCGGACCAACGGCGAAGGTACGGCAGAAAAGATCGAAGGCGTGGCGCGGCAGTCGTGGGCCTCGTCGAGTTTGGAGCCAGAGCATTTGTAAAGTGCGTGCATTCATGGCGTGGCCACGTAGGGCTCATGCAACGCATGCATCTGGCGCGCACCCACCGGCCAAAAACCGAACCCCTATGCGCTGACCAGCTAGCTGATCAAGGCACGTGTCGGTCGCTGGCCGACACTTAGCCAGGCCACGCACTAGCCTCGTCGTGGTCGCCGAGCCGATAAGGACGTACTCACGGGTTTGTTTCGTCACGGGCCGCTAGATCCGATAAGTGTTGTCTGCAGCGATTTTGCCTACAGAATGTGTTTCTCAGTTGAGTCTGATCGAAGATGAACAGAGTACAAAACAATATCTGCATTTCGTTTCTTTGTCTGCATACCCTCTGGTCTGGGTAAAAAGATACACTGTTTGGTTGCCGGCTGAAAACACAAGTCGGGGTGTTTAGTTGCATCCAAGACGGCACCACCCTCTTGCCCTTCTCCAGCAGTGGCGCCACCTCCTTGTCCTCGTTCCTCATCACGATCAGCATTAAAAAACACAAATTCAAATGTTGATCATCATTCAATCCTACATTTACCAACCTAAAGGCCACCTACTTACCCACCACCTAGTACTAAATTTAACTTCTCAAACATCTCAATTGTTTTTTTTAAAAGTGGATATAACGGGGCTCCTAAAAGTTGATTTTCTAGAAAACATTATCTGCTAATTGTTTTATCTTTTTGTCTATAATTTCAACTAGATATTTACACTCATATTAAGTTGAAACTTGGTCATTTAGGTTCATACAATTAAACAACATTACAAACTTAGTTATTTAAATTCAAGCACATGAAATTGTTCAAATAAAGCATGATAAAAGCATAAGAATCAAGTGCTATGAAGTGGCCACAAGTGCTCAACAAGATCATCTTGGAACAGGGTATGAACTTCTCGGTTCTCAATCCTTCAATGTCTTGCGTGGAATTTACTGATTATGTTTGTATTGTATTCTGGCAAGACATGATCCCTATAGGAGATGTACCAAAAGTTCTCTGGAATTCCTCAATCATTCTCAATGATCATGTTATGCAATATGATGCAATGTGTCATGATTTGCCAGAGAACTTGTGGCTTCCCATACTCTACAGAGCCACAAATCGCAAAGCGCTTCTGAAGCACACCAAAAGCTCTCTCTACATCTTTTATTGCTGAATCTTTGACATGCTGCAAAGTGAGATCTCTTATTGCCTTGAGGACGTTGAATATCTTCACAAACGTGACCCATGAAGGATAGATGTCGCCGTCAAGGTAGTACCCCATCACTAGTGCAGAACCGGGCAATAGCACCGGTTCGTAAGGCCCTTTAGTGCCGGTTACATAACCGGCACTACAGTGTGGTCACTAAAGCCCCCCCCCCTTTAGTACCGGTTCAGCACGAACCGGTGCTAAAGGGCAACCACGTGGCACGAGCCAACTCCGGGGGCCGGAAGCCCTTTAGTACCGGTTGGTAACACCAACCGGTACTAAAATGTTTGGGGCGTTTTTGGTTTTATGATTTCTTTTTCATTTAATTTTGTGTTTTCCATTTTAATTCTTTTTCGTTTCACCTGCAGATATATATATAATAACTCATGCATGCTCGCATCATACATCATCATATATAATAACAAGTCCTACTAGCTAATTAATCAAGCATCATCATACAACTTCTACTCGTTATTAATAATAAGTCATACGATCATCATCCTCATAGTCATCGAACCCAACCCTACATAATTGTTCTTAGCACATGATCATCAAGATCAGGTAGGATCAGACCTAAACACACTTAAGGTAAAATAGCATAAAACAATATAGACCCGACTCTCCATTATGAAGAATGGAGATCATCCTGTCTCCAATTCTTGTGCCTCGCTTCCTTTTGCTTCCAAGAAGCTCCTTACGACTGTCCATACATTTTTCCATCCTTTGATTGTCATGTCTCCACTTGTTTTAGAAATCCGGTATGGACAGTTGAGATTCAGAGGATGACCTGGATATATGTTCAAAACACGAAGGCTGCCGCCATTACGATACATCAAATGAGGCACACAATCCTCTGGTATTCTCTGTTTAAAAACATAGTATTAACTTCGTAGTTATCAATGATGTTCTAGTTTTAGAAGTATGCAATAAGATGCACGGATGTCGTAATAGTAATAAAACTTACCAGGGTATCTCCATGGTAGTTACCGTAGTTCAACACGTGCACTAGTGGCACGTATTGACCATAATGTTGAGGAGTTTGATTGTAGATATTGTAATTCTCAATATCATTACAAAATCCAACCAGATGAGTTTTCTCCTTGCAAGTTAACTCAGAGCCATCGGTGTAGTAAGTTCTATCTACCATCTTCTGCACATTCTTTGATACTTCAAAATAAGTTGTCAATGGAAATAAGCTGTCAACTATTTTGAAATGAACAATATAAGTTCTATTAATAAAACTATGTTTGAGAAACTCACATAGCGGTAGAACTGGAGGAGTATCAACAAGGACCCAAATGTCCATATTGTCTTGCTCGATTTCAGGATCACCAAGATCCATGGTGACAAGCATACCCTCATGAAAACCATACAATTTGCAAAATGCTTCCCAATTTTGCAACCAAAATGGGTTACGCTCTCAGCATTATACAACTTTACTTCAAAATCCACATCATGATGGGTCCTTAGGTGAATTTTCTTCGTTTCAAAATTTTCATGGTCTTCAAAATCCATCTTCTCCAAGACATAGCGTCTTGCATGGCATTGGATTAACTATACTCGAATTGTAAAAGATGAAAATTACACGTTGAAATAGTTGAAGTCATGCTTAATTATGAAAACAAACACTTGTCGTGCTATGCATCGCTTTCAACTTCGAAGGTCTCCTCGAGCTTAATGTCAAGCGCCGACCATCGCCCGGTGAGGCCTGTCGCACTCACCTCGATCGTCGTGGCACCAGTCGCACTCCCGGAGACTTTCGTCCTCCGATGATGACATTTCCTATAATGCTCATAATTCAAAGAATAAATTAGATCATTATTATTCAACTAATCATATAGTAAAATAAACTACTTCTATAGTAAAATGAACCAGTTTTATTAAATCAACTAGTTCAACTACTAAGCACTTACTATAAATAGAATAATGTAGTACTTACTAAAAATAAACAAGTTTCCCTAGTTCTAACTAAGTCCATTAAACACTTTCTAAGTAGTCCATTAGTCCATCTAACTATATATTCAATTGGCATTACTATATATTTAACTTTTCTATCTAATTCATCTAACATTCGACATTAATCTAACATTTATATAAACTCAAAATATATAAAAATTAAATAAACAAAAAACTCATTAACCTAGTTATATTAATTATTGAACTAGTTCAAATTTCATATACCTAAATTTTCTTACTAAAAATAAACTAGTTATATTAATTTTTTGCTAAAAATAAACTACTTCTATAGTAAAATGAACCAGTTTTATTAAATCAACTAGTTCAACTACTAAGCACTTACTATAAATAGACATTACTATATATTTAACTTTTCTATCTAATTCATCTAACATTCGTCATTTATCTAACATTTATATAAACTCAAAATATATAAAAAATTAAATAAACAAAAAAACTCATTAACTTAGTTATATTAATTATTGAACTAGTTCAAATCTCATATACCTAAATTTTCTTACTAAAAAAACTAGTTATATTAATTATTGAACTAAAATAATCTAGTACGTATGTGTGTATGTGTGTGTGTATGCGTGTGTGTGGTATATGTGTGTGTGTGCGGCCAGCCACGCCCGCCACGTCTGTCTGGGGCGCCAGCGGGCGTTAAAGCGGCGAGATAAGCGTGGCCTTGTGGCGTTAAGGCGGCGGCACGCGCGAGGAGAGAGAGCGAATACGTGACGGACGGCGGCAGAACTGACGACGACGGCAGCGGCGTTCGAGTGGCGGCGGGGACGGCAGCGATGGCGACGGGCGGCAGGCGGCAGCGGCGGCGCAGAAGGTTGACGAAAGAAGTGGGGAGATGTAACTAAAATTTCGTAAGTGCTGTATATATAGGGTGAGCCTTTAGTAACGATTGGAGCCACCAACCGGTACTAAAGGCCAACTTTGGCCACGCCAAGAGGCGGGAAGAGCAGGCCTTTTGTACCGGTTGGTGGCTCCAATCGGTACTAAAGGGTGATCTTTAGTACCGGTTGGAGCCACCAACCGGTACTAAAACCTCATCTGCCACCCCAAAGTTTAGTCCCACTGGCCGGACGAAGGGCAGCCAGACCGGTTTATAAACCCAGCAGCGGCTACCTCTTCGAACTCCTCTATATAGCAGGCCTGTGGGCCTAAATTCTGCGCGCTGCCCTGTGAGTCTGCTGGGCCTTTAAGGCCTGTAATTGCACTCCTGTGGCCTAGCAGGCCCACAGGGCAGCGACCTAATTTTTTTTTAGTTTTTTTTTCTGCTATTTTTTCTTCTATTTCTTTCTGTGTAGTTTTTTGTATAGTTTTTTCTTTTCTGTTATATTTATTTTCTTCTATTTATTTGTGAGTAGTTTTTCATCTAGTTTGCCAAGCAACATTTTCAGAGTTCATTTTGTAGTGATTTTCAATTTCACGGTCATTTTGTAAACGATTGAAAAATAGCAAATATATTTTTTCTTTTTCTGCTTTATTTTTTCTTCTATTTATTTCTGAGCAGTTTTTTCTTTTCTGCTATATTTATTTTGTTCTATTTATTTCTGAGTAGTTTTTTTATATAGTTTTTTATTTTCAACAATAGTTTTTTTTTCTTTTCTGCTATTTTTTTATTTCTGCAAAAATTGATGGTCAAAGTCTGGAGTTATAACCAAAGTTAAAAAAAAATGCCGACGTGCAATTAGTTTTTGCCATAACAGAAGAAGTCCGGAGTTGTAATAAGTTATTAAAAATAAAAAAAGGTGCAATGCTCGTTAATTTGCTTCAAGCCTTCGAATAGTGTAAACTGCACTGCATAGCTCCGTGCAATCTACCATATTCCTGAAGGCTTGAAGCTAAGCAACGTGAGCATTGAGCCTCTTCTTCATCGTCTCTGCACTCAGGGCTTATAAACCACTCCTAGTCCCTCTCTCTTGGTGAGGTGGGACTAAAAAACAGCTTCCTAAGCAACTGTAGTACCGGTCACCCTTTAGTACCGGTTGGAGCCACCAACCGGTACTAAAGGTGGTGCGCGTAAAACAGTTATGGCAAATGAAGGAAGAAATGGTTGAAAGTTGATGGCGTCGCTTTGAATGGTGCATACTGAATGCACAAAAAGTCTGGAGTTGTAATAAGTTTAAAAAAATGAAATGCCTTTGTAACAGATGAGTTTAATTTCGTCTCAAACCTGAATACTTGAAAGAGATTGTCCAGTTTGTGAACGAAGTGCATCTAGTTTTGCCGTAACCCTCTCTACTTTTTGAACAATCTATGTGGGTGAAATGATGATACCATGCCAAGTTTCAACTTTTTCAGAGTTCATTTGTAGTGCTTTTCAATTTCCAGGTCATTTAGTTCTCAAAACAAATCATTGAATGCATGAAAAATAGCAAATGAAGGCAGAAATGGTTGAAATTTGATTGCGACGCTTTGAATGGTGCATACTGAACGCAAAAAATATAAGAGCATTTACATCATGATCTTATATTTCTTTACAGTCTAAATTGTCAATATGATCATATAACATCAAAAAAAATACTTTGATCATCAATGATCTTTGTGTGTACAATCTGAATTGTCAATATGAGTCATCAACGATTTATAAACCGATGATGACTTATATTGAGGCCACAAATTCTACACATAGAGTTCAATGAAGACCAAGTGCTTATGATAGTTTGAGAAATAACATATTTAAGGTGGTAAAAGGCTTGTTAGGGGAGCGAGGTGGGACTAATTAAAACATCCTGCCATTAACGTCATTAGTACCGGTTTGTGGTACGAACCGGCACTAAATGGTGATGGTGGGGCCATAGCACGACATGGCTGACACAGCCTCTTTAGTACCGGTTTGTGGCATGAACCGGTACTAAAGGTTCGCCACGAACCGATGCTATTGATCTGCCCCACGAACCGGCACTAATGTATACATTAGTACCGGCTGAAATTCAAACCGGCACTAATGTGCTTCACGTATGACCCTTTTTCTACTAGTGCATCGTGTAGCCATGACCATTGAGAGCATAGATGCAAGGTAGAGCATCTTCGACAACAAGCCCTCCAAAAGGTGCTAATCTCGAAAGGACATAAAATCAACAATCAGAACCAAGGAACCCAAAGTACGAGTACTATTCCACAGATCCTCCGATGCAACCACCTCCACGGTGATGGTTGGATCTTTCCAATACCCTTTGTACTGTCCTTTTCATCACGCTGGACAATTCTTCCATGTCCAATGCATGTAATCAACTGACCCAAGCATCCAGGACCATCCTCATTCTCAAATAAGACCCGTGAGCTTCTCGGTGTCCTCATCATTGGATTCCCTCACTCATAGATCTTGATCATGGCTTGTGTGAATCGTCGAACCGTCTCGAAGATTGTTTCTTCCCCAATGCAAACATTGTCATCAATGGCATCGGCCAAGCACCTATGGGCAAGGAGTCGAAGAGCCGCGACACACTTCATCAACGGACATGCACTAATTCCCCTCAATGCACTACTTCTCAGTTTAAACCAAGGATCTTGACTGTCAACTACTTTTGCCATGGTATTGAAGAGACTTCAGTGCATCTAAATCGCCACTAGAAATACTTCTCTGGATATCTTGCATTGGGTGCAAAGTAATCCCTGACAAGCTTGGCATAGCATTCTGCCCAATCATGGTTGATATACAAGCGCCGAACCGAGAATCTAGTCTAGGTCTCCTATGTTCCTTGCAAACGATCACGGCAATGATCATCCCAGTCATCTTCATCTTCTTCTTCCTCTTTGGACAAAAAGTCATCAAAGAACATCTTTCTTAACCTCTTCATCTACCATTGCAATATAGAATGGTGAATTTGATTGTAAAAGCAGTAAAGAAAGCACATAAAAAGGTAAATAAAGTATCTAGGTGACTCGTCAAACACTTGGCAGGCGGAGGAGGTGAGAGCTGCACCAGACGGCGTTGTGGCGACGTCGAGGCTGCGAGGGGACGACGGGGCTGAGGGGGTCGTCTGCAGGCATCGAGCAATGCTTGCCTTCCGCCGGGCAATCCCACCATGGCCGAACTCCAACATTCGGAAGGTTGCTGGCGTGGATGAAATTTCGATGCCGTTTTGCTTCCGCGTGCGTGCTCTACGCCATTGTGCTCCTCTGGCGGATCCGTTTCTGACAAAACAAGGCTCCACGGTGGCCCTAGTCGTCCATGAGTTCCCCACGGTGTCGGCCAGGGAGGGAATTGATGGAGGTGCAGGGGATCGGCGGGGTTGCGGGTGTCGTCTGGCATGCGCGGTGGCCGGCAGAGGGGAAGGAATATGATGAAGGCGGAGGAGCGAGAGGAGCAGCAGCCGAAAAGGAATCTTTTGCTAAGGCTTTTGTCTCGGCTGCTCAAATCAGAGAGCCCGTGGACATTTCTCCCCAAATTTTTGAGGAGTTAAACCGGTGAGAGATCGTCTGGAATGAAAGAGCATATTTACGTAGGAAATAGAATGAAAGAGCAAATTTTTGGAAGTTTGGCTAGAGATGTCCCTAGGTGTCTGTTTGCCAAGAGTATCCGACGTACTATAACGCACTCGGTAAACAGGCGAGCACCACATACAACCATTTTCCCGTAGGATTATTGGTGCAACTAGTGTTGAGCGACTAATTTTCTTTTACCAGAACCGGTAGGTGCCGGTCAAAGATCCACCGCATGTAGGCAACGTTGAGATTGGTGCTGGTTTTAGAGTATAAACTAGCTAATCATTTTTGCACTAGAATACACAAAGGAATACAACATGGTGTGTGCCCCCCCCCCCCCCCCCCCCCCCCCCTTGCATGCACTCCAGGTTTTGTCAGAATATGGAAGCATGGGTATGCTCAGTACGTTAACTCTCTCTCCACTAAAAAGCGCATATAAATTTCCATAGCAAATCTTTTGAACATCGATATCTTTTGAATCAAAATTCCATTTTCAATTATTTTTATATATTTGAATTCATGGGGATAAGATCTTTAAAATAAGACCGATCTTGGATATATTCTGAATAATTTCAATTTTATAGTTTCATATTTCATTTCGAAATTGATTTCACTCGGTGAAAATGACAGCTTTCACTCATTTTGAAATAGATTCCACCCTTTAAAAAAACTGTTTTCAATTATTAAAAAAACAATTTCACTCAATTCTATAAACTATCAATTAAAAAACAATTTCACTCGTTTCATAAAACAGATTTTGGACATTTAAAAAAGATTTGAAATAATCAGTTTCACAAGTTTGAAAACACATTTCACTAGTTCCGGAAAATCTTCCAGTCAATTTCACATTTCACTAGATTCAGAAAACACATTGTAATCATTTACAAAAGATAGATTTCACTCATTTTAGAAAACACATTACAGTCATTTACGAAAGACAGATATTAGACTCATTTAAAAAGACAGATTTCGTTCATTCAGAAACACATTACACTCACTCCATTGAAAAAACTATGTTTCACTTGTTTCAAATAACCTTGTCCAATCATTACAAGAGATATATTTCAAAACTAATTTCACTGCGCGCTTGCGAAACTCATATTTCACTGATATAAAAATTGATTTCAATCATTTCGATAAATATATTTTACCACATTTTATAAAATAGGTTTATTTCACATATTTCTTGCGAATTAGGTTTTGTTCATGCTATTTCTTTTGAAATAGGTTTCTTTTGAACATTTGTTTACTCATCCTCACAAATTTGATTTTTCAGTTTTAGTAAACTTATTTCACTAAAAAAACACATTTCACTCATTTCAGAAAATACATTACACTCATTCAATTGAAATACTGTATTTCACTCGTTTAGAAAAATCTTTTTCACTCATTACAAAAGATATATTACAAATTAATTTCATTGTGCGCTTGCAGAACTGATATTTTACTCATATAAAAATTGATTTCAATCATTTCAATGAACATATTTCACTCGTTCAAATATATTTCAGAAAACCGATTTCAAATCTGTAGTGTTGAGGTAATTGAGTAAGTCTGACAGCAAACAAGTTGGTAACTAGTACATGAGGTTCAGATTGCTACATGTCCATGCATGTGTACGTACGTATCTACTGCTCGTTCTGTATAGAAATAGAAGAATGCGGCAGATGAAGAATAATAGGCCACGCATGCCTGATGCCCTCAAGAATCGTCTTCCCATGTTCAACCTAATTCAAACCGAACTCCATGGCGCCACATTTGCGTTTCATTGCGCCGGCCAACTGATCGTCCATTGCATTCTTTCTCTTTCTCCCCGTAGATCGATCGATCGTGAAAACATACTAGTAGTATAAATCCTTACCCATCGCATGAACGTTTTTCTAACACCTGCCGGAGATCGACACATCAATTTCCTAGACAAGTAGACAGACAAAGTGATCGGTCGAGATGCCGGAGTACTGCGTCACCGGCGGGACGGGGTTCATCGCGTCGCACCTGATCCGGGCGCTGCTGGCCGCCGGGCACACGGTGCGGGCCACGGTGAGGGACCCGAGCGACGAGGCCAAGGTGGGGTTCCTGTGGGAGCTGGAGGGCGCCGACGAGCGGCTGCAGCTGCTGCGCGCCGACCTGCTCGTGGAGGGCTCCTTCGACGCGGCGGTGAGCGGCGTGGACGGCGTCTTCCACGCTGCCTCTCCCGTCGTCGTGAGCTACGAGGACGGCAAGGACGCGCAGGAGAAGCTGGTGGACCCGATCGTGAAGGGCGCGGGGAACGTGCTCCGCTCCTGCGCCCGGGCCGCGGCCCCGCCCCGCCGCGTGGTGTTCACCTCCTCCTGCTCCTGCGTCCGGTACCGGCACCACCACGGTGGCGCCCCGCCGACGCTGAACGAGTCCCACTGGAGCGACGCCGACTACTGCCGCACGTACGGGCTGTGGTACGCGTACGCCAAGACGGTGGCGGAGAAGGAGGCGTGGCGGCTGGCGACGGAGCACGGGCTGGACCTGGTGGTGGTGAACCCGTCGTTCGTGGTCGGGCCGGTGCTCGGCCGGGCGGCGCCCACGAGCACCGCGCTGGTGGTGCTGGCGCTGCTCAAGGGGGACCTGGGCAAGTACCCCAACACGACGATCGGGTTCGTGCACGTGGACGACGTGGTGCTGGGCCACGTCCTGGCCATGGAGGACGGCCGGGCGTCCGGCAGGCTCATCTGCTCCGGCGACGTCGCGCACTGGTCCGAGGTGCTCGGGTCGCTCCGGGAGCGGTACCCGCAGTACCCCATCCCCACAGAGTAAGTTCCTACCTCTAGATGGCCATGGTTGTTATTCCTATACCTAGACATGGAGGGCTAACTCATGGATGCATCATGCATGGTGTTGGGGATATTGAATGGAACACAGGTGCAGCGGCGGGAAGGGGGACGACAGGGCGCACAAGATGGACACGAGCAAGGTGGAGGCGCTGGGGTTCCCTCCATTCCTCTCCATCCAGCAGATGTTCGACGACTGCATCAAGAGTTTCCAGGACAAGGGTCTTCTTCTTCCTTGACATGACATCGATCCATAGATCGGCTTACTTATATATATGTCGAGTAATTAACTCGAGGTGGTGTGCTCCATCCAACGTGTGATCATCTGTGCGTCATACATATATACAATGTCAGTACCCAGAGTACAATACTACAATAGGAACCTGGAGTATCTATCAACATTATGAACTGTTTCGCTCGTATTAGTTACCAACTTGTTGGCTGTCAAATTTGCTCACCTAGATGATACCCCGTGCGCCTGCTATGGTGATCTTAGAAAAAATGCATTATTAGAACAACTCCAATGGGGCGACCCATTTCGTATGCCGCCGTCCGTTTGGATCTTTATGGACAGAAAAGTCGGCCCAACGCGTCAAAACGCGCCGACCCAAATGGACGCGCGTCCGTTTTCGTCCGCCCGCCGACCTATTTCCGGCCCATTTTTGAGCCGGATTTGTGTCGGCGCAGACACAAGACGGGCGCGCGCTTGCCCTCTCTCCTCCCCGTGCGTGCACAACCTCCACCGCCTGCTTCGTCGCCGACGCCGCCAGCCATTTTTTCCGATGAAAAATGATACATAGATTGTTCTTGCGTACACAGATAAAAGAAAAGATCAACTACTCGTCGGTTTCCGACTCTGACTCGGTAATGTCCTCCTCCGACGTCCGAATATAGGCGTCAGCAGCCTGCTCGTTCGCGAAGTCCCACCCCGATGTTTCTCGTAGCTTCAGTCTAGATTGAGCGGCCTGCTTCCGCGCACGCTTGCCCTCCCGATAGGCGGCTCGCTCCGTCCTCCTCGCTTTCATCTCCGTCCTCGCTCATAGAACTGACGTTCGTCGACGATGTCATGCGGGAAGTGTTCGCGCCACACAACCAAGGCTAGCACGTCCATCTCGGTGATGGCGAGGCAACGCTGTCGCCTCCGGTGGACGCGACGATCCTCGTCGGTGTAAAGCCGCGGGATGCAAAAGTTAGTGCAAAAGTAATGATGTGGTATCGTCATGCACTCATGCCACATCAGCAACATGTAATTACATTTAGAAACAATAGAAACAATCTGATTCTGGGTTTCAACAATCTGAGCCGCGCACTGCTTATAGATGGTACTCCCTCCGTCCGGAAATACTCGTCGGAGGAATGAATGTATCTAGATATATTTTAGTTCTAGATACATACATTTTTATGCATTTTTCTGACAAGTATTTTCGGACGGAGGAAGTACTGTATATTATTAACGTATAATGCATAACTATTTTCCCAGTGATGTAGTTCTTTTTTTTTAGTTTTGAGATGGTGGATGAAGATGATGCGTCCTTGAAATCTTTTATTTGTGGTCAATGTTGGTAGGGAGATTGACCTGTTTGGTTTAGTCACAGTAGAACTACATTGACCACTGATTCAACTATGTATATGTTCTGACCAAAGCAGCAAAAGTCTAACCAGGCTATAACAATAATAGCACCCGCATTGATGTTTGACATGTATCGGTTCCTCTGTTCCATATAAATCTTGCCTGCTTCTTTAGATATTATCATTGACTCTGGGAAGCAAGTCTCAAAAATATATCTTGGGCTTTGCAGAATAGGGAAGCATGACGTTCCAATCTATGGCAGATCTTGGACATAATGGGAAGCAAAACTGCAGAATATCCTATTTTTTTTTCTATTGGCTCTTAAACCAACCATTCTAAAGTGATGCATGCAGCTATTGCCATTGACCAGTATTCAGCTCAGATTGTTAGCACAATAGTATTGCATTTAGCAGTATTCAGCTCAGATTGTTAGCACAATAGTACTTCTCTATGGCTAACTTTGCGCCCAAGTCTATCAATAATAAAGAAATCTAGTGCAATATTTTGAGACACCAGCATTAAATTACAACTGGCATTGTATTTCTTTATGGTGCGACGGCGGGCTTACGCCGACCTGAACCATTTTCATTATATATAAGAATAAGATACAAGACATCAGGTACAATAGATAGCAACACAAGAAGGCACAAGGAAGAATAACACAAGAAGAACCAGAAAAGAGCTACCACGTGCAGCCAACACCAAGAACTTAGCACCCAACACCACTAGCTGGACCGAGAAGAGCGGAAGCAAGCTTTGTTGAATCAATCGAAAGGAGATCCGTCACCGAGAAGACGTAGAGAAGAAGTTGCCGGTTGCCATGCGATCACTCTACACCTTGAAGAGCTAGGAAGTCGCAACGACCATCGAAGAGAAGCCCATTGCCTAGGCACGTCGTGGCAAAGAGCCACTTACCGTGCCGAAGGGCAATGTTCCGCCGAGAAAGGCCCTGCACCTCCTCTAGGCCACACCATGGCCACCATCACAGAAAGAGGGAACCAAAGCACTATTCAAGGCAACAAAACCTCAGACGCCGTCGAAGGGCACCGAACACCGATACCTCATCGCCGCCACGAGCCCCCAAGAGATGGGTCAACCATGAGCACCGACGTGACCAAGGGATTGGTCGCCGCCGCAAATTACTTCCATTGCCACCATCCTTGTGACGCCCGGATAATTAAACTACAGTAATCCCACGTTAACGATGCCACGTCACCTTGATTATTGTTGCTAATCTCGCGTTAGTTCGAAACCGATTCAAATTCAAATTTAAAATCAAGCAAACAATAAAAGCTTTCAAATATTAAAACTAAAATGTTCAATGAATAGTAGATAAATCAGAGGCTATGATAAAATTGTAAACAACATTATTGAAATTTGTTAAGTGACTTAAACAACCTCAAACAGTGCCCGAGAACATTATTTAATAACCTTTTTTATTATTACAAAATAAATATGAAATGATATTTACCCCAAACTAGTTTTTTTGTGGTAGGATATATTGTGATGTGATTTGTGGGCCAACTCTCATATTTTACAAAACTCATTTGGTGCCCAAACAATTAGCCAAAACTAAAACAGAAAAATTAAAACAGAAAACAAAACCCCACCCCACCCCCCCCCCCCACTGGACCAGACGGCCCAGCTCACAGGCCAGGCCAGCCTACATGGCCCAACCAACTGCACCCCACTCCCTTATCCCCTCACCCCCCGCAAACCCTAACCCCCGTCGCCCCACTTCCTCCCCCCCCCACACGTCGCCACTCCACCCCCCCTTGATCCGATCGGGATCGGGGGCGCTCGATCTCGCGCCTCGCCGGCTCGCCGGAGACGCCCGGTCGCCCCTCCTGCCGCCTCGACCCGTCGCACGCCTCCCCAACCATCCCCCCCACCGGTCTCCAAAGAGCCTCGCCGCTCCCTGGACGTCGCCGCCAACCGGAGCCCCGCCGTCCGCTGGACCTCCTAGCCGGACTGCACGCCGTCCTCTCCGTCGTCGAATCGTCCCCATCATCGCTCGCCGTCGTCCCCGTCCACCTCCCCGAGCTCGCTGCCATTTTCCCTGCAACGTTGGTGAGGCCCGGCCTCCCTCTCTGCCCTCCGCCCTCACGCGCCATTAGCCGCGGCCACGGCGCCCGACCCGACCTCTTCCTTCGCTCGCGACACCGCACCCTGACCCTGCGCTACCCATCCCCTGCTATCGGCCGAAGCCCATGGCCTCGCCCTGCCGATGCCCCCCTCCCCTGCGGCTGCGGCCGCTCGTCGACGTGGCCGACGCCCGTTGTCCGCCTGTTTGCCTCGCCCGTCAGGCGCCGGGTCCGATCACCAGCGCCCGTCGGCCCGCTTCCGACCATTGCGGCCCACCTCGCCGTGGCCATCGAATAGCGCCAACCGGTGCGCCCGCTGGGCCTTCGTTCGGCTTCGCCCGTCGCCGCCATTGCTCGAAGCTTTGCCGCTAATGCCCCGCCCCGCTATGGCCTATGGGCCACTGACTGCTAGGGCCCCACATCCCTATTTTATTAAAAAAAGTTAAAAATAACTAAATAAATGATTAATTAGTTAAATAAATAATTAACTTAATTAATCTAGTTAATTAAACCTAATTAACCTGCTAATGAAACTAACTACTGTTAATTAGTTAACAGCCTATGACATGCGGGACCCACCCATTAGTTGACTGGTCAACGGTCAACTTTGACCGCTTGTGTCATGCTGACATCATGATGACGTCATAAATGCTTTTTGATTTAATTAATTCTGTTAATCCTAAAAATTATTTAAATCTTTAAAAATTAGTATAAAGATTAGTATAAAATAATCCATAGCTCGGATGAAAATACTTTATACATGAAAGTTGCTCAGAACGACGAGACAATCTGAATACACTCTCCGTTCATTTGTCACGTGCCGCTAGCATAGCGAACCTGCAACATTTCACCTCCGGTTCATCTGTCCGAAAACGCGAAACACCGGGGATACTTTCCCGGATGTTTCCCCCTTTCGCCGGTACCACCTACTGCCGCGTTAGGGCACACCTAGCATCGCTCATTGTCATGTCATGCATCGTCATGCTTATGTTTGCATTGTATTTACTGTTTCTTCCCCCTCTTCTCTCCGGTAGACTACGAGACCGACGCTGCTGCTGTCAAGTTCGACTACGGAGTTGACGACCCCTCCTTGCTAGAGCAACACTAGTAGAAAAAGGGTCAAACGTGAAGCACATTAGTGCCGGTTTGAATTTGAGCCGGCACTAATGTGTACACTAGTGCCAGTTCGTGGCGGCGATCAATAGCACCGGTTCGTGGCGAACCTTTAGTACCGGTTCATGCCACGAACCGGTACTAAAAAGGCTATGTCAGCCTGCGGTCAGGCTATGGCCCCACCATCACCATTTAGTGTCGGTTCGTACCACGAACCGATACTAATGAGGTTATGGCAAGCTGTTTTTAGTCCCACCTCGCTCCCCTAACAAGCCTTTTACCACCTTAAATATGTTATTTCTCAAACTATCACAAGCACTTGGTCTTCATTGAACTCTATGTGTAGAATTTGTGGCAATATGAGTCTTCATCGGTTTATAAATCGTTGATGACTCATATTGACAATTCAGATTGTACACACAAAGATCATTGATGATCAAGTATTTTTGATGTTATAAGATCATATTGACAATTTAGACTGTAAAGAAATATAAGATCATGATCTAAATGCTCTTATATTTTTTGCGTTTAGTATGCACCATTCAAAGCGACGCCATCAACTTTCAACCGTTTATGCCTTCATTTGCTATTTTTCATGCATTTAATGATTTGTTTTGAGAACTAAATGACCTGGAAAATGAAAAGCACTACAAATGAACTCTGAAAAAGTTGAAACTTGGCATGGTATCATCATTTCACCCACATATCATGTTCAGAAAAGTAGAGAGGGTTACGGCAAAAACTGGATGCACTTCGTTTACAAACTGGACAATCTCTTTCGAAGTATTCGGGTTTATGACGAAATTAAATTCATCTGTTACAAAAGCATTTCATTTTTTAAACTTATTACAATCCAGACTTTTTGTGCATTCAGTATGCACCATTCAACTGCTAGGCGGGAGGAGCTCTTAAGTACCGGTTCCAACTGCTAGGCGGGAGGAGCTGTTTAGTACCGGTTCGTGGCGAACCTTTAGCACTGGTTCGTGCCACGAACTGGTACTAATGAGGTTGTGTCAGGTAAGGCTGGGGCCCCACGAGCACCTTTTAGTACCGGTTCATGGATGAACCAGTACTACTGATTTCTTAGTAAGCTGTTTTTTAGTCCCACCTCGCGAAGAGAGAGGGACTAGGAACGGTTTATAAGCCCTGAGTGCAGAGACGATGAAGAAGAGGCTCAATGCTTACGTTGCTTAGCTTCAAGCCTTCAGGAATATGGTAGACTGCACGGAGCTATGCGCAGTGCAGTTTACACTATTCCGTAAGGCTTGAAGCAAATTAACGAGCATTGCACCTCTTTTTCCTCACTTGGGGTGCCTCGGGCATCCCAAAGCTTGAGCTCTTGCCTCTCTTCCTTTTCCTCACATCGAGACCTCCTCGATTAGACACTTCATCCACACAAAACTTCAACAGAAAACTCGGTAAGATCCGTTAGTATAATAAAGCAAATCACTACTCTAAGTACTGTAGAAAACCAACTCATAATTTTTTTTTGCATTGTGTCTACTGTAATATAACTTTTCCATGGCTTAATCCACTAATATAAATTGATATATTCATCAAAACAAGCAAACTATGCATAAAAAACAGAATCTGTCAAAAACAGAACAGTCTGTAGCAATCTGAACATCCACCATACTTATGGTACCCCAAAAATTCTACCAAAATTAGGAAAAAATAAACAAGTTGTACAGAAAGGCATTGCAAAAGGAATCAGAACCGTTTGACGTTCCAGATAAAAATGTAAAATCGTGCACTACAGCCAAAGTTTCTGTCCTGCACCGTACAAACCAACAAGCATTGTAAACATCCTAAAGGCAAACCTCGGCACATTATTTTTATAATAAAATGGAATTGTACAAGGGGATAATTATTTTTGATGAAAAGTTTCTGTAATTAACATTCACAAAGTTTCCGTGAGCATGAACAAAGTTCAAGGAGCTCTCCCACTTCAACAATGCTTATCTTTCTCACTTTCACTTTCCTTTTTGAAAAGTTTTTAGGTTCCCCTCTTTATTTTTATTTTGTTTTTAAACTATATAAAAGCACTCAACAGAAATAAATGACTCTCTAAAACTTCCGGGTTGTCTCCCTGGCAGCGCTTTCTTTAAAGCCATTAAGCTAGGCATTTAGTGCTCAAGTAATGAATCCACCCGGATCCCAAGGTATATCAAAGCCAATTTTAATTAACAATGATTTTTAATTTAACAGTGAGCACAAAGTAACATATATCATGCAACAACGAAGTCTAAGTCTCTTCCTATGCATCGGCATGTCATACAAGAACAATTCATGCACACATAGTAAAGGCCAATGCATAGTATAAACAGTTTCTTGCAATTCTATCGTGTTGGAAACATAAAGAGGCGGAGATATAGTTCCTCTTTCATAATAATTGCAAGTAGGAGCAGAAAGCACATGCATATTACATCTATCAAAATCATCATGTGCAATGGTAAAAGGCAACCCATCAATATAATCCTTAATAAGCACAAACTTCTCCGATATAGTGTAGTAGGGAGAATTCAAAAAGATAATAGGACTATCATGCATGGGTGCAATAGCAAAAATTTCATGGTTAACATAAGGAACTATAGCAAGTTCATCTCCATAAGCATAATTCATATTGGCATCTTGGCCACAAGCATAGCAAGTATCATCAAAAAGGGATATTTCAAGAGAATCAACGGGATCATAGCAATCATCCTTCGGTAAGCACGAAGGGAAATTAAACAATGTATGAGTTGAAGAGTTACTCTCATTAAAAGGTGGGCACGGGTGATCAATCCGCTCTTCCTCCTTTTGTTCTTCGCTCTCCTCATCATCTTTTTCATCCAATGAGCTCACAGTTTTATCAATTTCTTCCTCCATAGCTTCCTGCAAAATATTAATCTCTTCTTGGACAGCGGAGACTTTCTCCATAAATGCATTAATATAGTAATTGTATTCATAATTTTCATAGCAATATCTAAGTATAGCAAGATTTTCAGGCCTATAAACACCATCATCATCAAAAGCTTCATACTTTTCAAACAAACATTCAATTCCATAAGCAGCCTTAAAAGCAACATATTCTTCTATTTGTTCCACATCATAGTAATCATATATACCATTAGCATAAGAAGCTAAGGTTTCATTATCATTAAATTTGCATGAAAAGGGAAGGTGTGGAGCCTTCACCCTAGAGCAACAAGTAATATCATATCTCAAGCATAGATCCCGGGCATACCAATGCAACATAATAAATTGATCCCATAATAGTTTCCCTTTTTGTGTCGAGCGATAATCCCTAAAGTATTCACGTTGATCCAACGTGTCTCCTATTATAAAGTTGAATGGGGTTTTCTCAGGATTATCAAAGTAGTACATAATATCTTTCACATAATGAGAATCGAGGGTTTTAGGAGTTACCCCATCTCCATGAGTAGCAAGTACACCTAATTTTTTTTGGTATTTTGCGTTCCATATCCACAACTAAAGATAGAGAACAACTTAGAACAGAAAATAAAAATTACTTAGTGATAAAGCAAACAAGCACACACGAGAATATTTACCCCATGCTATTGCTCCCCGGCAAAGACGCCAGAAAAAGGTCTTGATAACCCACAAGTGTAGGGGATCGCAACAGTTTTCGATAAGTAAGATGTCGAACCCAACGAGGAGCTAAAGGTAGAATAAATATTCCCTCAAGTTCTATTGACCATCGATACAACTCTACGCACGCTTGACGTTCGCTTTACCTAGAACAAGTATGAAACTAGAGGTACTTTGTAGGTGTGATAGGATAGGTTTGCAAGATAATAAAGAGCACGTAAACAAAAAGTAGGGGCTGTTTATGAAGGAAATATGCCTTAGAGGCAATAATAAAGTTATTATTTATTTCCTTATTTCATGATAAATGTTTATTATTCATGCTAGAATTTTATTAACCGGAAACATAATACATGTGTGAATACATAGACAAACATAGTGTCACTAGTATGCCTCTACTTGACTAGCTCGTGAATCAAAGATGGTTAAGTTTCCTAGCCATAGACATGAGTTGTCATTTGATTAACGGGATCACATCATTAGGAGAATGATGTGATTGACTTGACCCATTCCGTTAGCTTAGCACTTGATCATTTAGTATGTTGCTATTGCTTTCTTCATGACTTATACATGTTCCCATGACTATGAGATTATGCAACTCCCGTCTACCGGAGGAACACTTTGTGTGCTACCAAACGTCCCAACGTAACTGGGTGATTATAAAGGAGCTCTACAGGTGTCTCCAAATCTGCATGTTGGGTTGGCTTATTTCGAGATTAAGATTTGTCACTCCGATTGTCGGAGAGGTATCTCTGGGCCCTCTCGGTAATGCACAACACTTAAGCCTTGCAAGCATTGCAACTAATGAGTTAGTTGTGGGATGATGTATTAAGGAACGAGTAAAGAGACTTGCCGGTAACGAGATTGAACTAGGTATTGAGATACCGACGATCGAATCTCGGGCAAGTAACATACCGATGACAAAGGGAACAATGTATGTTATGCGGTTTGACCGATAAAGATCTTCGTAGAATATGTGGGAGCCAATATGAGCATCCAGGTTCCGCTATTGGTTATTGACCAGAGACGTGTCTCGGTCATGTCTACATTGTTCTCGAACCCGTAGGGTCCGCACGCTTAAGGTTTCGATGACAGTTTTATTATGAGTTTATGAGTTTTGACGTACCGAAGGAGTTCGGAGTCCCGGATGAGATCAGGGACATGACGAGGAGTCTCGAAATGGTCGAGACGTAAAGATCGATATATTGGACAACTATATTCGGACATCAGAAAGGTTCCAAGTGATTCGGGTATTTTTCGGAGTACCGAAGAGTTACGGGAATACGTATTGGGCCTTATTGGGCCATACGGGAAAGAAGGAAAAGGGCCTCAAGGGTGGCCGCACCCCTCCCCTTTGTCTGGTCCGAATTGGACTAGGGAAGGGGGGCGCCCTCTTCCTTCCTTCTCCTTTTCCCTTCCTCTTTTCCTATTCCATATGGGAGGTGGAATCCTACTAGGACTAGGGAGTCCTAGTAGGACTCCACACTTGGCGCGCCCCCTCCTAGGGCCGGCCTCCTCCTCCCTTGTTCCTTTATATACATGGGCAGGGGGGCACCCCAGAGACACAACAATTGATCCTTGAGATCTCTTAGCCGTGTGCGGTGCCCCCCTCCACAATAGTTCTCCTCAATAATATTGTAGCGGTGCTTAGGCGAAGCCCTGCGACGGTAGAACATCAAGATCGTCACCATGCCGTCGTGCTGACAGAACTATTCCCCGACACTTTGCTGGATCGGAGTCCGGGGATCGTCATCGAGCTGAACGTGTGCAAGAACTCGGAGGTGCCGTAGTTTCGGTGCTTGATCGGTCGGGCCGTTAAGACGTACGACTACATCAACCATGTTGTGCTAACGCTTCCGCTTTCGGTCTACGAGGGTACGTGGACACACTCTCCTCTCTCGTTGCTATGCATCACCATGATCTTGCGTGTGCGTAGGAATTTTTTTGAAATTACTACCTTCCCCAACAGTGGCATCCAAGCCTAGGTTTTATGCGTTGATGTTATATGCACGAGTAGAACACTAGTGAGTTGTGGGCGATATAAGTCATACTGCTTACCAGCATGTCATACTTTGGTTCGGCGGTATTGTTGGATGAAGCGGCCCGGACCGACATTACGCGCACGCTTACGCGAGACTGGTTCTACCGACGTGCTTTGCACACAGGTGGCTGGCGGGTGTCAGTTTCTCCAACTTTAGTTGAACCGAGTATGGCTACGCCCGGTCCTTGCGAAGGTTAAAATAGCACCAACTTGACAAACTATCGTTGTGGTTTTGATGCGTAGGTAAGAACGGTTCTTGCTAAGACCGTAGCAGCCACGTAAAACTTGCAACAACAAAGTAGAGGACGTCTAACTTGTTTTTGCAGGGCATGTTGTGATGTGATATGGTCAAGACGTGATGCTATATTTTATTGTATGAGATGATTATGTTTTGTAACCAAGTTATTGGCAACTGGCAGCAGCCATATGGTTGTTGCTTTATTGTATGCAATGCAATCGCCCTGTAATGCTTTACTTTATCACTAAGCGGTAGCGATAGTCGTAGAAGCATAAGATTGGCGAGACGACAACGATGCTATGATGGAGATCAAGGTGTCGCGCCGGTGACGATGTTGATCATGACAGTGCTTCGGAGATGGAGATCACAAGCACAAGATGATGATGGCCATATCATATCACTTATATTGATTGCATGTGATGTTTATCCTTTATGCATCTTGTCTTGCTTTGATTGACAGTAGAATTTTAAGATGATCTCTCACTAATTATCAAGAAGTGTTCTCCATGAGTATGCACCATTGCCAAAGTTCGTCGTGCCCAGGCACCACGTGATGATCGGTGTGATAAGCTCTACGTCCATCTACAACGGGTGCAAGCCAGTTTGCACATGCGGAATACTCAGGTTAAACTTGATGAGCCTAGCATATGCAGATATTGTTGGGGACGTTGGAGAAAATAAAAAATTTCTACGCTTTCGCCAAGATCAATCTACGAGTTCATCTAGCAACAAGAGAAAGGAGTGCATCTACATACCCTTGTAGATCGCAAGCGGAAGCGTTCAAGAGAACGGGGTTGAGGGAGTCGTACTCGACGTGATCCAAATCACCGATGATCCTAGTGCTGAACGGACAGCACCTCCGCGTTCAACACACGTACGGTTGAGGAAGACGTCTCCTCCTTCTTGATCCAGCAAGGAGGGAGAAGAGGTTGACGGAGATCCAGCAGCACGACGGCTTGGTGGTGGATGCAGCAGTGATCTCGGCAGAGCTTCGCCGAGCTTCTATGAGAGGGAGAGGTGTAGCAAGGGGGAAGGGAGGCGCCTATGGCATGGGTGCGGCTGCCCTCCCTCCCCCTTTATATAGACCCCCTAGGGGCGGCGCCGCCCCGGGAGATGAGATCTCCGGGGCGGCGGCCAAGGGGAGGCTTGCCCCCAAGGCAGTGGAGGCGCTTCACCCTAGGGTTTCCAACCCTAGGCGCAGGGGGGGCCAAGGGGGGCGCACCAGCCCACTAGGGGCTGGTTCCCCTCGCCACTTCAGCCCACGGGGCCCTCCGGGATAGGTGGCCCCACCCGGTGCATCCCTGGGACCCTTCCGGTGGTCCTGGTACAATACCAGTGACCCCCGAAACTTTCCCGATGGCCGAAACTACACTTCCTATATATAATTCTTCACCTCTGGACCATTCCGGAACTCCTCGCGACGTCCTGGATCTCATCCGGGACCCCGAACAACTTTCGGGTTACTGCATACTCATATCTCTACAACCCTAGCGTCACCGAACCTTAAGTGTGTAGACCCTACGGGTTCGGGAGACATGCAGACATGACCGAGACGCCTCTCGGTCAATAACCAATAGCGGGATCTGGATACCCATGTTGGCGCCCACATGCTCCTCGATGATCTCATCGGATGAACCACGATGTCGAGTATTCAATCAATCCCGTATACAATTCCCTTTGTCAATCGATGCGTTACTTGCCCGAGACTCGATCGTCGGTATCCCAATACCTCGCTTAATCTCGTTATCGCAAGTCACTTTACTCGTACCGTAATGCATGATCCCGTGACCAGACACTTGGTCACATTGAGCTCATTATGATGATGCATTACCGACGGGGCCCAGAGATACCTCTCCGTCATACGGAGTGACAAATGCCCGATTGCACGTGTATTACGATTTCCGGAAAATACAGTTATAGCATGAATAACAGACAATTATCATGAACAAAGAAATATAATAATAACCATTTTATTATTGCCTCTAGGGCATATTTCCAAGAGTCTCCCACTTGCACTAGAGTCAATATTCTAGTTACATTGTGATGAATCGAACACCCATAGCGTTCTGGTGTTGATCATGTTTTGCTCTAGGGAGAGGTTTAGTCAACGGATCTGCTACATTCAGATCCGTATGTACTTTACAAATATCTATGTCTCCATCTTGAACATTTTCACGTATGGAGTTGAAGCGACACTTGATGTGCCTGGTCTTCTTGTGAAACCTGGGCTTCTTGGCAAGTGCAATAGCTCCAGTGTTGTCACAGAAGACTGCGATCGGCCCCGACACATTGGGTATGACTCCTAGGTCGGTGATGAACTCCTTCACCCATATTGCATCATGTGCTGCCTCCGAGGCTGCCATGTACTCTGCTTCACATGTAGATCCCGCCACGACGCTTTGCTTGCAAATCGCACCAGCCATCGCCCCACCATTCAAAATATACATGTATCCGGTCTGTGACTTAGAGTCATCCAGATCTATGTCGAAGCTAAGCGTCGACGTAACCCTTCTGACGAGCTCTTCGTCACCTCCATAAACGAGAAACATATCCTTAGTCCTTTTCAGGTACTTTAGGATGTTCTTGACCGCTGTCCAGTGTTCCTTGCCGGGATTACTTTGGTACCTTCCTACCAAACTTACGGCAAGGTTTACATCAGGTCTGGTACACAGCATGGCATACATAATAGACCCTATGGCTGAGGCATAGGGGATGACACTCATCTCTTCTTTATCTTCTGTCGTGGTCGGGCATTGAGCCGAGCTCAATCTCACACCTTGCAATACAGGCAAGAACCCTTTCTTGGACTGATCCATATTGAACTTCTTCAATATCTTATTAAGGTATGTGCTTTGCGAAAGACCTATGAGGCGTCTCGATCTATCCCTATAGATCTTGATGCCTAATATGTAAGCAGCTTCTCCAAGGTCCTTCATTGAAAACACTTATTCAATTAGGCCTTAATGCTGTCCAAAAGTTCTATATCATTTCCCATCAAAAGTATGTCATCTACATATAATATGAGAAATGCTACTGAGCTCCCACTCACTTTCTTGTAAACGCAGGCTTCTCCATAAGTCTGCATAAGCCCAAACGCTTTGATCATCTCATCAAAGCGAATGTTCCATCTCCGAGATGCTTGCACCAGCCCACAAATGGATCGCTGGAGCTTGCATACCTTGTTAGCATTCTCAGGGTCGACAAAACCTTCCGGCTGCATCATATACAGTTCTTCCTCAAGATGGCCGTTAAGGAATGCCGTTTTGACATCCATTTGTCATATCTCATAATCATAGTATGCGGCAATTGCTAACAAGATTCTAACGGACTTCAGCTTCGCTACGGGAGAGAAAGTCTCATCGTAGTCAATCCCTTGAACTTGTCGATAACCCTTAGCGACAAGTCGAGCTTTATGTATGGTAACATTACCATCCGCGTCCGTCTTCTTCTTAAAGATCCATTTGTTTTCTATTGCTCGCCGATCATCGGGCAAGTCTGTCAAAGTCCATACTTTGTTTTCATACATGGATCCTATCTCGGATTGCATGGCTTCAAGCCATTTGTTGGAATCTGGGCCCGCCATCGCTTCTTCATAGTTTGAAGGTTCACCGTTGTCTAACAACATGATTTCCAAGATAGGGTTGCCGTACCACTGCAGTGCGGAACGTGTCCTTGTGGACCTTCGAAGTTCAGTAGGAGCTTGATCCGAAGTATCTTGATCATCATCATTAACCTCCTCTCTTGTCGGTGCAGGCACCATAGGAACATCTTCCTGAGTTGTGCCACTTACTGTTTCAAGAGGTAATACTTCATCAAGCTCTACTTTCCTCCCACTTAATTCCTTCGAGAGAAACTCTTTCTCCAGAAAGGACCCGTTCTTGGCAACAAAGATCTTGCCTTCGGATCTTAAGTAGAAGGTATAACCAATGGTTTCCTTAGGGTATCCTATGAAGACGCATTTTTCCGACTTGGGTTCGAGCTTTTCAGGTTGGAGTTTCTTGACATAAGCATCGCATCCCCAAACTTTTAGAAACGACAGCTTAGGTTTCTTTCCAAACCATAATTCATCCGATGTCGTCTCAACAGATTTAGACGGTGCCCTATTTAAAGTGAATGTAGCTGTCTCTAAAGCGTATCCCCAAAATGATAGCGGTAAATCGGTAAGAGACATCATAGATCGCACCATATCCAATAAAGTGCGATTACGACGTTCAGACACACCGTTGCGCTGAGGTGTTCCAGGAGGCGTGAGTTGTGAAACGATTCCACATTTCTTCAAGTGCGTACCAAATTCGTGACTTAGATATTCTCCCCCACGATCTGATCGTAAGAACTTTATCTTTCGGTCACGTTGGTTCTCTACCTCATTCTGAAATTCCTTGAACTTTTCAAAGGTCTCAGACTTGTGTTTCATCAAGTAGACATACCCATATCTACTCAAGTCATCGGAGAGTGAGAACATAACGATATCCTCCATGAAGCCTTAACGCTCATTGGACCGCACACATCAGTATGTATGATTTCCAATAAGTTGGTTGCTCGCTCCATTGTTCCGGAGAACGGAGTCTTGGTCATTTTTCCCATGAGGCATGGTTCGCATGTGTCAAATGATTCATAATCGAGAGACTCTAAAAGTCCATTAGCATGGAGCTTCTTCATGCGCTTGACACCAATGTGACCAAGGCGGCAGTGCCACAAGTATGTGGGACTATCGTTATCAACTTTACATCTTTTGGTATTCACACTATGAATATGTGTAACATTACGCTCGAGATTCATTAAGAATAAACCATTGACCATCGGGGCATGACCATAAAACATATCTCTCATATAAATAGAACAACCATTATTCTCGGATTTAAATGAGTAGCCATCTCGTATTAGACGAGATCCAGATACAATGTTCATGCTCCTGCTGGCACTAAATAACAATTATTGAGGTTTAAAACTAATCCCGTAGGTAAATGTAGAGGTAGCGTGCCGACGGCGATCACATCGACCTTGGAACCATTCCCGACGCGCATCGTCACCTCGTCCTTCGCCAGTCTCCGCTTATTCCGCAGCTCCTGCTTTGAGTTACAAATATGAGCAACCGCACCGGTATCAAATACCCAAGAGCTACTACGAGCACTGGTAAGGTACACATCAATTACATGTATATCAAATATACCTTTGGTTTTGCCGGCCTTCTTGTCCGCTAAGTACTTGGGGCGGTTCCGCTTCCAGTGACCACTTCCCTTGCAATAAAAGCACTCAGTCTCGTGCTTGGGTCCATTGTTTGACTTCTTCCCAGAATCGGCTTACGGGCGCTGCAACTCCCTTGCCGTCCTTCTTGAAGTTCTTCTTACCCTTGCCTTTCTTGAACTTAGTGGTTTTATTCACCAAAGAACACTTGATGTTCCTTTTTGATCTCTACCTCCGCTGATTTCAGCATTGAATATACCTCAGGAATGGTCTTTTCCATCCCCTACATATTGAAGTTCATCAGAAAGCTCTTGTAGCTCGGTGGAAGCGACTGAAGGATTCTGTCAATGACCGCGTCATCCGGGAGATTAACTCCCAGCTGAGTCAAGCGGTTGTGCAACCCAGACATCTTGAGTATGTGCTCACTGACAGAACTATTTTCCTCCATCTTACAGCTGAAGAACTTGTCGGAGACTTCATATCTCTCGACCCGGGCATGAGCTTGGAAAACCATTTTCAGCTCTTCGAACATCTCATATGCTCCGTGTTGCTCAAAATGCTTTTGGAGCCCCGGTTCTAAGCTGTAAAGCATGCCGCACTGAACGAGGGAGTAATCATCAGCACGAGACTGCCAAGTCTTCATAACGTCTTGGTTCTTTGGGATTGGTGCTTCACCTAGCGGTGCTTCTAGGACATAATCTTTCTTGGCAGCTATGAGGATGATCCTCAGGTTCCGGACCCAGTCCGTATAGTTGTTGCCATCATCTTTCAGCTTGGTTTTCTCTAGGATCGCGTTGAAGTTGAAGGTAACATGGGCCATTTGATCTACAAGACATATTGTAAAGATTTGAGACTAAGTTCATGATAATTAAGTTCATCTAATCAAATTATATAATGAACTCCCACTCAGATTAGACATCCCTCTAGTCATCTAAGTGAAACATGATCCGAGTCAACTAGGTCGTGTCCGATCATCACGTGAGACGGACTAGTCGACATCGGTGAACATCTCCATGTTGATCGTATCTTCTATACGACTCATGCTCGACCTTTCGGTCCTCCGTGTTCCGAGGCCATGTCTATACATGCTAGGCTCGTCAAGTCAACCTAAGTGTATTGCTTGTGTAAATCTGGCTTACACCCGTTGTATTCGAACGTTAGGATCTATCACACCCGATCATCACGTGGTGCTTCGAAACAACGAACCTTCGCAACGGTGCACAGTTAGGGGGAACACTTTCTTGAATTTATTATGAGGGATCATCTTATTTACTACCGTCGTTCTA
Organism: Aegilops bicornis; assembly: GCA_021605145.1. NCBI lineage: Eukaryota > Viridiplantae > Streptophyta > Magnoliopsida > Poales > Poaceae > Aegilops > Aegilops bicornis. The sequence goes on from CM038671.1 coordinate 24,998,509, forward strand.
AGTAAACAAGATGCAAAAACATGATAAACATCACATGCAATCAAATTGTAGTGACATGATATGGCCAATATCATATAGCTCCTTTGATCTCCATCTTCGGGGCTCCATGATCATCTTTGTCACCGGCTTGACACCATGATCTCCATCATCATGATCTCCATCATCGTGTCTCCATAAAGTTGCTCGCCAACTATTACTTCTACTACTATAGCTAACGGTTTAGCAATAAAGTAAATTAATTACATGGCGTTGAATCAATGACACGCAGGTCATACAATAATTAAGACAACTCCTATGGCTCCTGCCGTTGTCATACTCATCGACATGCAAGTCGTGATTCCTATTACAAGAACATGATCTCATACATCACATATATATCATTCATCATTCATCACAACTTTTGGCCATATCACATCACAATCACATGCTGCAAAACAAGTTAGACATCCTCTAATTGTTGCTGCATGTTTTACGTGGCTGCAATAGGGTTCTAGCAAGAACGTTTTCTTACCTACGTAAAAGCCACAACGTGATTTTTCAACTTATATTTACCCTTCATAAGGACCCTTTTCATCGAATCCGCTCCAACTAAAGAGGGAGAGACAGACACCCGCTAGCCACCTTATGCAACTAGTGCATGTCAGTCGGTGGAACCTGTCTCACGTAAGCGTACGTGTAAGGTCGGTCCGGGCCGCTTCATCCCACAATACCGCTGAAGCAAAATAAGACTAGTAGTGGCAAGAAAGTTAACAACATCTACGCCCACAACAAATTGTGTTCTACTCGTGCAAAGAGAACTACGCATAGACCTAGCTCATGATGCCACTGTTGGGGAACGTTGCAGAAAATAAAAAATTTCTACGCTTTCACCAAGATCAATCTACGAGTTCATCTAGCAACGAGAGAAAGGAGTGCATCTACATACCCTTGTAGATCGCGAGAGGAAGCGTTCAAGAGAACGGGTTGAGGGAGTCGTACTCGATGTGATCCAAATCACCGATGATCCTAGTGCTGAACGGACAGCACCTCCGCGTTCAACACACGTACGGTTGAGGAAGACGTCTCTTCCTTCTTGATCCAGCAAGGGGGGAGGAGAGGTTGACGGAGATCCAGCAGCACGACGGCGTGGTGGTGGATGCAGTAATGATCTCGGCAGAGCTTCGCCGAGCTTCTACGAGAGGGAGAGGTGTAGCAAGGGGGAAGGGAGGCGCCTATGGCATGGGTGCGGCTGCCCTCCCTCCCCCCTTTATATAGACCCCCTAGGGGGGCGCTGGCCCTGGGAGATGAGATCTCCTGGGGGAGGCGGCGGCCAAGGGGGAGGCTTGCCCCCAAGGCAAGTGGAGGCGCCCCCCACCCTAGGGTTTCCAACCCTAGGCGCAGGGGGGCCCAAGGGGGCGCGCACCAGCCCACCAGGGGCTGGTTCCCTCCCCACTTCAGCCCACGGGGCCCTCCGGGATAGGTGGCCCCACCCGGTGGACCCCCGGGACCCTTCCGGTGGTCCCGGTACAATAACGGTGACCCCCGAAACTTTCCTGATGGCCGAAACTGCACTTCCGATATATAATTCTTCACCTCCGGACCATTCCGGATCTCCTCGCGACATCTGGGATCTCATCCGGGACCCCGAACAACTTTCGGGTTACGGCATACTCATATCTCTACAACCCTAGCGTCACCGAACCTTAAGTGTGTAGACCCTACGGGTTCGGGAGACATGCAGACATGACCGAGACGCCTCTCCGGTCAATAACCAACAGCAGGATCTGGATACCCGTGTTGGCTCTACATGCTCCTCGATGATCTCATCGGATGAACCACGATGTCGAGGATTCAATCAATCCCGTATACAATTCCCTTTGTCAATCGGTACGTTACTTGCCCGAGACTCGATCGTCGGTATCCCAATACCTCGTTTAATCTTGTTACCGGCAAGTCACTTTACTCATACCGTAATTCATGATCCCGTGACCAGACACTTGGTCACATTGAGCTCATTATGATGATGCATTACCGAGTGGGCCCAGAGATACCTCTCCGTCATACGGAGTGACAAATCCGAGTCTCGATTCGTGCCAACCCAACAGACACTTTCGGAGATACCCGTAGTGTACCTTTATAGTCACTCAGTTACGTTGTGACATTTGGCACACCCAAAGCACTCCTACGGTATCCGGGAGTTGCACAATCTCATGGTCTAAGGAAATGATGCTTGACATTTGGAAAAGCTCTAGCTAAACGAAGTACACGATCTTTGAGCTATGCTTAGGATTGGGTCTTGTCCATCACATCATTCTTCTAATGTTGTGATCCCATTATCAATGACATCCAATGTCCATAGTCAGGAAACCATGACTATCTGTTGATCAACGAGCTAGTCAACTAGAGGCTTACTAGGGACATGTTGTGGTCTATGTATTCACACGTGTATTACGATTTCCGGATAATACATTTATAGCATGAATAACAGACAATTATCATGAACAAAGAAATATAATAATAACCATTTTATTATTGCCTCTAGGGCATATTTCCAACAGATATGGCCTCGGAACACAGAGACACGAAAGGTCGAGCGTGAATCATATAGTATATATGATCAACATAGTGATGTTCACCATTGAAAACTACTCCATCTCACGTGATGATCGGACATGGTTTAGTTGATTTGGATCACGTGATCACTTAGATGACTAGAGAGATGTCGTCTAAGTGGGAGTTCTTAAGTAATATGATTAATTGAACTTAAATTTATCATGAACTTAGTCCTGGTAGTATTTTGAAAATTATGTTGTAGATCAATAGCTCGCATTGTTGCTTTCATATGTTTATTTTGATATGTTCCTAGAGAAAACTGTGTTGAAAGATGTTAGTAGCAATGATGCGGTTTGGATCCATGATCCGAGGTTTATCCTCATTGCTGCACAGAAGAATTATGTCCTTAATGCACCGCTAGGTGACAAACCTATTGTTAAAAAAGATAAAGAACCTATATTATAATTATAATATGAGTTCTGTGATTAATCGTTTGCTATGTCAGTATCTATACGTGTTTATTAAATGTATAAGGTATAAAACCCCTCTTTCTCTAATTTAGAATTAGAAGGAATTCCACTAACAACACAACGTAATTAACTCGATTCGTTAGAACAGCTTCCATTGAGTCTCTGCACCTATCCTTTTCCTTTGTATTCTAGTTCGAGAACCCTTGTTTTCTCAAAACACGGATTTGGCTCAGGATTGCCCTTTTTTAATTCCAGGGTTTCTCTGAATTTGGAAGTTACCACTTAGCAGGTTTCCATACCAAGGCTCAATACAATCAAGTCCGTAGCGTCTACCGATTTCGCCATATCCCCATTTCCCTCTTCTTTGAGACCAGGATTCCTTGTGTAATTTCATCCATCTCTTACGTTATGAACGTTTGGCTAGCTCAAAATGATGACTACTTGATAGTTTAGTGTACCATGCTTAAACGGCTTAGAATCGGGACTTCAAAGACGTTTTGAACGTCAGGGACCATATGAGATGTTCCAGGAGTTGAAGTTAATATTTCCAGCAAATACCCGAGTTGAGAGATATGAAGTCTGCAACAAGTTCTATAGCTAAAAGATGGAGGAGAATCGGCAACTAGTGAGCATGTGCTCAGATTGTGCAGGTACTTCAATCGCTTGAATCAAGTGGGAGTTAATCTTACAGATAAGATAGTGATTGACAGAATTCTCTAGTCACCATCACTAAGTTACTAGAACTTCGTGATGAACTATAGTATGCAAGGGATGACGAAAATGATTCCCGAGCTCTTCGTGATGTTAAAATCGACAAAGGTAGAAATCAAGAAAGAGCATCAAGTGTTGATGGTTGACAAGACCACTAGTTTCAAGAAAAGGGCAACGAGATAGAAGGGGAACTTCAAAGAAGAACGGCAAGCAAGTTGCTGCTCAAGTGAAGAAACCCAAGTCTGGACCTAAGCCTGAGACTGAGTGCTTCTACTGCAAAGGAACTGGTCACTAGAAGCGGAACTGCCCCAAGTATTTGGCAGATAAGAAGGATGGCAGAGTGAACAAGCTATATTTGATATTCATGTTATTGATGTGTACTCTACTAGTGTTTATAGCAACCCCTAGGTATTTGATACTATTTCAGTTGCTAAGATTAGTAACTCGAAACGGGAGTTGCAAAATGAACAGAGACTAGTTAATGGTGAAGTGACGATGTGTGTTGGAAGTAGTTCCAAGATTGATATGATCATCATCGCACACTCCCTATACTTTCGGGATTTGTGTTGAACATAAATAAGTGTTATTTGGTGTTTGCGTTGAGCATGAATATGATTTGATCATGTTTATAGCAAAACGGTTATTCATTTAAGTTAGAGAATAATTGTTGTTCTGTTTACATGAATAAAACCTTATATGGTTACACAACCAATAAAAATGGTTCGTTGGATCTCGATCATAGTGATACACATATTCATAATATTGAAGCGAAAAGATGCAAAGTTAATGATGATAGTGCAATTTTTTTGTGGCACTGCCGTTTAGGTCATATTGGTGTAAAGCGCATGAAGAAACTCCATGCTGATGGACTTTTGGAATCACTTGATTATGAATCACTTGATGCTTGCGAACCATGCCTCATGGGCAAGATGACTAAGACTTCGTTCTCCGGAACAATGGAGCGAGCAACTGACTTATTGGAAATAATACATACTGATGTACGCAGTCCGATGAGTGTTAAGGCTCGCGGCAAGTATCATTATTTTCTGACCTTCACAGATGATTTGAGCAGATATGGGTATATCTACTTGATGAAACACAAGTCTGAAACATTTGAAAAGTTCAAAGAATTTCAGAGTGAAGTGGAGAATCATCGTAACAAGAAAATAAAAGTTTCTACGATATGATCGTAGAGGTAAAATATTTGAGTTACGAGTTTGGCCTTCAGTTAAAACAATGTGAAATAGTTTCACTACTCACGCCACCTGGAACACCACAGTGTAATGGTGTGTCCGAACGTCATAACCGTACTTTATTAGATATGGTGCGATCTATGATGTCTCTTACCGATTTACCACTATCGTTTTGGGGCTATGCATTAGAGACAACTACATTCACGTTAAATAGGGCACCATCTAAATCCGTTGAGATGACACCGTATGAACTATGGTTTGGCAAGAAACCAAAGTTGTCGTTTCCTAAAGTTTGGGGCTACGATGCTTATGTGAAAAGTTTCATCCTGATAAGCTCAAACCCAAACCGGAGAAATATGTCTTCATAAAATACCCAAATGAAACTGTTGGGTACACCTTCTATCACAGATCCAAAGGCAAGATATTTGTTGCTAAGAATGGATCTTTTCTAGAGAAGGAGTTTCTCTCGAAATAAGTAAGTTGGAGGAAAGTAGAACTTGATGAGGTAACTGTACCTGCTCCCTTATTGGAAAGTAGTTCATCACAAAAATCTGTTCCTGTGACTACTACACCAATTAGTGAGGAAGCTAATGATGATGATCATGTAACTTCAGATCAAGTTACTACCGAACCTCGTATGTAAACCAGAGTGAGATCCGCACCAGAGTGGTACGGTAATCCTGTTCTGGAGGTCATGTTACTTGACCATGACGAACCTACGAACTATGAGCAAGCGATGATGAGCCCAGATTCCGCAAAATGGTTTAAAGCTATGAAATCTGAGATGGGATCCATGTATGAGAACAAAGTATGGACTTTGATTGACTTGCCCAATGATTGGCAAGCCATTGAGAATAAATGGATCTACAAGAGGAAGACGGACGCTGATAGTAGTGTTACTATCTACAAAGCTAGACTTGTCAAAAAATGGTTTTGACAAAGTTCAAGGTGTTGCCTACAATGAGATTTTCTCACTCGTCGTGATGCTTAAAGTCTGTCCGAATCATGTTAGCAATTGCCGCATTTTATGAAATCTGGCAAATGGATAAACAAAACTGCATTCCTTAATGGAGTTATTAAAGAAGAGTTGTATGTGATGCAACCAGAAGGTTTTGTCGATCCTAAAGGTGTTAACAAAATGTGCAAGCTCCAGCGATCCATCTATGGACTGGTGCAAACATCTCGGAGTTAGAATATACGCTTTGATAAGTTGATCAAAGCATATAGTTTTATACAGACTTGCGGTGAAGCCTGTATTTACAAGAAAGTGAGTGGGAGCTCTACAACATTTCTGATAAGTATATGTGAATGACATATTGTTGATCGGAAATAATGTAGAATTATTCTGCAAAGCATAAAGGAGTGTTCGAAAGGAGTTTTTCAAAGAAAGACCTTGGTGAAGCTGCTTACATATTGAGCATCAAGATCTATAGAGATAGATCAAAACGCTTGATAAGTTTTTTCAATGAGTACGTACCTTGACAAGATTTTGAAGTAGATCAAAATGGAACAGTCAAAGAAAGAGTTCTTGCCAAAGTTGAGTAAAGACTCAAAGCCCGACCACGACAGAAGATAGAAAGAGAATGAAAGTCATTCCCTATGCCTCAGTCATAGGTTCTATAAAGTATGCTATGATGTGTACCGGACCTATTGTATTTCTTGCTCCGAGTTTGGCAAGGGAGTACAATTTTGATCTAATAGTAGATCACTTGACAGCGGTCAATAATATCCTTAGTGAGGACTAAGGAAATATTTCTCGATTATGGAGGTGATAAAAGAGCCCGTCGTAAAGAGTTACATCAGTGCAAGCTTTCACACCAATCCAGATAAATCTAAGTATCAATCTGGATACATATTGAAAGTGGGAGCAATTAGCTAGAGTAGCTCCGTGTAGAGCATTGTAGACATAGAATATTTGCAAAATACATACGGCTCTGAATGTAACAGATCCGTTGACCAAGCTTCTCTCACGAGCAAAACATGATCACACCTTAGTACTCTTTGGGTGTTAATCACATAGCAATGTGAACTAGATTATTGACTCTAGTAAACCCTTTGGGTGTTGGTCACATGACGATGTGAACTATGGGTGCTAATCATATACAGATATGAATATTGGTGTTAAATCACATGGCGATGTGAACTAGATTATTGACTCTAGTGCAAGTGGGAGACTGAAGGAAATATGCCCTAGAGGCAATAATAAAGTTGTTATTTATTTCCTTATTTCATGATAAATGTTTATTATTCATGCTAGAATTTTATTAACCGGAAACATAATACATGTGTGAATACATAGACAAACATAGTGTCACTAGTATGCCTCTACTTGACTAGCTCGTGAATCAAAGATGGTTAAGTTTCCTAGCCATAGACATGAGTTGTCATTTGATTAACGGGATCACATCATTAGGAGAATGATGTGATTGACTTGACCCATTCCGTTAGCTTAGCACTTGATCGCTTTAGTATGTTGCTATTGCTTTCTTCATGACTTATACATGTTCCTATGACTATGAGATTATGCAACTCCCGTTTACCGGAGGAACACTTTGTGTGCTACCAAACGTCACAACGCAACTGGGTGATTATAAAGGAGCTCTACAGGTGTCTCCAAAGGTACATGTTGGGTTGGCGTATTTCGAGGTTAGGATTTGTCACTCCGATTGTCGGAGAGGTATCTCTGGGCCCTCTCGGTAATGCACATCACTTAAGCCTTGCAAGCATTGCAAATAATGAGTTAGTTGCGGGATGATGTATTACGAAACGAGTAAAGAGACTTGCCGGTAACGAGATTAAACTAGGTATTGAGATACCGACAATCGAATCTCGGGCAAGTAACATACCGATGACAAAGGGAACAACGTATGTTATGCGGTTTGACCGATAAAGATCTTCCTAGAATATGTGGGAGACAATATGAGCATCCAGGTTCCGCTATTGATTATTGACCAGAGACGTGTCTCGGTCATGTCTACATTGTTCTCGAACCCGTAGGGTCCGCACGCTTAAGGTTTCGATGACAGTTTTATTATGAGTTTATGAGTTTTGATGTACCGAAGGAGTTCGGAGTCCCGGATGAGATCGGGGACATGACAAGGAGTCTCGAAATGGTCGAGACGTAAAGATCGATATATTGGACGATTATAATTGGACATCAGAAAGGTTCCGAGTGATTCGGGTATCTTTCGGAGTACCGGAGAGTTCCGGAAATACGTATTGGGCCTTATTGGGCCATACGGGAAAGAAGGAAAAGGGCCTCAAGGGTGGCCGCACCCCTCCCCTTGGTCTGGTCCGAATTGGACTAGGGAAAGGGGGCGCCCCCTTCCTTCCTTCTCCTTTTCCCTTCCTCTTTTCCTATACCATATGGGAGGTGGAATCCTACCAGGACTAGGAAGTCCTCGTAGGACTCCACACTTGGCGCGCCCCCTCCTAGGGTCGGCCTCCTCCTCCCTTGCTCCTTTATATACGAGGGCAGGGGGCACCCCAGAGACACAACAATTGATCCTTGAGATCTCTTAGCCGTGTGCGGTGCCCCCCTCCACCATAGTTCTCCTAGATAATATTGTAGCGGTGCTTAGGCGAAGCCCTGCGACGGTAGAACATCAAGATAGTCACCACGCCGTCGTGCTGACGGAACTCTTCCCCGACACTTTGCTGGATCGGAGTCCGGGGATCGTCATCGAGCTGAACGTGTGCAAGAACTCGGAGGTGCCGTAGTTTCGGTGCTTGATCGGTCGGGCCGTGAAGACGTACGACTACATCAACCGCGTTGTGCTAACGCTTCCGCTTTTGGTCTACGAGGGTACGTGGACACACTCTCCTCTCTCGTTGCTATGCATCACCATGATCTTGCGTGTGCGTAGGAATTTTTTTGAAATTACTACGTTCCCCAATAGTTTAGATAAAGATGCAATAAAGTAAATATAGCGAGTGTGGAAAAGTGGTGGTAGGAGTTGTGAAATTGTCCCTAAGCAATTGACTATGTTACTAGACCGATAATCACTATTGCAATTCTATTTGAGGGAGAGGCATAAGCTAACATACTTTCTCTACTTGGATCATATGCACTTATGATTGGAACTCTAGCAAGCATCTGCAACTACTAAATATTCATTAAGGTAAAACCCAACCATAGCATTAAAGTACGTATCAAGTCCCCTTTATCCCATACGCAATAATCCCCTTACTCGGGTTTGTGTTTCAGTCACTCACGCAACCCACTATAAGCGAATCATAAACATATTGCAACACCCTACAGCGGGAATCCCTCACGCTTGCGCGACACGGAGGGCACCATAGGACAGCACCAATAATAAAGCACGCAACTCAAACCAATCATAGCAATTCATCAATCACCGATAGGACAATGGAAATCTACTCAGATATCATAGGATGGCAACACATCATTGGATTATAATATGAAGCATAAATCACCATGTTCAAGTAGAGGGTACAGCGGGTTGCGGGAGAGTGGACCGCTGAATATAGATGGGGGAAGGTGATGGAGATGTTGGTGAAGATGGCGGAGGTGTTGGTGAAGATCGCGGTGATGATGATGGCCCCGGCTGCTCCGGCGCCATCGGAAGCAAGGGGAGAGAGCCCTCCTTCTTCTTCTTCCTTGACCTTCTCCCTAGATGGGAGAAGGGTTTCCTCCGGTCCTTGGCTCCCATGGCGTGGGAGGGGCGAGAGCCCCTCCGAGATTGGATCTATCTCTCTGTTTCTGCGTTCTCGGATTCTGCCCTGGCACCGTTTCCTTTATATCCGGAGATCCGTAACACCGATTGGATTGAAACCTTCGCCCAGATCGTTTTCCAAAAATTAGCTTTCTTGCGGCCAAAGAAGGGCATCAACCGCCTTACGGGTGGCCCACGAGATAGGGGGCGCGCCCACCTGGAGTGGTGGCGTGGGCCACTCTCGTGGCCACCTCGGGCACCGTTTCACGTTGATTCTTCCTCCCAAAAATCACAAATATTCCAAAATAATTCTCCGTCCGTTTTTATCCCGTTTGGACTCCGTTTGATATGGGTTTTCTGCAAAACAAAAAATATGCAACAGACAGGAACTGACACTGGGCACTTGATCAATATGTTAGTCCCAAAAAAATTGTATAAAAAGTTGCCAAAAGTATATAAAAGTTGTAGAATATTGGCATGAAACAATAAAAAATTCTAGATACGACGGAGACGTATCACGCGCCGGGGTGGACTGGTAAGCACCACCGGCCGCGTACGCAACGTGCAGGAGTTCACGGGGCGATGGCCCATGACCCCTGGGGGCATAGGTTTGGTCCGGCGTGTTGACCTCTCTATTAAGCCTAGGTCGGGTTGCGGCGTATTGTTTGGCCGAGGCCGGGCATGACCCAGGAAAGTGTGTCCGCCCGGAATTAATCGAGCGTGGTGGGTAAGTTGGTGCACCCCTGCAGGGAAAAAAACATCTATCGATAGCCTGTCCTATGGTAACGGACACTTGGAGTTGTATCCCGATCGATACAATTAGAACTGGATACTTGTGATGGGAATTGGATTGTGATGAGAAATGGATAGTACGGCTCTGGGATTTCTTTCTCGCAGGGAGTCGAGAAAGGATCTCTGGCCGAGGTTGATAACACTACTACTACTTTACTTTATGCTACTCTACTCCCTCCTGTTTGCTGCAAGATGGTGGTTTCCAGAAGATGCTAGTCTTCGATAGGACTAGGCCTTCTCTCTATTCTGGCATTTCTGCAGCCCAGTCCACATATACAGCCTTCCTTTGATAATGTTGCATATGTAGTATAGATCCTTGCTTGCGAGTACTTTGGATGAGTACTCACGGTTGCTTTGCTCCCCCTTTTCCCCCTTTCTTTTCTTTCCGGTTGATACAACCAGATGTCGGAGCCCAGGAGCCAGATGCCACCACCGATGCCTACTACTACGTGGAGACCGTTGACGACCAGGAGTAGTTAGAAGGCTCCCAGGTAGGAGGCCTTGCCTTTTCGATCGTAGATGCTTTTGTGCTGGCCTTCTTAAGGCAAAATTGTCTAACTTATGTCTGTACTCAGATATTGTTGCTTCCGCTGACTCTTCTGTATTCGAGCTTATGTATTCGAGCCCTCGAGGCCCCTGGCTTGTAATATAAAGCTTGTGTTATTTTAATTTGTGTCTAGAGTTGTGTTGTGATATCTTCACGTGAGTCCTTGATCTTGATCGTACACATTTGCGTGTATGATTAGTGTACGATTGAATCAAGGGCGTCACAATCCTGCACATCAACAACCCAACAAACACTCCAACCCAGACATCAAGCTACTAACCGCGGGTCCGTGGCTCCCAAAAACAACGCCCCAAGGGGGAGAAACGACATCTAGATGGCCGTCGTCATCTGATCAAGAGATGGATCTGAGGCTTTCACCCGGGGCACACGATTAAGAGGGAAACAATAGCTTCCCGATGATGCCTTCATGAAGGGAAAAGACACCTGAAGCGTCGTTGCCGACAAGATGGACACAAGGCTTTCGCTTGAAGCATCCCGTCCCAGTAATCTCCGTCGAAGCTGGCCGCTATGCCCAGTTCCCCAAGACCTCCCTGCCCTCCTACCAGCCCGCTGCGAGCGTCCCCACTAGGACTAGCATGAGGCTCCATTGACACAGAAGCTCACCTCGAGCACCTGCACAGCCGGAGTTAGGTCGTTGTCGGCTGCCACCCACATCCAAGCCCTTGCCGTGGAACACACCCCACCACCGCCATAGAAAATCTCTGTTGATGGCATCCACTGTCGAACCCCTGGTCGTGGCGACGTAACCGCTGGTTGGCCAGGCGAGATTCATGAACAAAATAGATCTGGGCGCCAAGGAGCATCCCAGACCGGTATGGCTGCACCCCGCACCACCACGCAGACCATGCATGTACACCATGCCACCCAACACCTCTGCCCCATGCCACCTGCAGGCCGGTGCCGCGCCTGACCGGCTCGCTGGACCCAGATCCAGACCGCCATGTCAGCCGGCTGCCGCGCCGCCGCATCCCAGCCGCCCGCCACCGCCTTGCATCCACCCCCACACGGAAGCCCACTCCAGTTGAGACCACCGCCGACCACGGGCAGATGCGCCACCGGCACTGGGCCTCGATGCGCCGCGCCTTGCAACCCGGATTAAGAGACGCCCCGCCGCCGCCGTCCCTGGATCCAACGCGAGCTTTGCTGGCGGAAGCCTATGGCGGCTGCGAGACGGGAAGGGCCGGGGGGAAGGGGTGGTGGCGGCGCTAGGTTTTCGCCCGAGTCGCCGGAGCTAGGGGGCGCGGGGAGAAAACTAATACATCAACAACATCAACTGGCATTATATTAGTCTTACTGTGCTAAAGAAATTTTAAACTGAAAACATTAATATATATTTATTCTGATTCAGAGTTAGGACTGGTGATTATTATGCTTGCACAGTTTACCATGTTCTGCAACAGTTCAACCAAATGAGTTGTGCACAGCAATAGCAAAGCTACTGACGAAAATTTCATCTTATGTAAATTTCTTTTGTGGCCCAGTGAGGTCAAACATAAAACTGAAATGGCTGCATGAAATTGAACAGTTGGTACTAAAGATTCAAGTACAGAAAAGAGCACGACTCTGCTCTCCAGTGCGTGTGGAGAGGCATTCAAAATCATGTCACAATTGATTTCCGTCTAAGAAATCTATTCAATAGACTTCTGGATACCGACTGAAAATTAAAGGGATAAGTATATTTTTCATCCTCGAACTCTTCCGAGAGTTTAAAAATCGTCCATCAACTCTAAACCAGGGAGTTTTCGTCCCTCAACTATCAAAACTGGATAGTTTTCGTCCCTCGTGTCGCTTCGGGCGGTTTTAGTCCGGGATGAACAGTAAAATCGAAACAAATAGCAAAAAAATCTGAAATTTTGCAGCATCTAAGATACTCTAGTGCGTAAGACCCGTGCAAAATTTCGTGGTGTTTCGACCTTCGAGCAGCTCGTGGCTAACAAAAAACTGTAAATATGTATGTCGGTGAACAGTGAATTCAAAAAAATTGCAAAAAAAACATGAAAGTTTTTGGCATCAAAGATGCTCAGGTACGCAAAATGCATGCAAAATTTCGTGATCAAATGACATATGAGGAGCTCTAGCAAAAAAAAACAAAATAGCGCACTTTTTCAAAAAAATAAATCTGAGCCATTTTTTTTTGGTCACGAGTTTGTACAATGCCCAAACACCACGAAAATGTGCACGCACGTTGCGCACCCAAGCCTCTTTGATGCAAAAAATATCATACTGTTTTGAAACTTTTTCTATTTTTTTGAATTTTACTATTCACTGAAATACATATTTATATTTTCTGTTTGCCACGAGCTGCTCGAATGTCGAAACACCACAAAATTTTGCACGTGTCTTGCGCACCAAAGTATCTTCGATGCTGTAAAATTTCAGATTTTTTTTGATGTTTTTGCTATTTTTTTTGATTTTACTGTTCATCGCTTTACTGTTCATCCCGGACTAAAACCATCCGAAGCAGCACGAGGGACGAAAACTATGCGGTTTTGATAGTTGAGGGACGAATACTCTACGGTTTAGAGTTGAGGGGCGATTTCTAAACTCTCGGAAGAGTTCGAGGACGAAAAATATACTTATCACAGAATTAAACGACGAGTTGGTGTGCTTATCCTCGTATAATGGTACAACAGTTGCTTCTTCATTTCACATGCACAACTCACTATAGTACATGCTCAGCTAGACTAATCTCTACAGGATGCAATGACATCAACTGAGAATGCAATCTCATTAGCACATATATATGCAACCCATTCCTAGCTTGCATATACTCACCACCAAACCTTCAGACTTCGTTTCCTATCTTACAACAGTAAAATTTGAGACTCCCAAGCAAATTGTCCATTGCACAAATGTGATAGTTTAACCTGGCTTTTTCCTGAATAAATAGAAGTAAACCAATTACGATCAATATTTCATGGTCCCTTGCAATGGAAACCATAGACTGATTGTTCCATTATATTAGAAAATCGACGACATATGTGCACAAAAAATATAATTATGTACTAATCTATGTCTTTGTGCCCAAGGCACTATATATGTTGCCGAGGCCTCTTCAGAACAGGAAAATTCACAGGAATCAACTATCTGGATGCCATTAGAAACAAAAAAAAGCATGTATTTCTGTATTGTACTCCGGAACGGCAACTTTGTTGCCATCACAGACAAATACCCGTTCGCGGCTCTTGTATATATATAATAAAAAAACTCTCGGTGATCTTGAACAATTACATAAGCTGGCTTCTTCAAAATTGCAAAAATCTCAAAACATGATCTTAGTGTATTGTACGATAAAGAAACCTGCCTAAGCTCTGATGACAGTTACACCGCCTATGGGATTCTTACAGGTTAGATCAGCAATAACTTCACGCCATGCGCCTTTGCAGGGAAGAAATCTGACCAGCCTGAAATTGAAAAGGTACAATGTTTGCATGTAATGTGCAGTGGCAATAGCATGAGAAATTCAAAACCCATCCATCTTGTGCCATCCAGAAGGGCTTCTTGTTTACAATTTTTCTCATCTTCACCCTCCAAAAAGTTATGTCACAGTTTGTCAAACAACACTTTCCAATTTTTGTTTCCTATAAAAAAGAAAGCAAATAGGTTAAATGACAAAGGGAAGGGGAAAATATCAGCTTTGCAATACAATATCTTGCCTGGTATGTGGTGGGCAAAGGGGTTTCCTGACCAAATTGACAACATGGCGCTTTGGCAAAGTTTTGATACCTTGCTCCTGAGGTTAGAACATTACATGTACTATTTGTCGGAAGGTCATTCGATTAATGACGCGGGAGCTTATCTATTAAGCTTTGCTATTCTTGATACCCATGATAATGGGATTGCTAAGTCCTAGAGGCTCACAGATTACTACAACAACAGGTGCAGGTACAGGTAAGGGCACCTCCCTTTGGCTTGTGCCAAGCTTGGGGCAGGTGTCCCGGTTTCGTATCACCATCACATCTTTATCTCTATCATTTATCTTAGTTCGATCATTTTTGTTAAACCATGATATAGTACAATAAAAGTTTTAGTATGATCTAGTCTTTAAGTTTTTGCTTTTTGATCTCTCTATGTAATTGAGTGTGAGAGGTATATAATAAAGATTAGTCTTGAGTAGAGGGCTTGGCTTTCTTGCTTTGATCTTGAAAAAGAAAAGGAATAAAAGAAATAAAAAGATTATATAATAATCTTATGGAGAGTGATGACTTCACATATAGGAAGTTTGATGCATGTAATTTGTTGAGAGTTGACAAACATAGTGTTGTTCATTGTTGCAATTAGTAGGAAGTAATAAAGAAAGAGAGGCTTCACATATAAATACACTATATGGACATCTTTTTTATGATTGTGAGCACTCACTGAAATATTATATGCTAATAAGTTGATGTTAGACAAGGAAGACAACATAATGTGTTATGTTCCCTTATATCCGAATAGAAGTTATATTGTCATGTATCCTCCAACATGTTGAGCTTGCTTCTCATCCCATGCTAGCCAAAAAAAATTCCGCACCAAGTAGAGATACTACTTGTGCATCCAAAAACCTTAAGCCTAGTTTTGCCATGAGAGTCCACTATATCTACCTATGGATTGAGTAAGATCCTTCAAGTACGTTGTCATCGGTGCAAGCAATACTATGTTTTTGTGTGAGGAAAATAAGTTTTATGCAAACTTGTGATGGGGAAGAAATAAAAGTGATAGACTGCATAATAAAGTTCTCTATCACAAGAGGCAATATAAAGTGACGTTCTTTTGCATTAAGATTTCATGCATCCAACTAAAAAGCGCATGACAACCACCTTTGCTTCCCTCTGCGAAGGGCCTATCTTTTACTTTTGCTTTCTACATTTATGCAAGAGTCATGGTGGTTTTCACCCTTCCTTTTACGCTTCCTCTTTTTGGCAAGAACTATGTGTTGAGGAAAGATCCAGACATACATATCCACTCGTATGTAGGTGACCATAAATTATTATTGTTGACATTACCCTTGAGGTAAATGGTTGGGAGGCGAAACTATATGCTCCTATCTTTCTATGTGTCTGATTGAAGCTTTGATCTCATAAGTATGGTGTGAGTGTTAGAAATTATGAAAGACTAAAAGATGGTTTAGTATGTGGGCTTGCTAGATAAAAGCTCTTATATTGACTCTTTCGGATATTATGACAACTTGCAATTGCCTCAATGACTGAGGTTATAGTTTGTTAGTTTTCAGTAAAGTTTTGGGTTCATCCCTTACCTTGTGAATGAATTATCACTTTAGCATAAGAAGTTATATGACAATATATTGTTGTTCCAAAAATTATCATGAGGCCCTTATATCCGTATTTTATTTTATCGACACCTCTCAGTAGTAGAAAACAGGGCTTTCGTTCGGGCCAGATAAGCCCATTTGTCCCAGTTCAGTCACGAACCGGGACTAATGTGAGCATTGGTCCCGGTTCGTGTGGCTAAAGGCATTAGTCCCGGTTCAAATGAGCCCTTTAGTCCCGGTTTGAGGCACGAACCAGGACTAAAGGGTGCGATGCCCTTTAGTCCCTGTTCGTGTCTCAAACCGGGACTAAAGATTAGACCTTTAGTCCCGGTTTGAGGCATGAACCGGGACAAAAGGGTGCAATGGCCTTTAGTCCCGGTTCGTGTCTCAAACCGGGACTAAAGGTCCCATTTTCAAAATCTACCCCCCCCCTGTGGATCGCCTTTTCAGTTTTGTAAAAAACAAAAGAAAATAATAAAAACTTCAAAAATTAAGATCCTTCGAGATGTTGTTATGTTACTACATCTATTAGTTAGGAAAATTTAAAAACTTAAATTTGGACATGTTATGCAAAAAAGTGCTATGAAAAAGTAAAACGGCCATATCTTTTGCATATGATGTCGAAAAAAAATGCATAATATATCAAAAAAATCAGCACAAAAATCCGCATCCGACTTTGGCAGCCGTAGGCCTATTTGCAATTTTTTAGAATTCTCAAATTCTAAAAGGAAAAAAAGATAGGCTCAATTTTTTTTTGAATTTTGGTTAAATCTGGTCAAACTATGGTCAAACTACTTATTCAAGAAGTATTAGTGGTACTAAATAATTATTCAAGAATATTATTGTTACTAAATAATTATTTCGGTATTTTGAATTTTGGTTAAATCTGGTCAAACTGTGGTCAAACTATGGTCAAACTACTTGTTCAGGAAATAATAGTGTTACTAAATAATTATTGTTTTTTAGAAGAATAGTTTCAAACTCAAACAGTGAAACGTGTGACTTCATGCTCAAGCTAAACTCCTGAGGGTTAATAGGATTGACATCTTACTATTGTCAGGAAAACAACAAGTGCAGACTTGGCAACGAAGGGGAATAGAACCCGGAAGTTTAGAGTGCTTAGGCTGGAGTAGTGAAGGATGGATGATCGGTCGGGAAGTTAGATGATTTGGAATGATGAGAGGTGATTAGAGATTAGAGTTTAAATTGATCAGTGATGAGTGGTGATTAGAGATTAAATTGTAAAATAATTCAGAAATTTGAAGATCGAGAAAAAAATTCAAAAAAAACCTTTAGTCCCGGCTTGTGTTACCAACCGGGACTAAAGATGGAGATCCAGACAGCGGCCACGTGGAGGGCCTTTAGTCCTGGTTCGTATAAGAACCGGTACTAAAGGGGGGCCTTTAGTAACGACCCTTTAGTCCCGGTTCCAGAACCGGGACTAAGGGCCCTCTAGAACCGGGACAAATTGGCCTTTTTCTACGAGTGTCTATCTCTAAACATGTGGTCATGATTATCGATTTCGGCTTCCGCTTGAGGACAAGCGAGGTCTAAGCTTGGGGGATTTGATACGTATATTTTGCATCATGTTTTTATGTTGATATTCATTGCGTTATGGACTGTTATTTCACACTATGGTACAATATTTATTCCTTTCTCCCTTATTTTCCAAGATTTACATGAAGAGGGAGAATGCCAGCAGCTGGAATTCTGGACCGAAAAGGAGCAAATCTGAGATATCTATTCTGCACAAATTCGAATGTCTTGAAACTTTACGGAGAATTGTTTTGGATATATGAAAAATATTGAGCGAAGAACGAACAGAAGGGGACCCACTAGGTGGCCACAAGCCTGGGGGCGCGCCCTACCCCCCGGGGCGTGCCTCCCGAGCTTGTGGCCCCCCTGGCCAGCCCCCAGTGTCTATTTTCTACTATATGAAGGGTTTTGACCTAGAAAAAAATCATAAGGAGGCTTTCAGGACGAGTGTCGCCGTCTCGAGTTGGAACCTGAGCGGTAGCAATCTAGGGCTCCGGCAGAGCAATTCTGCTGGGCAAACTTCCCTCGGGGAGGGGGAAATCGAAACCATCGCCATCACCAATGATCCTCTCATCGTGGGAGGGTCAATTTTCATCAACATCTTCATCAGCACCATCTCCTCTCAAACTCTAGTTCATCTCTTGTGTGCAATCTTTGTCTCCAAACCTCAGATTGGTACTCATGGGTTGCTAGTAGTGTTGATTACTCCTTGTAGTTGATGCTAGTTGGTTTATTTGGTGGAAGATCATATGTTCAGATCCTTAATGATATTCAGTACCCCTTTGATCTTGAACATGAGCATGCCTTGTGAGTAGTTACATTTGTTCCTGAGGACATGGAAGAAGTCTTGTTATAAGTAATCATGTGAATTTGGTATTCGTTCGATATTTTGATGAGATGTATCTTGTCTTTCCTCCAGTGGTGTTATGTGAACGTCGACTACATGACACTTCACCATGATTTGGGGCTAGGGGAAGGCATTGAGAAGTAATAAGTAGATGATGGGTTGCTAGAGTGACAGAAGCTTAAATCCTAGTTTATGCGTTGCTTCGTAAGGGGCTGTTTTGGATCCACATGTTTAATGATATGGTTAGATTTATCTTAATTCTTCTTTCATAGTTGTGTATGCTTGCAAGAGGGATTAATCATAATTGGGAGGCTTGTCCAACTAAGGACAACACCCAAGCACCGGTCCACCCACATATCAAATTATCAAAGTAACGAACGCGAATCATACGAGCATGATGAAAACTAACTTGACGATAATTCCCATGTGTCCTTGGGAGTGCTTTGCTTTATATAAGAGTTAGTCCTGTGAAAAAGGAGGCTGGAAGCGCATGCCGGGGCAGGGGCGCATTGCGTGTTTATATAGCCAGATATGTGGCGGCAAGATTACAAGGAGGTTAGGTTAAGGTGTGGATTGATCTCCAAGCTATCTACAAGATCTCATCTCAACAAGCTAACCTAATCCAACTACAACACGCACACAATATCTAGCTAGCTACGGTTTATAACGTACCGTAGCGTACAATTATGTTTAACACTCCCCCTCAATCACAACTATCTAAGTTGAGATTGCGTCGAAAGACCTCCAGCCTGCCGCAGTAGCGATAGTGGTTTAGTAAAGCCACCGCTACTTGATCACCAAAGAGGAACAAACCAAATATTTAGAAGCTTGTTAGCAACTCTTTCACGAACAAAGTGATAATCAATCTCAATGTGCTTTGTTCTTGCGTGAAAGATAGGATTGGCAGAGAGATACGTAGCTCCAAGATTGTCACACCAAAGTGAGGCTGCAAGTGAATGACGAATACCCAGTTCTTTCAACATATTTTGCACCCAAATAATTTCAGTAGTGGCATTCGCTAAGGCCTTGTACTCAGCTTCTGTGCTTGACCTGGACACATTGGCTTGTTTACGCGCACTCCAAGAAACCAGGTTACCACCAAAGAACACTGCAAAGCCTCCAGTGGACCACCGATCATCAGGACATCCTGCCCAGTCTGCATCTGAAAAAGCACTAACAAGTATAGAATCTGACATGGCAAGTGTGAGACCATGACTCTTGGTTGCCTGGAGATACCGAAGGATTCGTTTCACTGCTGTCCAATGAGTACTAGTGGGTGCATGAAGAAACTGGCAAACTTTGTTGACTGAAAAGCATATATCAGGCCTGGTTAAAGTCAAATACTGCAAAGCTCCAACCACACTTCTGTACCTGGTGGAGTCTTCAGCTCCAAGGGCCTCTCCATCATGAAGAGACAACTTCTCTAAGGTAGACAAAGGGGTTGGAGAAGGTTTGCAACCTTTCATGCCCACCCGCTCAAGGATATCTTGTACATACTTTTCTTGGGATAGAACAATTCCACGAGCCACATGCTTCACCTTGATCCCAAGAAAAAAATGAAGGCTACCCAAATCCTTGAGAGCAAAATCCATGCGCAGATCCTGAAGGAGGGCATCAACTGCTCTAGGAGAGGAGCTGGTGACAATAATATCATCAACATAAATAAGCATAAATATGGTTAATCCATGTCGATGATAAAAGAACAACGAGGTATCTCCCTTAGAAGCAGAAAAACCAAGAGACTGTAGTTTGGAGTACAGACAATAATACCAAGCTCTGGGTGCTTGTTTCAAACCATAAATTGCCTTATCAAGCTTGCAGACATGTCATGGTAAAGCTGAATTCTCATACCCAGGAGGTTGCCTCATAAACACCTCTTCTTCCAGAACACCATGCAAAAACGCGTTCTTCACATCTAGTTGTCGCATGCACAAGTTTCTAGATATTGCAACTGAAAGAATCAACCTAATAGTAGCAGCTTTTACCACAGGGCTAAAGGTATCCTCGTAATCAATTCCATACCTTTGCTTAAAGCCTTTTGCCACAAGACGTGCCTTGTACCTATCAATCGTGCCATCAGACTTGCGTTTTACCTTGTACACCCATTTGCAGTCAATCACATTTCTCCCTCTGACCGGTGGAACCAAGAACCAAGGGCTGAAAATTCTTCGTCCATGGCCTGCTTCCATTTGGGGTTAGCAAGAGCATCCTGCAGACTCTTGGGTTCACCTGTGGCACAAAAAGAGCCCCAACGAACACAACCATCTTTATATACCTTGGGCTTGGCAATCCCACTTTGCGACCGAGTATGTGATCGGGCAGGAGGAGGCGGAGCTGGTTGAGCGTGCGGAAGTTGTAGGCGATTTTGTGTAGACGAGACCACGGAGTCAGACGCAGAAGATCCCGAATCTCCCTCCTGCGGCGACCCAGGCGGATCCGGTGCGGCAGCTGGTGGCGAACTGCCACTTGGCAGTTTCGAAGCGGCTGCGGGCCTCGACGAAGATCGCGCCGCGCCAGAGTCTGAGCACCCTGCCTCGTGGAGGCCAGGTGGGTCGCGCTCTGTCGGATCGGCCGACCCACCAGGGGACCGCACGCCTGCCGAGGCCGGGGACAGCGCGGGAGTGCGCCTGGCTGGCCCACCAGGGGATAGCGGGACAGGACGCCCGCCTGGCCGCCTGTCAGCTGGCGCGGATCCCGGCGAGGATTCGCCTGACGCTGCTGCAGATGCGGATCCCGCGGCCGATTCGCCTGACGCGGTGGCAGCAGCCGATCCCGAGGCCACCGGATCTTCTGTGGCTGCATGATCACCCTCGGTTTGCTGCATAAAATCATAAGAATTTTCACCAAAATCTTCAAAGTTTGGCTGCCCTGTTTCCTGCACACTTTCAGCTGGGTCATTAGCATTGGACAAGGACATATTATCAGCAGTATAATCAGCTCCGCCTTGCGCGAAAATAGGAGATGGCAGAAGGTGAGAGGAGAGGGTAGAAGGAGCAATTCTTTGCGGAGTTGAGCGCTGGCATTAGAATGAAGGCTTGCGAAAGGGAAAATTTGCTCATCAAAAATGACATCCCGAGACACATACACACGACCAGAGGAGATATCAAGACACTTGTAGCCTTTATGAAGGGTACTGTACCCAAGGAAGGCACATTGCTTGGACCTAAATTCAAGCTTGTGCTTGTTAAAAGGACGCAAGTTTGGCCAAACGGCACACCCAAAGATGCGGAGAAAGGAGTAGTTAGGCTTGGTGCCAAAAAGTCGTTCTAGAGGCGTTTGGTTCTTGATAACTCTACTAGGAATATGGTTAATAAGATAGACCGCAGTGAGAAAGGCCTCGTCTCAAAACTTAAGTGGCATGAATGCATGAGCGAGTAAGGAGAGACCAACTTCCACGATGTGCCTATGTTTTCGCTCAGCGGAGCCGTTCTGTTGATGAGCATGTGGACAAGAAACATGGTGTGTGATGCCAATGCGTTTAAAGAAAGAGCTCAACCGTTGGTACTCCCCACCCCAATCGGTTTGCATGGCAATAATCTTGCGATCAAAGAGACGTTCAACATGAGCTTGGAAAAGACGAAATTTCTCAAAGACATCAGATTTATTTTTGAGCAAGTATATCCAGCTAAATTTGCTAAAATCATCAATAAAACTGACATAGTATTTCTGTCTTCCTACAGGGATGGGTCCAGGACCCCAAACATCTGAAAAAATCAGCTCTAAAGGAGCTGTAGATTCACTAGTTGAACGAGAATAAGGTAGCTGATGGCTCTTGGCCATCTGACATGCATCACACACTAGAAGATGATCTTGTTTATTCGAAACAGGAAGGTTGAAATCACGTAGGATCTTTTGAACTACCGGAAGGGCAGGGTGCCCTAGGCGCTTGTGCCACCGAGATGTGGAGGGCTTGATGGCAGCAAGAACCTGGCGTGAAGGGGCACTTTGTCGTCCGGTCACGGGGAACAAGCCTCATCTACTCTTGTTTTGCAGAATTGTTCTCCGGGTAGCCTGATCCTTAACAAGAAAGAATTCAGGGTGAAGTTAATAAAAACATCATTATCTCGCATAAGATTATAGGCATAAATGAGACTTTGGTCGGCACTAGGAGCATGAAGGATGTTGTTTAGGTGCAAGGAACCAGAGGGAGTAGATAGTACTGAATGACCAATATGTGCTATGTCCATACCTTGCCCACTCGACGTATGGATTTGGTCGGTGCCGGTGTAGCGATCACGCACAGCTAGCTTCTCCAACTCGCCGGTAACATGAACTGTGGCGCCAGTGTCGAGATACCAGTTGGTATCCACTCCGTAGGAGTTGGAAGAGTTGGCGGAGCGCTGGTTTCCACCACCGCCGCCGCCGCCACCGCGCCCACCACCGCCGCGTCCACCACCATCGCTGCCTGCAGGGTTGTGTACGTTGTTGTTGAAGCCTTTATCGAACCGCTTCCTGCAGCGCCACGCACCATGGCCCTCCTCCTTGCAGATTTGACAGCGCTCGCGGTCATCGCGGTCACCGTTGTGCTGGCGCGGCGCACCGCCGCCACCACCGTTGCTTGAGTTGTCGTGGTAGTTGCCCCCGCCGTAGCCGCCACGTCCACCACCCTGAGCACCGCGTCCTCCGCCGTAGCCACCGCGACCACCTTTTGCAGCAAGGTTGGCGGAGTGGTGAGCGGTGTAGGCGGCATGCTGGGCGGTGATCCGGGCCTCCGCAGAGACCAGCAGCGAGAAGAGTTCGCTGAGACCGATCGGCCGATCGGTGGCAGCACGCATGGAGATGGAGGTAACGAACCCTTTGTAGTCAGGCTCATGCATAAGGCCCTCGAGGATGTGCGAGATGATATCATCCTCCTCGAGGGGCTTTCCTGCAGCAGCAAGCTCGTCTGTGAGCCCCTTCATCTTCGTGAAGTAAGCAGAAGCACAGAGATCACCCTTGCGGGCGTTGCTGATTGCCGAGCGGAGTTGGATCTGACATGCTCTGGATTGCACGGAGAAACTCTCGACCAGAGCTTGCCAGACACCCGCGGTCGTGGTGTGATTGGACACCTGCATCAAAACCTCACGGGACAGGGACGCAAGCAAAAACGTGAGCACCTGTTGATCTTGAGTGACCCAGATCGCATGCTCCGGGTTGGGCATCTCGATGGTCAACTTCTTCCCATTGGTCTCCTTCTCGGTGACGATGACAGCAGCGGGTTCCTTGATCGAGCCGTCAAGGTAGCCCATCATCGCCTTTCACATAAGGCTTGCAAGAACAATAACTTGTAATGGATTCTAACGCACTTGATTCTGTCGTCAAATATCTGCCTAGGGATGAAGCCACGATTTAGATGTGATGGAGGGGCAGGGGGACCTAGATATATTTGTGCTTTTTCCTGAATAGTTTTTATATGGTTTGTGCATCTTAATAATACATAAGTAGGATGTTGAAACCTACTTTTAGAAGAATATGAGCTTCAATTCTGTGTGGCCTTTTTGTATTCTCAATGTCGCCAGAATGTTTCATAATCTTTTTGTGTAGAGAGATTTTGGAGAGGTTATATATGACGCTCTCTATGACGAAATGTCGGGGAAACGTACATAGAGTCATAGATAGCAACTGGGTAGGCATCTAGAAGAGGGTAAACATCTCTCTGCTTCCCCTGAATTTCTTTCGTCTAATTGCTCTCTTCCAGTCTTCTAGCCAGTTTTCCCCAGACAATCTATAGATTAAAAAAATATATGCCATTGCATGAATTAAAAATCTTCTGGAGTTTTAAAAAGTATTCTGATTTTACAAAGTGTTCTCTGATTTCAAATAGTGTTCATTAATTTAGAGTTCATGTATTTAATCAATATTATCAAATTTCGAAAAAAACATGTCTATATAAGATAATATAATATTTTTTAGAATGCAGTGTTGAAATTTTAAAAATCTTTCTGAATTTTAAATAAAAATAAACCAAAAATTGAAGAAAATGGAAAGAAAAAACCATAAAATAAATAGGAAACTAAAAGGATCACTCCCGAAACCTGTCGCATTCTACATATTTTCGCTGTGCGTATTCTCCACAAGTTGAGGCAGTGAGTGTCAGATAGGGATTGCCCAGATTTTGTATGTAGCCGGTCATGGTTCTTTCAAGGTGTAACAAGAGTAGTGTGTGTTGTATAGTACATGGGCCGGGCCCATTTGCCCAGGGTATGACCCGCTGTGGAAAAAGTCGGTGGTCCAAGTTCAAAACCATCAACTGCAACTCAGGAGAAGTATCAGACAGAACCTGTCTCTGATTTGTGTGTCAACTTGAACTTGTCCACAAAGTTGCTATTACACGACCAAAAACAGTACTGCTGTCATTTCTTATGTCTTAATTTTGTTTTCGATGACCAGCCGCGATGTTTCACGTAGAAGGAACCAGCCAGTCATTTTATAGCATCGTCAGCCAACACGCCAGTAGCGAGTTTTCCTTTGGTACACCCCTTAAAGAAAAATAATTTTTTTGATGTAGATTAAAAACTGAGATTAGAAGTTATCCCTTCACTCAAACAGTTTTAGATTGTTTCGATCTCTTGTTTGATACATTGAGTGAAGAGGAATTTGAATTAGTTATTCGTGAGTGTACGAGAATACCCCTTTTAAATAACTTTAGTATTCGTGCAAACTTTTAGAGGGATGTACCGAAGCAGAACTCCAGCAAAATAATGTCAAAATACCACTAATAATCCAACTCAATTTTCTTTTACCACTAAGTAATAGTTGTTGAGATGAAAATCGGCGGTCTACACTAGTAGAAAAAGGGTCAAACGTGAAGCACATTAGTGCCGGTTTGATTTTGGCCCGGTACTAATGGTACCATTAGTGCCGGTTCGAACGGATTTGCATTAATGCCGGTTCGTGTTGAACCTTTAGTACCGGTTCGTGGCACGAACCGGGGGGTGGTGGCAGGCTGGCGTCAGGCCGGGGCCCCACGATCACCTTTAGTACCGGTTCGTGGCACGAACCGGTACTGATGTAGGGCGGAACCCCGCGTGGATGATCTTTCACGTTGGAGCGGATCCTACGGTGAATCACGAAGAACACGCGGAAGAACAAGAGGGAAACACGGGAAAAACGAGAGAGAATTCACTCAACCGACAAGAGATCAATCACACAAGTGCTAGATCGATGAACACAAAGGGAGATACATGATTCAAGGTCAACAAAAGACGATACAAACGGTAGCCGTTCTTCTCCGTGAGGAGGCCTTGAGGGGCCCACCCTAGAAGGGGGTCTTGAATCCGCTTGGGGGATCTTCTCCGTAGAGGTCCTGATCTCCGAGGAGAAGTAGCCAAGTGGATGAGCAAAGGCTCTCACACAAGAATATGAGCTAATCCAATGCTAACCCTAGAAAGAGAAAGGGGATCAAGTATATATAGTCTCGGGGCGAAGGGGTACAAGGGACAAGTCCCGGAAGCCTTCTTGTGGCAGGCAGGGGCGGCCGGACGTCCGGGCGTCGGGCCGGATGTCCGGGCCTTCGCGAGGCGCCGGATGTCCGGGCTATCAGCCCGGATGTCCGGGCTGGGGCGACCGTTTCAGCCGAATCGGGAGAGGGGCGCCGGATTTCCGGGCTGGGACCCGGATATCCGGGCTGGGGGCCGGATGTCCGGGCCCTGGAGGCTTGTGCAGTTTGGATGATGTAGAGGTAGAAGCTCCAGGGGCCGGATGTTCGGGGTCAGGGCCGGATGTCCGGGGCCAGGAAGGGGATTTTGCCCGTCTCCGTTGGTTCTCTTCGTCCATGGACTTGGCGGCTCGTCCATCTTCGCGTGCATCCTCGGGAGGTTCCCCTTGACACCTAATCATGCATAGCAAATCGGACTTAGGTAGTAGCCATGTCTCGAGTGGATCATATGTGATATCAATAAGGAAAGAGGTCACCTCGTTCTCGAGAGCTCTAGCTCTAGCTCGTGTCATGGGTCCTCTTGGCTCTTGGTGAGACGGTTGTAGGTCCATGGGGATGATCGTGGGATGCTCCGCATCATCTCCCCCCCCCCTTGGGAGAGATCCGACCTCAGATTAAAAGCTTCATCTCCATGGAATGGTGCGAGGTCCTTGACGTTGAAGATGTCGCTCACGTTGTATTTGTCTCGAGGTAGGTCGATCTTGTAGGCGTTGTCGTTGTAGCGTGCTAGCACCTTGAAAGGTCCATCGGCTCGAGGGAGAAGCTTGGACTTGCGTTCTTTGGGGAAGCGGTCCTTGCGAAGGTGTAGCCACACTAGATCACCAATGTTGAAGACGATGGGTTGCTTGTTGGCGTTGAGCTTGATTGCTTGACGTTGTACTTGGCGCTCAATGGTGTGCCTTGTATCTTCGTGCATCTTCTTGATGTAGCTTGCTCGTTCACTTGCATCCATGTTGGTGCGCTCTTGGAGAGGAATGGGTAGAATGTCCAATGGGGACAACGGGTTGAAACCGTAGACGACCTCGAAGGGGGACTTGCCGGTAGTCGAATGTCTTGCTTGGTTGTAGGCGTACTCGGCGATGGGTAGACATGCTTCCCATTCCTTGATGTTCTTCTTGATCAAGACACGAAGTAGAGTGGATAGTGTGCGGTTCGTCACCTTCGTTTGGCCATCGGTTTGAGGATGGTATGCCGAGGAGAACAAGAGCTTGATTCCGAGCTTGGCGCATAGGGTCTTCCAAAAGTAACTCAAGAACTTGACGTCACGATCGGAGACGATTGTCTTTGGTACGCCATGGAGTCGCAAGATTTCCCTACAAAAGAGATTGGCAACATGTGAAGCATCGTCTATCTTGTTGCAAGGTATGAAATGTGCCATCTTAGAAAATCTATCCACAACAACAAAAACGGAATCCTTGCCATTTTGAGTCCTAGGCAAACCAAGTACAAAATCCATACTAATGTCTTCCCATGGTTGATATGGAATTGAAGGGGCATGTAAAGACCATGAGATTGAGCTTTAGACTTAGCTTTGCGACATGTATAGCATCGGTTGGTGAAGCGTGAGACGTCATGGAACATCTTGGGCCAAAGTAGTTGTTGGAGAGCGTGGCGAATGTCTTGTCGCGTCCAAAGTGTCCCATGAGTCCGCCTCCATGAGCCTCTTGCAAAAGGAGCAAACGAAGAGAAGACTCGGAATGCAAAGTTTGTTAGCTCTCATAAGATAACCATCCTTGATGTAATATTGTTCCCAAGACGACAAGCGTCAAACACTTATCATAAGGAGAAGCAAAAGATGGATCATGCTCATACAAGTCTTTTATATGCTCAAAACCAATAACATTCAACTCAATTTGAGTGACAAGCATGCATATGCGTGAAAGCGCGTCGGCAACTACATTTTCTTTACCCTTAATGTACTTGATCACATAAGGAAAAGATTCATTTGGCATGACGCTTGTTCAATTTAGTCTGACCTTTGAGGTACTTAAGCGTTTCATGATCGGTATGGATGACAAACTCATGAGGTCTAACGTAATGTTCCCAAACATGTAGCACACGCACTAAAGCATACAATTCTTTGTCATAGATGGGATAATTAAGTTGAGCACCAGAGAGTTTTTCACTAAAATAAGTAATGGCTCGTTTTTCTTGCATCAAAACTCCGCCAATTCCGGTACCACTTGCATCACAATGAACCTCAAAAGTTTTGTCAAAATTGGGCAAAGCAAGAATCGGAGCATGAGTAAGC
The DNA here is from genome assembly GCA_021605145.1 of Aegilops bicornis. NCBI lineage: Eukaryota > Viridiplantae > Streptophyta > Magnoliopsida > Poales > Poaceae > Aegilops > Aegilops bicornis. The sequence continues at coordinate 25,026,753 of CM038671.1, forward strand.
AAGGACTTGAGCTCATCAAAAGCGGTTGATTGCAAAGTTCCCCAAACAAAGGGAGTATTCTTCTTGCTCAAAGCATGCAAAGGAGCGGCAATTGTGCTAAAATCTTTCACAAAGCGACGATAGAAACCCGCAAGACCAAGAAAACTTCGCACTTGTTGCAAATTTGTGGGTTGGGGCCAAGTTTTAATTGCTTCAATTTTAGATTCATCAACATGGACACCCTTTGAGGAAACTACAAAACCCAAGAAAACCACTTTGTCAACTCCAAAAGTGAATTTTTTTAAGTTTGCATAAAGGCTTTCCTTGCGAAGAGTTTGCAACACAGATTTACATGATTGATGTGTTCTTTCATGGTTTTGCTAAACACAAGAATATCATCAAAGTAAACCACAACAAAGAATCCAATATAAGGACGAAGCACATGATGCATAAGACGCAAAAAAGTATCGGGAGCTTCCGAAAGACCCATAGGCATCACTAACCATTCATATAATCCAAATTTGGTTTTGAAAGCAGTTTTCCATTCATCACCCTCTTGTATGCGTATTTGATAATAGCCACTTTTAAGATCAATTTTTGAGAAAAAGTTGGCTCCACTAAGTTCATCAAGCATATCATCTAAGCGAGGAATGGGATGCCTATATCGAACGGTGATAGCATTGATAGGTCTACAATCGGAACACAAGCTGAAACTTCCATCGGGCTTAGGCACAAGAATAACGGGAACGGCACAAGGGCTTAAGCTTTCACGTACATGACCGTTGTCGATCAGTTGTTGTACTTGCCGTTGAATCTCCTTGGTTTCTTCCGGATTGACTCGGCATGGAGCTTTGTTTGGTAGAGGTGCTCGGGGGATGAGGTCAATTCGATGCTCTATCCCTCGAAGAGGAGGTAGACCCGGAGGTAGCTCATCGGGAAAAACATCTTGAAATTCCTGCAAAAGAGATTGAAACACCAAAGGTAGCTCGTGAATGGTGTTAGTTTTGGTTCTCCATCCTTGCACACAAGGACAAAGTGCATCACACTCGATGGGTTCTCACACACTTCTCTCATCTCACTTTTGGTGGCAAATAGAATGAGGTTTTCTCTCTAGGCTAAGAGTCGCTCAAATTTGGCTTGTGGCTCTCACTCACTTTTGGGTGGATCACTTTCTCACTCTTGTCTCTATGAGGAGTGGCTTGTTTGTCGGCTATCACTTGACTAGGAGACATAGGTCGTGCACATATTCTTTCCCTTTCATCTTGAAGCTATAGTGATTGGTACGCCCATTGTGTATGACACCACGGCCGAATTGCCATGGTCGACCAAGAAGTAGGTGACAAACGGTCATTGGGACCACATCACACTCCAAAGTGTCTTCGTATGCACCAATTTTGAAAGAGACTAGGACCGTATGCTCAACTCATATAGTGCCGGAATCACTTAGCCATTGCACCTTGTATGGATGCGGGTGCTTCCTCTTTGCCAATTGGAGCTTGGAGCATAGTTCTTCACTTACCAAGTTGTGGCAACTACCTCCATCGATGATGACCTTGATGGACCGTCCATTGATGCCGGCTTTTGTGTGGAAGATGTGGCATCGTTGGTCTTCTTCTTGTTGATGTTGAAGAGTCAATACCTTGGAGAAAACGAGAGCGGGGCTCGAATCCTCATCACAAAAGACTTGATCATCTTCATCTTCATTCACTTGCCGGTGCATGGCCACTTGCTCAAGGGCTTCCATCTCCTCTTCACTCATGGATTCATATGTGCCATCGTCGTTGGGGATCATGGTGCGCTTGTTGGTGCATTCGTATGACTTGTGGCCTCGGCCGCCGCAAGTGAAACACTTGAAGGAGCTTGTCTTGATGGTCTCATCGGTCGGAGTAGAGGATGAAGCACGCGGCTTGATGTTGCTTGTAGTAGGAGGAGGACCACTTGAACTCGTCGGAGCCTTCTTGTAACTTGACTTGTCGTCATTTCTTGAAGAAAGCTTGGTTGATGTAGATGTTGAAGGAGTCGTTGAAGCTTGGTTGTTGGAGAAGCCAGAGGGTCTTGGATGAGTACTCATGCATTTGAAGTCATCTTGCACTTGGCGTTCCGCCTTTGTAGCTTGATGCACGAGCTCAATGAGGGATGAGTATGGTTGGAAGTCGGCGATCTTCTTGATGGGATGATTGAGTCCATTCAAGAAACGTGCCATAGTTTGCTCATCATCTTCCTTGACATTGGCTCGAATCATGGCTATCTCCATTTCCTTGTAGTATTCTTCAACACTCTTTGTTCCTTGCTTGAGTAGTTGGAGTTTCTTGAAGAGGTCGCGGTTGTAGTAGGTTGGCACAAAACGTGCTCGCATGACATCCTTCATTTGAGCCCAAGTGGTGATTGGAGGTTCACCTCTTGCTTGACGTCGTTCAATGATTTTTTCCCACCATATGAGCACATAGTCTTGGAACTCAAGTGATGCCATAGCGATTTTCTTTGCTTCATCGTAGTTGTGCAAGCGGAAGATTTTGTCAACCTTCAATGCCCATGAGAGGTAGTCTTCGGGGTCATTGCTTCCATTGAACTTGGGCATGGTGAATTTTAGCTTGCCGTAGCGTTGCTCTTCGTTGTGTTGTTGGCAATGTTGATGATGACGTCCTTGGTGTGGATTGTATTCGTCTTCATGTTGCTCTTGGCGCGGAGGAAGACCATGATCAACTTGCCCTTGTTGAACTTGAGGTTGAGGTGGAGCTTGATGAGCTTGTGGAGGAGCTTGAGGAACTTGACGTTGTACTTGAGGTTGGTAGTTCCTCTCTTGGATTTCTTCTCGAAGGGCTTCCTCTTGATTGCGCCGTTCGCGATTGCGGTTGGCGAAGGCACTACTTGATTCTTGAAGGGCACGATGCGCCTCAAGAGCTTGCGCCTCACGTTGTTGTTTTTGAAGACGTTGAGCCTTGGCGTCTTGTTCGTCTTGGTGAAGACGTGCTCGTTCTTCCTCTTGTTGGCGGCGATAAGACGTTGTAGTTCTTGAGCTTGAGCAAAAGCCTCTTGGTTTGATTGAGGACGAGGGACTTGATCATTAACTTGCTCTTGTGAATGCTTGTCATGTAGCGGGTTGCGAGATGCATGACGGTCTTGATGAGCGGCACGACGAAGAGTGTTCGATGTAGGTGTACTTGAGTCGTAGAAGGTGTCGTCGGAGTGTCGACTCGAGCGGCTCCGTCTTGATGGTGAAGAAGTTGAATGATGCCGGTTTCTCATCAACGCGGATCTCGGCCCATTCTTGCATCATTCTCTTGCTTGTGAGCCTCGAACTTGTTGTCGAAGTAGTCTCTTGCATGTTGCTCGAAGAGTCGCAAGTCGGTGGCGAGGTTGTCGATGCGGTCGCTCATTGCTTGTTGTTCTTGGTGCAACGCTCGTTGTGCACCAAAGAGGTGGCTCTTGGTGACGTATGAAGACATGTCGTCGTCTTGCTCGATGAAGAGTGGGTTGGTAGAAGAACTTGGACTATCCATCATTCCAAGCAAAATGTGAGTGGTCGAACGGAAAAGAACTTATACCAATGTACCTTTGATCGATGTTGAAAATGAATCAAGTTCACTCAAATGCGGACAATGAAATAGCACTCTTGGTACGATTCTTGTCGGTTCTCACACCTACACAAATAAAAGCTTATGGTGGAGCTCGGTTAGGATGGTGGCACAAAATTTGATGCAATTGTAAGTGAGACTCAATAATGTTGGAAATGATTCACAAATTTGCAAATGCAACAAGTAGACCAATAGCAAGATATGGTACACGGGAACACACACACAAATAGATAATATGGGGTTATGCAACCAAGGATGAGCCAAAATGTGGAATTCACCAAGATGCTCTTGTTGCACAACACTAGAGAGACGCTAGCACGATTGCACAATAGGCGGATACGAACTTGTGCACAACCTACTAAGCAAAAATGCAACGACTTCTATCCCAAGTATGCTATATGTATTGTGTTTCGATGTGTTGATCCAAGATGATCAAGTATGACAATCTTAATGTTGTAAGATGCTATGGTTCTTGCTCATAAGCTCTTTGCTTATCTTTCTCTCTTTGCTTAAAAGCTTGATTGGCTCTTTCTCTTTTGAGCTCTTTTCTCATGCAAAACTTCACGAACCAAGATAGCAATTGTGTATGCGATGACAACTTTATGCATTTACAAGTTGATGCTAAGATATGCACCACTTTGGTATGTTATGTATGCTATGGAGTATGATCACTAATGTGCACAAGTCACATTGCCGGCAATACTCAATGGCTAGTCTCGATGGGTAAGCAACGCGAAAGATGGGTTATGATGGTTATCAATGCAATTGCAAGTAATGTCAAAGGTGTCGACGATGTTACCGTCCTTGGCGAAGATGAGCGGTGGTGATGTTGATGTTGAACCGTACCTAGATAGCCGAAACACAAAAGGATACGGAAAACCCCAACTCAAATTCTCAAGGCAAAATTTGGCAACGATGTCGGAATAGGTAGTGGGAAAGGCTATGGTGGTGTTATGTGGAAATGGTGGAGGTAAGTGGAAGTGTATGTGGGCACGGGACAAAATTTGGCGAAAGTTAGGTGGTGAACGGGGTGGTGGATGGGATTGATGCTGCCAGAGGCCGGATTTCCGGGCTGATCGGGCCGGATGTCCGGGATGCCGGATGTCCGGGCTGCTCGGGCCGGATGTCCGGGCTCGATGAACACCGCGGGGGAGAGGTCAAAACCGGTCAAAATTTGGGCGATTTTGTGGATGAAAATTGTGGAAAAGATGGGGAATGCTAGATCTACCCGCCACACACGAAATCCGCGGATCAAATCCAACAAAACTTCATCACACTAACAAATCACAAAAAAAAAATGGGGCTATTTTTGTGGGGAATTTTTGGAATTAGGACAAAACAACAAAATCAAGCTAGAAAAAGAGGGGTAGGGGCTCCAATAACGTGATGAACGTGGCTCATGATACCATAGATGATGTAGGGGTAGGGGCTCCAATAAAGTTATCTACATATCTATATGTAATTTTACTTTTGATGTTCTTTGTACTACCTTGACAGTTGATCAATATATCGGAAGATTTTTCGCAAAAAAAATAAAAGAAATTGCCACGTGTTCATCTTATATTGTTGACATACTCTAATCACATGTGATCTCATTGCATCGAAATTGAGAGTGCCTCGAGTAAGCACGCTGCAGCCTTACGTGGACACATGCATTTGGCGATCTGTCTCCTCTCTCTCTCCGACGATCGTTGATGACGCGTCCATCCATTGTTTGTACCCACATGCTACTACTCTTCGTGCCTGGAATCCTGGATGGATATGGTAAACCAAATGGCAACAGAAGGTATGGGCCATGCACGCGCCCCAAGACCACGTGATGCCCGCGTCCGTGCCTTTATCCATGTAGCAGTAGCTTTTGTGCATGCAGCCCGTCTCCAGATCCAGATCTAGTCCGAGGAGACTATATATACCAGTGCAAATGAACGACCCACAAGCACACAACACAGACAGAGCGAACGAAGCAGTAACAATCAATCGACCAGCCATGAAGAAGGGAAGCGGCACCGCCGTCGTGCTGATGCTCTCGCTCGCGGTCCTCCTCGTCCTCGGCGCCGCCGTCGCCGACGACGCCATCATTCGCCTCCACTCCGGTGAGCTTTGAAATTAGCCTCAGCTGGTTTATACTAAGTCAGCTGGATATATAGTGCGTGAGCTCATCGATCTTCGGATCTTGTTGCAGATGCAGTGACGGAGGAGACGAGGCCGTGGGACTGCTGCGACCACCCCGTGTGCACCAAGAGGAGCTGGTGCGGCTGCAAGGACGTGGTCGAGCAGTGCTTCGCCGCCTGCAAGAACTGCAAGCCGGCCAAGCGAGCGGACGAGTCGGCCCCTTCCGGCTACATGTGCCGGGACGCCTACCACGGCAGTCCCGGGCCCAAGTGCATGCTCTGATTCTCATTCGGTTTGCTGTTCGAGATGGACGGTGCTAAGCTGCTGTGTGTGATGTTGTAGCTCTACTACGTACGCTAGCTGCTGGTGTGCTAGCTTTACGGCAGCGATTGAATAAGATTTGGACACTTACCATCTTAGTAGCAATGGTATTGCCGTTTAAAGAAGAAAGATAACAAAAACGTTTCAAAAAACATGCACCCAACTTCGTTTTAAACTTGCACTTTTTGCAGCATGCAATAATAATAAAATAGTGTAACTTTCACAGCAAAAATGTTATATGAAAACTATGGTTCAGCCGAATCCATGCACGATTGATTAAAAAATACAATTGACATGCATGTCACATATCCATATGTAGTAAGATGTTATATCGTACGGCATAGACCATAGGTTTGGCTGAACCATGATCCTGAATCACGTCTCTCCACATATTGCATAGTATTTATGTGAGTACATTTCCACTCACCCCGCATTCCAAAAATACCCACAAAAAATAAAATAAAAATCAAGTAACACAGAAAAACCAAAACCAAAAGCAAAACACACATAAAAACAGAAAATAAACAAACAGGCAGAGAGGAGGGCTGGATCGCACATTTACTGGGCTTCCGCGAAGTAGCAAATCGACTGACACAAATATGGGGTCAGTTGAAAATACAAGCCCAACGGAACAAACACAACAGTCCTGGAAAAAAATCCCCAAGCACGAACCTTAGAACAACAATCAACGGCCAAGAAATTGAATGACTCAAATTCAAAATTCAGACAACTTACAAGTAACTAAAGTGATTTTAGAAATAGGACTTTGGTCAAACTCGATGAAAGTTTCATGCAGTTTCATGGTTCATGCCGTTTCATGATGAAACGGAAGAAACCCGCACCATTCAGTTATTAAAAAGATAAGATTAAATAACAACTGCTGTCTCATTCATGATTGCTTATCCATTTTTTATTTTATGTACAGTCACAAACTGCAGGCTGCTGCACAACAACCCGTGCGCGTGCTAGTTACCGCCGGCGGCAAGAGCCTCTGGCGGCGTGCATGTGGGCGGGATGGCCCCGGTGAACGCGTCCTTGCAGACATTGAGGGATGGGTCCGACGTGGACAGCTCGCAGGTCTTGCAGGTGGGAGCGCACTGCTCGACCTCGTCCCCGCAGCGGCACGTCGGCGGGTCGGTCTTGGTGCACGCAGCCGAGTCGCAGCACTCCCACGGCCGGCAGATGGGCCCGGGGTCGCCGACGTACCGGTCTTCGCAGACCTGGAGCGACGGGTTCCGCGTCGACGGCACGCATGCTTTGCAGGTGGAGGCGCACTCGAACGCCTCGTCCACGCAGGTGCAGATCGGCGGGATCGACCTGGTGCACCGCGAGCGGTCGCAGCACTTCCATGGCCTCGGCGCCGCCATGACTGCTTGCTGGTCTGCAACTGCGAGGTGAAGCTGAGATGAGTTTCATGGATCATGGATGCATGATGAAGCCATGAACTAGAGAAAGGAGTTCACGCGCGCGCGACTGTACCTTGGCCTTGGCTCGGCAGGAGAATGGAACCCACCTCGCCGTCGACAGAGGGACGGCCGGCGATGAGCAGGGCTTCCTGCAGTGCAAGCATCAGCAGGATGCTAGGAACGATGGATCGCTTCATCTTCATGGCGTGCTTACTGAGCTTGCTTGTGCGTTTGAAGCTGCCTAGCTAGCGGCCAGCAGTATATGTAGCCTCGTGACGCCGATGGATCACCTAACGCGTGGAAATCGCTAGCAATGCAAGGAGCAGATTTGAACACGCAAACATGGTAGCTCTCTATCACATGTGTGTGGATAAGGACTATAGATTGATGACAAAGTGTTGACTAAAACCGTATATGCGCGTTTTCCATTGATTGTAGCATGGGTACGCTGACAATGGAACAGGATAACTGACGGTACGTCCGGAATTGACTGATGAATAAAATGCATTGCGTCCACACCACGCTTCTTCACTCGTGGGTAACGCTACATCCGGATTTGCTGGATGAGAATTAACAAAGTCTAGTCTAACTCCTACCCTACTTGATTAAGCAAACACATAAAAAAAGAACAACATTCCTACGAATCCCAGCGTAAAACCCAACAATGTAGAAGTTAGATGAGACATACTAATTTCTCATCGTACATGAGAGCTAGACAAACCCCAAATCAAGATTTGCTAATTCAAAATGGTTGACCTATTAGAAATTTTGCGGTGTGCAAGGACCTATTAGAAATTTTGCATTGTTTGGGCATTCAAGGGCCTCTAGTTAAAAAACAAATCTGGTTTTGGAAAAGCTTTAAAAAGCTAGATTGAGTTAACAAAGCATTGGATGAGTGTCCAGTGAGATGGTTCACTTTCTCACACTTTCCTATTTCCAGGTATGGAGTTCCATCAGGCGTCCCTTTGTCAGCGGCTCAAGATTTGTGAGCCAAAAAATGCCATACGATCATTGGTTTTCATATGCCTTTTCCAGTTGAAAAGAGAAACCCATTTCTGAGAGAAAATACACGGCAACACACAAATAGAACTAGGTTTCTTCAGGCATGTTTCCCGGGATTTTTAAGAAGGTTTTTAGTTAAGCATTTTTACCTAAACCAGATTTATCCATCTCTGTTTTTGTAATTTAGTATTAAAATTTCCGAGGCTTCAGTTGGGAAAGTTTGGAATACAAAAATAGAGCTTGGTCAAACTATGATCATTTCTAGACTAGACAATATGCATGTGTTCTCGCAAAAAAACTGTTCATGTGATATTAATATCATAGTTTCTAGCATTTGTTAGATGGTTTAAAAATAAAAAATACTTATAAGAAATTTATTTTGAAGTGGGATGATAGATAATTGTATAGTACTATACATAGAAATGGTTTTTAACAATTTCGTGTTTTGGAAACATTTAGGTTTTCTCGCAAATTAATTTTGCTGTAAATACTTTTGGGACCAATCCCACTTGGGATAATTAGATGATTTTCTTTGCATTTTATCACATTTTATTTGGTTGTCAATTCTTTTTGTTGAATTGATCTAAAGATCCAAGTAAGAAGCAAATCGTGCCTGCTTTTATTTACTGTGGATTTTATATTCTTAAATATTGATAATGTCCATATTTGTAAACACATGATATGACAACAGACCTTCAAGGCTGGAGATTGGATATTAGGAATGAGGTGAGTTTTTTTCCTTTAATGCCACAGTTGGGTCTAACACTGATATGCCAAAAACGGAGCCCATCACTAACGGCCGGTCCTTGTCCAGTGGCGGAGCGTGACCAAAGCATAAGAAGGGGCCAATTCTATATAAAAAAATGCATGGTATTTACAGTATGAAACAAGCTACTTAAAGACATCAAACAGATATATGGGACAATTAGATGACCATGTCATGATAATATTTATGTCTAGTGTGAAAAAACACATATATATACAGATCTGTCTCGTTCACAATATGCACCAGAGGCTGATGGATGTTCAACTGCACTATACTACTAAAAAGTTTGCAAGTCTATATTTATCGAGTCTAAGGCATTACTGCACTAACCAGTAACCAACGGTGTAGCGCGTGGGTGTCGGTGGCGTGATGGTGTGGGCGTCCAATCAAAGCGACGACAAACAGTGGAGGAGCAGGTCAAGTGCGTCGGGCGTGGGTGTTCAGCTTGAGGGTCTCGAAGGCCTGTGACTCCAACTGAGAAGGGGTTTAAGGAGAGGTCAAAAGAATATAGGAGTTCTGGTTCGGCGGTATCGGTCACTCAAATCTGGTCGGCAGATGGTAGGTCGCCATGGCCATGGAGAATTGGAGACCGAGTGGAGGAGTGGAAGCACGGGGAGTTGGGGTTGAAGGCTGGAGGCGGAAGACAGTACACGATCGTACCTATAGGTGTTCTTTATCAGTTAATGGGCTGGACTAAACTGGTGACTATGCCTAGTAATTTGGTTTTTGCGATTTGGAGGGGGGGGTCACGACCTGCTGGCCTCCACTACCCTCCGCCAGCTTCCTTGTCTACGAGTTAGTGGTATTAGAGAAAGTATAATAGGGTCACATGCATAGTCGGGTTATAAAAAGGGTCATTTGCATTTCAGCCCATAACTCGAACCACCTACTCAGATTTACATCTAAAAAGGGTCATTTGCCTCCATGTGCTCAAATTTGCCCCTCTTCCGTTAAGTGAGCTTATAGAAATGTCCTTTCATACATTTTCCGTCCAGTCGAAGGCCTTTGACCGTTAGATTTTTTTATACGCGCACTTAACGGTCAAATGTCTTCGACTGGACGGAAAATGTACGGAAGGGCATTTCTATAAGCAGACTTAACGGAAGAGGGGCAAATTTGAGTACTCCCTCCGTCCTTTAAAGAGTGTACTTCCAACTTTTGTTGGAAAGTCAAACTGTTTTATGTTTGACCGTATTTATATAATGGTACACCAACATTTATGCCATCAAATGAGTAGATTTAGATTCATGATAAAAATATATTTTCATCGTATGCCCATTTGGTTTCAAAAACATTGATTTATTTTTGCATAAACTCGGTCAAAGTTTGAGATAGTTTGACACTCCAACAAAGTTGGAAGTACACTCTTTAAAGGACGGAGGGAGTACATGATTTTTTAGGGGTAAATCTAAAAATGGGCGTAAATTAGTGACATAAATGTAAATGTCCCATTAAAATGTCACATCATACATTTTTCCCTGGTTGAAGGAAAGAGAAGAGAGAATAGAAGCGGGATCTAGATTTACAGTTTACTCTAGCATGAGCCGCAACATCACTTGTGTGAGAAAAAATGGGCCACACATTAATAACTTAACATGTGAATATATCTAACTACGAGTGTGCTATTAGGTTTGCCGTAGTTGACATGGTAACTTCATATAGCCGGCTGGTTGACTAAACTATTAGCCTTGCTTTAGTATTTCTGACGATTTTACTGTGACCATTCTTTTGATGACCGCGTAGGTCCGGACGTGTCCGCAAGCAGACCGGTCATGCCTCAAATTTACTACTCTGCACCCCCTTAAGACTGGGTCCTTTTGACGCCATGGAGGCATCCCCAGAGAGAGACGAGAGTGAAGTGACAGAAATTAACGTACCAGTCCGCAGGTTTTGTCTTTTTAGTAAGTTTCTGGATGTTGTTTTCTTTTGGGGCCCATAATATATATATGCATGTATTCATCTATATTTTTGCATATCGGCTTTTGTTGACTGTCGTATCCGGGAAAAGAAACTGATTTAAATTACTAGGACCACCCATCCATCGTACGTAGCCCGACGCCACCCGTTTTATTTTTTTGATGAAAGGCCACCCGTTTTTATTACACACAGGCAGCAAGCAGCTAGGCATGCAGGACCACACACAACATTACTAGTAGCCATTCATGTAGGAACACGCGTGGACGGCGTACGTCCGCTTACCGGTAGATCCAACGGGTGCGAGTAGATACACGTGCTAGAGTAGTACGTAGAGTTCAGTTACCGCCGGTGCCGGCGCCGGCGTCCGTGCACCTAGGCCCGGGGTCGCCGGTGTAGCGGTCTAGGCAAACACGGCGGGGTGGGTGCACATAACCATTGCAGTCCTCGCAGGTTGGAGCACAGTTGTCGACCACGTCCTGGCAACTGCACGTCGGCGGGATGGACCTGGTGCAGACGGTCACGTCGCAGCACTTCCACGGCCTGGGTGCCGCCATGACCACCTCCTGGTCTGCAAGTCCTCAACGAGCCAAGCAGCGATAAGTTTAAACTGAACCAGAGAGAAGAGAAAGGAGTCCACCCGCTTGGCATGGATCACCGTACCTTTGTCCTGGCTTGGCAGGAGAATGGCGCGCACGCCGTCGGCGACGGAGGGGTGGCCGGCGACGAGGAGGGCTGCCCCCAGTGAAAGCATCAGCAGGATGCTACTGCATCTCTTCATCCCCATCGTTGGTCACTCACTGTCACTGACTTGGCTTGTGCATTCGGCCCGTATATGTAGCCTCGTGACAACAGTGGATCAGCTAAGCTTGGCACGTTACCATTAACGTCTAGCAGTCGTGCTCCACGAGGAGCCAATTGATGATGTGGACCTGATGGCCACATGGGTACCCTGACAATGAGGTGTGCATGATCAATGATCGCACCTACTTTAAATCTAATCCACTCTCAGAGATGTCCGTCTCGTCTGATCTGCAGCACGCACGTAAGGGCATGGCCAACGCGTCCGCTCAACCTGATGCTCCGCAGAGCCAGGTAGGCTCGGAGTTAGGTTCGGATAAAAAGCAATAACCTCACACGAGATAGTGTAGCCTGCAGAAGAACCAGCCTCCGTTAGCCAAAAAAATTCAGAAACAATGGTCTGGTTGCTTTTTGATTAAATTAATAGCTGAGGCAAAATCAGGGTGCGCCCCTGTTGTACATGCCCTAAGAGATGACGACGGGTGCAATTCTCTTTTTCCCATCTAGATTGTGGTGACGGCACAGCTACTTCCGTTGTTGGTAAACAAGGCAATCCTTTGATTTGATCAAAGGCCCCATCGCCGGCATTATACATCAACTTTAAGGTATGTCATTTTTTTTGAATTGTTTGGATTCCTTATCACGTATGTCACGTGGTAAGGTGCGTCACTACTAGATAATACCTTACATGTTGCTACGAAAATTAATTGCAATATATTTATTTAATAATGTATGAGTCGTGTAACTCTTTTTTAGGGATTTAGGCACATCAAGATTCATACCGTGTGGGCAGGTTTGTGTGCTCTTTGCCAAAGAGAAGCCCACCTTGGATGGATGTGATGGGCTGTTTTTCTTTTTTCCTTTGCTTGTTAATGCGTGTTTTTGGGTTATTATTGTCAAGTTCTTTGTCTTTTCTTTTCCTTCGTATTCCTCTTATTTATCGAAAAAGGCTTTCGTCCCGCTTTATAGATAAAGCCAACTGCCAGAGCCACACATGATACAAAGGTTCACACACCACACACGAACAATAAAGTATGACAACAAATACTGGGGTTCTGCTGAGGACACGGCTCAACAAGCCCAAAAAAGAAGAACACAACAAATGGGGAGCTCAGCCTAGCTCCTAATCCGGCTCGGGGGGCGGTGGAGGAAGCGGCGGCGACAAGCGAAAAGCCATTGAGCGAAGGTCGGCAATGAAGGCAGAGATGGCATCACGATCCTGTGGGCGGCTAAGCAACCACCAAAACTGCAAGTAATACTGCAAGTAACCAGACAGTTTGAAGAGAGTGTCAGTAGCACGTCGGAGCCGAATGCGCTGAATCACAAGTCTACTGCGGGTCGTCCAGAGAGTCCAGGCGAGGACCCCAATCTCCAGCCACCTAATATGGCAAGTGCGCAGGGGGGGGGGAGGCTTGAAGTTCAGGGAACATGCCGGGGAAATTGGTGTGGCACCAATGGCCACCAACCACCTCTCTAAAGCAACTCCAAATAAATTGGATGGGCACACAGGAGAAGAAAATGTGATTCGAGTCTTCCGGAACGCCACAGAGCGGGCAAAGTCCATTGCCCGGACCATTGCTCTTACGGACCTCCACGCCGGACGGGGTCCGACCACGGAACCATTGCCACATGAAGATCCTAATCTTCATAGGTAGGTGGATGGACCATACCACCGTCAGAGGAAGAGGGCGGTGGAAGGGGCAATGGCCTGGTAAAGGGACTTGGTGGAGAAGCAGCCCGACGGCTCCAGGCGCCACCGAACTCGGTCAGATGCGGAGTCCACCTCGGATTCGTGTAGGGCAATGCAATCAAGCAATTCGTGCCAAGCCGCAGAATCCGGAGGCCCAAATGGCCTCTGAAAAACGAGGAGTCCTGTGTCAATAAGGGCACGCTCGACGGAAATCGGGTCGGGATGGAGAAGAGGTCGGGGAAGCGTGCGGCGAAGGGTGTGTCTCATGGCCCCGCAGCCGATCGAGATGGAGGTCCCAATGTGAAGAACCGGGAGCAAGTGGATGACAGACTGACAGAATTGGGAGCCACCAGACCGCTGAAGGCGAGCGGTTGTCCACGCTGATACTTGTTCCGGATGATGTCAAGCTAGAGACCACCTTGCCCTTGCGCGATGCGCCAGAGCCAACAGGATAGAAGAGCAATGTTCATACACTTAGAGCACATGATCCCGAGCCCCCCTTACTCACATGGTTTGCAAATGTACGGCCAGCTGACCATGTGGTAGTTCTGCTTATTATTGTCCCCAGCCCAGAAGAATCGCGCCTGGACTTTAGCGATCTCATGATGCAAAGTCTCGTGCAGGCTGCAGAAGCTCATGAGAAACAATAGAAGGCTTGATAGAGAGGAGTTGATGAGAACCGTCCGGGCTTCTTTACACAACCACCTCCCCTGCCAGGGCTCAATACGTAGCTGCAGTTTGTCCATGGTCGGCCGCAAGTTGTCGACGGAGAGCGGGGAGTCAGTAATGGGAATCCCCAGGTAAGACGTGGAGAAGGAGCCCATGCAGCAGCTAAGCCGGTTGGCGATGCTCCGACACTCGTCATGAGAGTAGCCCATCACCATCACATCACTCTTGTCGAAGTTTATCTTGAGCCCCGACTTCTGTTGGAAGCAAAGGAGGAGGAACTTCAGATTGGTGATGTCCGCGTCTGAGCCTTCCACCATAATGATGGTGTCGTCGGCGTACTCGAGGAGGGAAATCCCGGCACCAGCCGTCAGATGAGGAGTAATCCCATGGATATGGCCAACTGCCTTCGCCTTGTCCAGGATGGAGGCGAGGGCGTCTACCACCATGTTAAACAAGAAGGGGGAGAAGGGGTCACCTTGCCTCACCCCACAAAGGGTGGGGAAGTAGGGTCCAATCTCCCCGTTAATGTTAACTGTAGTACGGCCACAGGAAACCATCTGCATCACGCGGGTGACCCGACGGTCATCGAAGGCTTTACTAAGCAAAACTTCCCAAAGGAAGGACCAGCAAACCGTATCGTAGGCCTTATGGAAATCGATCTTCAAGAAGACCGCCTTGAGGTATTTGGCGCGGACGTCGTGAAGGACCTCATGGAAAACTTGAACTCCGTCCAGGATATATCGACCTTGGATGAAGGTCGATTGGTTGGGGTGCGTGATGGGGTCCGCAAGCAGGGTCACCCTATTGGCATACACTTTTGCCAGAATGCGGAAAATCACGTTTATCACTGTGATTGGGCTGAACTGACGGATGTCGGACGCCCCTATTACTTTAGGGATAAGGGAGATGATCCCAAAGTTAAGGCGGCCGAGGTCAATGGAGCCAACATAGAACACGTCGAAGATGGCCATGATCTCTGGTTTAATCACATTCCAGAAGGTCTGGGAGAATTTCACCGAAAGGACGTTGGGGCCCGGGGCCGACGATGAGTTCATGCCTTTGATGGCAATCCAGAACTCGCCCTCGGAGAAGGGGGGCGGCCAGACCGGTGTTCTCTGCAGGGGAGACCCGAAGGTGTCTGGCCCAGTAGTTTGGAGCAAGTGCTAGTCCTCCCCGAGGGGAGGAGGAGAAAAGTTCTTTGTAGAAGTCGTCTACGTGAGTGCGGATGTCTCTAGGGGACTGAAAGAGAGTCACCTCATCCCAAAGGAGGGGGATAGTGTTATGCTGACGCCGACCATTGGTGATGGCTTGAAAGTAGGCCGTGTTTGCATCGCCCTTCAGGACCCATTTCAGGGAGCCACGCAACCGCCAATACACCTCCTCATCCACGTAGATGATGGCGAGCTGATCCTGCAGATCGTAGCGGGAGAGCCACTCCTATGGAGAGAGGGCAAAGATGTCGCCCCAGAGGTTGAGAGCCTAGATGGAGACAAGTAAGTCCATTTTTCGCTAACGAAGATCACGACCCAGATTGGCTCCCCACCCCTTCATGAACTGGCGGGCCCGCTTTGCGCAAAACTACCAGTAGTCTATAGCCGAGGGGGTCGGGGGGGTGTGGGCACGGGCCTCCAACCAGCGTGCATGGAAAAGCCTCGACAAACCCGTCCTGGGACAGCCAGAAGGCCTCAAAGCGGAATGGGGGGGGGGGGACCGGAGGGCGCTCGTCTGTAGAGGACGGGAGCAGAGGGACGTGATCGGACCCAATCCGGGTGATGGCACGGAGGGAGGCGAGGGGGCAACGGAGGTCCAACTCTGGGGAGACAAGAACCTGATCCAGGACCGACTGGGTTCCAAGGCAACAAACAAAATGATTTTGCAACAATGCAAGAAGCGGCTAGGAAGGATGTGAAGAGGGCATTCGAAGTGCTCCAAACTCATTGGGAAATTGTTCGTCGAGCCGCAATGATATGGAAATCAGGGACTTTGTGTCAGCTGATGATATGTTGTGTCATTTCACGCAATATGATCGTCGACGACGAGGGTGATGGGTTTGCCAAAACCAATGATTTCGACAAACCTGAAGAACAAGTCCACATCTCGGAACAACAAGATGCACATCAACTTATCAATTTTCTGCAGGTGCATCAGAATCTTCAAGACTCTCAGGTGCATGCACATCTACTCAGTGATCTTATGAAGCATATGTGGGCCCACAATGAAAACTAAAGAGCTAATGTTTGAATTGTGGGCTTCAAATATGTTCCAACTATGTTCCCCATGGCTCCTTGGTCGCAAGCCCAAAGACATTGCTCCGCTCATTTACGAGACTTCCTCCTGAAAGCACTGGAAGGTACGGGAGGCCCTCAAGGACAACGCATGGATTCTCAAAACCAGACCGCCCGCATCGGATTCCATCGAGCATGTTGCTCAATTCTTCACCCTTTGGATGCTACTGCACGAGGTGCACCTGGATGAGCTCACTGAGGATGACATCCTATGAAAGCACACGAAATCTGGGCACTACTCTGCGTCCTCCGCTTACAGGGCACAATTTTTGGGCTTAGTCCTCTCCCCCATGGACCAAATGATCTGGAAGGCTTGGGTCCCATCAAAAATAAAATTCTTGGCTTGGCTCGCGCTTCAGGATAGGATCTGGACCGCTGACAGATTGGAGAAGCGAGGATGGCCTAACGGTGGCCCCTGCCCCTTGTGCCGACGGGTGCAGGAATGTGGCCCTCATCTTTTCTTCAGATGCCGCTTCACTCTCAGGCTTTGGAACATGGCTATTCAGAAATTTCGCATCCACGACATGGACACGTCCACATGGCACCTGTTTCACTCCGTGCCTGGTGGGCGAGCACATGCACCACGAGCACCACCGACAGAAAAGCAAAGGCATCAATTACCATGCTAGTGTCATGGGTCATCTGGAATGAGCGCAACACAAGAGTGTTCAGGCAAAAGAGCACACCTCCGTAAATCTTGCTCAGCATCATTGAAAACGAGGCAAACCTTTGGATGAAAGCTGGGGCAAAGAAACTAGGGTCTTTTTTATTGCGAGAATAATTGTATGTCGTAACTTGGGTGTGTGTTGTAACAAACTCTCTCTCCTCCTTATTGAATATATGAGGCAAATCATTTGCCTCCGTTTCAAAAAAATATCAACAAATATTTATTTACGTGTGATATTTACGGTTATGATGGATGTGCATGCATTTGAGGGTTTGCATTTGGTGAGTGCGACTGCTTGACAGCCAATATATGAGGTCCAAGGCTGCCCGCGGACACGTGTGCGAACGTTTAGAGGGCCGGATTTTTCAAGTCCGGCTATATATGCTCTTGTTTTTTTAGTTTAAAACCTCCGAACTCTGCCTATCATTTCAAAGCATACAATCACTTTGTGAGCATAGAATCACTTGTTAAAAGTTGATGCAAAGCAACAAAAGACATCAACAAGCAGTACAAAACTGTTACAACGTACTGCGGCAGACGAACTTAGCTAGTGACCGTTCGAGCTTGCTAGACCTGGATCGACACGCAATAATATAGTGCCTGGTACAGCGTGCACAGAGCTGCCATATCGATTAGTTTACGCCTCCTGGTGTCGAGGCCGACGCGTACATCACACTGCGTGCTTGGTACAGTACTACCTACTGTTTGTTAATTGCACTCATGGGGCGCGTGGGTGGGCATGCATCTTAGCACGTGGCTTCACGCGTGGATGCGTTCAACAATGATCCTGGGAAAGGAGACAGACCGAACCTAATGCATGTCACGTACGGCTGCAGCGAGCTTAACGGGGAAATCTCAATGTCCAATGCAATGAGATCGAGCGTGTCTCCAACATGTTAGCCAGACGAAGTGAAGACGTGGCAACCTATTGAACATATAAATCACTTTATGCAACCCGCCTTTCTAGCGCCATCGCTGGTTCAAATTGATCTGGCACGCTCGATCTGCCTCGATGGCCGATGCCAGCGTCCTTTTCATCGCCGTGGTAAACATCGTGCACTCGTTTTCCAGTACGCCACGTGACCAGGCTAAAGATGCTGATGCATGGGCCAGCCTTGCACCAGGACGGGCTGTGCGTGCATGTGTTGTTTACCGCGGGTAGGTAGCGTGGCGTTCGTGGGTTGGCAGGTCATTATTACCTCCCTCGTTTGCATCCAGCGGCGGCGCATCCACTTCAGCCGCGGCTGGCCCCATCTGTCAGTCACGTGGGTACGCGGCGTTCTGGTCTTCTTTGTTTACATGAGCGGCTCACTTCGGCCCGCTGGGTAAAAGAGGTTACTCGGCCTCTGCGTGCTGCTACGCGGGCTGGCTTGACCTCGTCGCCCTGCAGGTGGCCCCTTTCTGTCCTTGGTCCCGCGCGTCGGGCGACTTTTGTTTCTCTTTAGGTTTTTCTAGGAGTTAATGCGCCTGTTTCGGTCCCGGATGCGTGGTCTCCTTGCGCTCGTCTCTCCCTCTGTGCGTCCCGTCTCATCCCATCTGGTGCACCGATCAATACATTGAGATTGCACATCCCATATCTTGTCCTTCTACATGATATCTATCGCAGCAGCACGATCCTAACCCTAGCCGCCGCCGCCGCCGCCGCGTCTCCACGCCGCCGTCACCGGCCGCCGCCGCCGCCCTCCTTTCGGCCGCCGCCGCCGCCGCTTGTCACCGCCACCCCTCCCTCCGAGGCCGCCGCCACCGGTGGTCCCCTTCGCCTCCTCCTCGCGCCAAGACACCTCCCCTTCCCTCTACCAAGGCCAAGGCCACGCCCTCCCTCCCCTTTCAACCGCGCGCCCTCTCCTTCCTCCTCCCACCCACGCCGCACTCCGCCCCATCTTCCTCCACCCGCCGAACCAGCCATGAGCTCCTCCTCGTCCACCGCTTTCCAACCCGCTTGCGGTCCCGATGTCACCCTCGTCTGCGACCTCAACATCCATGAGCGTTCGGCCAAGCTCGATCACACCACCGCCTCCTACTCCGCTTGGAAGCGGTATTTTTTGCTTGTGTTCCGTGAGTACCTCCTACACGGCCACGTGGACGACATCGTGGACTCGGCGCTCATGATCAACGACGGGGAGTAGATGATCCTCGACGCCATCATCATCCGCTGGTTCTACCTCACCATCTCCAACGACCTCTTCCACACCGTGGTGAACGACGAGGACGACGCCTATGCGGTCTGGACCAAGCTCAACGGCCTCTTCACCGACAATCGGCTGCAGCGCAAGGTCCTCCTCTATGGTGAGTTTTACGGGTGCCAAGAACTTGACTCATCCATCGATGATTTTTGCATGCGCCTCAAGAAGCTTCGCCGATGAGCTCCGTGATCTCGGGAAAAGATCGTGACGAAGCTCCTCATCGACCCTCTCCGGCGGCCTCAACGAGGACTTCGGGAACGCCGCCTCCAACCTCACCCTCATCCCGGAGCCCACCTTCGCCAAGGTGGTCGCGTACCTCAAGCTGGAGGAGCGCCGGATGCGGGTGGCGCGGACTTGCGCGACCCACACCGCCCTCGTCGCAGGCACCGCGGAGTTCGGCCCGCCACCGCCCCCGCCCGACGCCGCCTCAGCCTGGGCGGGCGCCCGCCTTCCCGCCCGGATTCTGCCAGACCAGCTCCTCTTCCCGCCGCATCACCGGCGGCCAACGGAGGGGGGGTCGTCATGGTGGTCGCCGAGGTGGCTGCAAGTGGGCGGCGGCGGTGCTTAGGAGGAGCACCCGCCCGCAAAGAAGAGCCCTCACCGGCCCGTGGTACGCCGGCCAGAACCCCTGGACTGGCGTCGTGCATGCCTACTCCATACCGGTTCCCCGCGCCCTCGCTCGGGCCTTCTCGGCACTCGGCCTCCGTCACACACCAGCGTACGCCGCGCCGCAGCCCTAAGCGGCGCTTTACGGTCGCGGCCGCCGCTTGCGACGGCTGCGCCGCCTCTCCCGCCGGCATCGTGGGACCCGGCCCTTCTGGCGGCTCTCCACAACGCTCCTTCCCGTCCAGCTACACCGGCGGCGGCGATTGGTAAGTGGATAGTGGCGCCACTGCTCACATGGCGGCGTACCTCGGTAACCTCCACACTGCCCATCCTGTCCACACCTCCAACCGCATCACCGTCGGTGACGGTTCTTCTCTTCCCATCACCCATATTGGACATACATATTTTCCGTCTAACTCCACTTCTATATCCATGTCTAATATTCTCGTTTCTCCTGAACTTATTAAAAATCTTGTTTCTGTTTGTTCTCTTACACGTGAAAATCCGGTTACTATTGAATTTGACGATGTGGTTTTTCTGTTAAGGACGCTCGCACGCGGATGGTGCTCCACCGATGTGACAGCCCCAACGAGCTCTACCCGGTTCACTCCGCCACCTCCACCACTTCCGCCGCCCATGTCGCTCTCGCCACCGGAGTGGATCTTTGGCACGCTCGCTTGGGTCATCCTAATCCTGCCACACTTCGCCACATACTTGAGTTTTTCTTTCACGTGTAATAAGAACGAGGATCACTCGTGTCATGCATGTCGCCTCGGCAAACATGCTCGTCTTCCGTTTAGGCCTTCTTCCTTTGTTGCATCGTACCCGTTTGAGCTAATTCATAGTGATGTTTGGACATCTTCTGTTGCAAGTAATACGGGATTTCTTTATTATCTTGTCATACTTGACGATTTTTCGCATTATGTGTGGACCTTCCCGTTGCGCCGCAAGTCGGATGTTATATCCACTCTCGCCGCTTTCTATTCTTATGTTCTCACGCAGTTTGGTCGACCCATTCTCGCGTTGCAGACAAACAACGGGAAGGAGTTTGACAACATCGCTGTTCGTAATCTTCTCGCCACACATGGCACGATTTTTCGTCTCACTTGCCCGTACACCTCGCAGCAGAACGGTCGTGCTGAGCGCATCCTTCGCACTCTAAATGACTGCGTTAGGACTGTTCTCTTTCTTGCCAATGTGCCTCCGCTTTTGGCACGACACTCTAGCCACCGCTTCTCTCCTCATCAACATCCGCCCATGTCGTACTCGCGGGAACTTTACACCTCACCATCTTCTCTTCGGTGCACCTCCTTCTTATGAAGGGCTTCGCATCTTCGGCTGCCTTTGCTATCCTAGCATCACCGCCACTGCGCCTCATAAACTTGCACCCCACTCCGTGGCCTGCATCTTTCTCGTCTACCCACCTAACACTAAGGGCTACCGCTGCTATGATCCCGTCTCCCATCGTGTTTTCACCTCCCGACACGTTTACTTTGATGAGATGGTGTTTCCGTTTCAGCAGCAGGTACCCCTTGTCGTCTCGTCGCCGCCGGCCACCGGCGGCCCTTCGACGACCTCGTCAGGTGGACGATCCCGTCTGGCCCGTGGACCGCCTCCGGGCTTTGGCGGTCCCCGCGTCCTCCTGCCGGCGCCCGCCCACTCGGCCTCCTCGGCCGGCTCCGACGGCGCAGCCGGCGCGCCGCCTCACCCGCCGCCCCGACTTGGGCGCCAGCGGATCGGCGCTGCAGCTCGGCCGCCTCCGCTGCCTCGATGCTCGCCTCCTCGCCCGGCCCTAACGCGGCCCCTCGCTGGCTCGACGCGGCCCCTCGCTGCCCCGACGCCGGCCGTCTCGCCGATGGCTCCGGCAGCGCCGCCGCCTGGGCCGATCACCGGCCAGACCGGGCGTTCATCGTCCGAGCCTCCGTACTCGCGCGACGAGTACGTCCTCGCCTCCTCCGCCGCGGATCCGTCGCCCATTCCTGCGTCCGCTCGCGCCGCCCTCCGTGATCCTCACTGGCTTGCGGCGATGCAGGAAGAGTTCGATGCTCTTCAATGGAACCGCACCTGGACCCTGGTTCCCCGGCCTTCTCGGGCCAACGTCATCACCGGCAAGTGGGTCTTTCGCCATAAGACCCGCTCAGACGGTACACTCAAGTGCTACAAGGCTCGTTGGGTGGTCTGCGGTTTCCGCCAGCGCGCTGGAGTGGACTTCACTGAGACGTTTTCCCCGGTTGTCAAACCGGGCACGATCCGCACCGTCCTCCAGCTCGCCGTCTCCCGTGGCTGGCCTGTTCACCAGATGGATGTCTCCAACGCCTTTCTCCACGACCATCTTGAGGAGCAGGAGTATTGTGAGCAACCCACCGGCTTCGTCGACGCCTCACTTCCTGGCCATGTGTGTCTGCTGTCCCGCTCTCTTTACGGGCTCAAGCAGGCACCCCGAGCCTGGTACCAGCAGATCGCCGGGTTTCTTCAGACACTGGGCTTTAGCATTACTCGCTCGGACGCCTCACTGTTCGTCTATCGCCACGGCGACACGACTGCATATTTGCTGCTTTACGTCAACGACATCATCCTAACAGCCTCCTCCGCAGCCGTTCTTCAGCAGATTACTCTCCGGCTGCGTGACGAGTTTGCTATCAAGGACCTGGGTGCTCTACATTATTTCCTTGGCATTGAGGTCGTTCGGCGTCCGAACGGTTTCTTTCTTCATCAGTAGAAGTATACACATGAGCTTCTTGAGCATGCTGGCATGCTCAACTGTCATCATGTTGCTACTCCTGTGGACACGAAGGCCAAGGTCTCTGCTCTTGAGGGTTCACCTGCGACGGATGCTCCTTTCTACCGGTCTATTGTCGGTGCTCTACAGTATTTGACTCTCACCAGACCGGATTTTCAGTATGCTGTACAGCAGGTGTGTCTCCACATGCACGCCCCTCGTGACTCTCACCAGACCGGATTTTCAGTATGCTGTACAGCAGGTGTGTCTCCACATGCACGTACCTCTGGCTACTGCGTCTACCTCGGTCCTTCACTCGTCTCGTGGTCGTCCAAGCGACAACCCACGGTTTCGCGCTCTAGCGCGGAGGCTGAGTACCGAGCTGTGGCCAACGTTGTCGCCGAGTGCACCTGGCTACGACAGTTACTTCAGGAGCTACATCATGACGTCTCCCAGGCTACGGTTGTCTACTGCGACAACGTCTCTACGGTGTACCTCTCCGCCAACCCCGTTCATCATCGCCGGACTAAACACATCGAGCTGGACATTCACTTTGTGCGCGAGCAGGTGGCTCTTGGACGCATGCGGGTTCTTCATGTGCCGACCGCTCAGCAGTTTGCCGATGTGATGACGAAGGGATTGCCGACTTCTACCTTCGAGGAGTTCCGTTCAGTCTCTGCGTCACCGGCGCCCGCTCGATCATGGGGTGTTGAGTATATTGTGTACGTGTATATTTGTGTGTAGGGCCCACCTTCTGTTTTCTTTGTATAGTTGAGGTTGTGGCCCACCTTTGTACTTATATATACGTGCCTGGTGCACCGATCAATACATCGAGATTGCACAGCCCATATCTTGTCCTTCTACATGATTCACCTGCCTTCCCGCGCCTTGTCTTTCATCTTACCAAGGTTCCATCTTCTTCCTTGCCCTTTCCTTTGTTGTACACCTTTAAAAGTTAGTCTCCTGCTTCGTTCTAACCATGTGTGTTACGTGCATTGTGTCGTTTCGTGTCTTTCTTTACTATTACTTATTGATGATTGTTCCTTATGGCTGCTTTTACTGATCATTCTTGAACGTTTTTTTTTCTGCATGTGATTCTATCGTTGCTTCGCATGCTCAACGTCGTCAAGGACAAGAACACCTATGCCCAAGGTTATGTTCTAAACCTCTGTTGTGGTCACTACATTCTAGCGGTAGGCTTGAGCGAATTACTGTACAAGTCGCTGATTGGTTTCTAGCGTGTGCACACAAAATGTCTCCCTTTTTACAGTTACCACTTCGATAGGATACATGCAGTTCATTATCCCTGAGTGATTTGCTCCTAAAGATTTCAGATTTCAGAATGTGCCACTTTAATATCTGTTATGCGGCCTCTATTACACATAATTTGGTCCTAGAGATGTCAGGTTTCACAATGTGCCAGCTTAATGTCTGTTGTTCAGCCTCTGTTACACATGATTGAGCTTTTGCCCTTGTGTCTTCAATTTTGCTTTCACAGGTTCTTAGTGCTAAAAGCATTATTGTTCTACATTTTAGCTGTACTGGTCATGCCACTCTTTTTTTCCTTGCTCTGTAGCTAAAGCGTTAGTGAGAATGTTTGGGCTGAATTTTGACTTTGTAGCTCTTATTCCATGTGAGGCACATAGCATATTTATGTCATCCGGAAATAATAGTGTCATCTCAACTTCTATAGAAGAATCAAGCATACGTGGCTACTGATTTTTGATGTCATCATAAATAATAGTGACATTTGTTCTGTATCCTGATTGTACTGAGTTGCTATCGATTTATTAGTTGTAGAGACAAAAGAAACTTGAAAGGGTGAATTTTTTCCAATCCATGCTGCGCTTCCAACTCTGAAGACTGGAAAAAATATAATTCTCTTTGACCTCTCTTTCACTAATCCTTTAGGAAATGTTTGGAATACTTCTTCCATATTCAGATGGAATACATATAGTCAATGACATGCTTTTGAATTCATATAGACAGTTCATCATAGAAAATATAGTGCACTATATTTTGCGTTATATATGCATTTAGAAGACATCATTACTATTTTATCAATCATTCTTACTAGTTTCTAATCATGATATTTGGCATACCATTACTTTTCCTCTACAGGAGGATGACTACCTGATAGTAATTCCTTATGCCCACATATTTGATTTTATGCTAAAAGCTTTGAAGTTGCCCCCTGCAAGTTACTATCACAAGATATGTCCGGGCGGCAAGAATCATGTGACAGTTACTTTCAATTCTTCCTTGCAATTGCTTGATGGTTTGCTTGTTCCGACCTCAATATCGGGTGCAATTTTAGATGGCTATGAAGATGCAGAAGACAGTGCTGCTATCGCAGCTATTAGGTACATGGAAAATGCATATGGCAGAGAAATGTGAGACTACCACTACACCCATGTCAAGAGGCTAGAAAATCAAGTCAAGCATCTTGTCAGATGGTTAGTAGCAGCGAACGAGACAATCAAGAAGCTACGCAAAGGGTGGTACTACACCGTCAGATATATGAGTACGTATTCTACTCAAATACAAAACACAACGACTGCTCGACACTTGAGAGGGCAGGATAACACCAAAGGGGTTATGAAAGCAGCACTTGCAAGCATTGAAAAACTGACACAGAGGCTGCGCTATATTGGTACGAAGTCTGAACAGCGCCTGGAGACTACAAGAGATAGCTTTTGGTAAACTTCGGTCAATATGCGCTCACCAGGACGCTTCTAAGGTTACTAGAACAGCTACCTTTTGTTTTATATCAAGCAGTGTGGTCTATTTGTCATTTTGGAGCACTCTAAGTAAGATATGTATAGCCTGTAGCCTTCCATTGCTGCCTCTTTGGCTAAAAACACTATATCAACTTTAAATTCCGTTGTTATCTCTATAGTTAAACTCAGTTTGTCATCATTTGTCCTCTATGTAAATAACTGTCCTTCTGCTGCTATTTTCAGAAGACTACATAGTTAAACCACCTCTTTACTGTCCATGTATTAAGTGCATGAACGTATATACTCACATAATGTGTATAAAACAACATAATACATATAATAAACCACCTCTTTACTTCATAATATTTATGCCAGATATTTGTCTTTCTTTATGCCAAACAAATAAATTAATCAATTGAAATTTATACATCCTTAAAAACTATGCATATCTATTGGTAAAAAAAAACATTTTCAAACGCTTCTAAATATGCAAGCTCTACCTTTTGAAATTCCTTTGTCTACTGCATGTTCTCTACTATGCATATCTATTGGTAAAAAAAGTCTTCCTTTGTCTACTGCATGTTCTCTGCTCATTGCAACTATGCAAGCTCCACCTTTTGAAATTCTTAGTGTGAAGATGCCTTATCAAGAATATTAGCTCAGATAAGTCCAGATGTATGCTAACTAAAAAGGCTCTTATATACGTTTCAATCTGTATCTACATATTTCAATGCACACTCCTCCGATACCTGGCTTGCACTCAGCCTTTGCGCCATGGGCGCAACGGGTCATCTAGTATCTATATAAACTAAAAGCAAGCAAAATAAAGATAAGCAGGAAACATTTAGCAAGTACTCCCTCCGTCAATTTAGTTGTATATGTTGCAAGACTTTTACATTTTTATCAGCTGTCAAAAACAACTACTCTAATTTTAGATATATACTTAACCAGTTTATCTCAAATTTTGTGCTATTAATTTTGTTTTTTAACACAATATAAATGTAGATGGTCCAGTCAACAGGAACGTTTCTCCCCACAGAGTGAACCTCATCCACAGGTCTAAAATAAATTCTTTTAAATGTGAGCACCAGTACAAAGTTTAACACAAAAATCTGACGGGCTGGTTTCACCACCACAAACCTAACCATTTCAGCCACGTCCACGCTGCTAAACTTGTTAGATGAAGTAGATCAATGTAACTTTTTTATAAATAAAGACACCAAAGGGCATCTTAGATATGACTACTATCGAGAAGAACAATGACCAATACAATGGTTATATAATTGAATGTAGAACGATTAGCAAAAAGTAAAATTATATTTAAAAAACATACTAGTTTTCTTTCTTCTCCAATTAAATATCGTCCGCTCGAGACTGAAAGTTGCACTGAACCAACGACAACGAAGAAAAGTGATCCACACAGAACAGGTTGCAATCCATCATCACCAGTTTAGAGTGTAGGAGAAACTGGACTAAGCGACAAAACAATGCAAAAGAAGATGTCGAAGTCGCCACACCAAAAGTCAAATTAAAGACACATGAATTACCAAGATTTGAATTCCCAGAATCTGATCGGAACCAACAAATCCGGGGACACAAACTTTCACCGGCCCTTCGTCGATGTCTGATCAGACATCATCGAGATAGGAACAAGCCTTATTCCAATACGTTATCATCGTCACCACCTCATCGAAGTCGCCAAAGAAGAAAAAAACCGAAGACAACTAAAACGAGACGACGGATCCCCACTCCGGACGGAGAGGAGGAGGGGGGCCGAGGCAGCTGAAAGGATCGAGATGGACCTAGAGGGGGGATCGAGCTGAAAGGATCATCACCACTTCATATAGATTCACCAAATCTCAGACTCAACAAACTCATAACATAGGTTCAGTACAAGCTAAAACACAATCATAACAATAAGTTTGACTACATAGTTAGCTAGAAGATCATGCATATAGAGCCTACTCCCCCTTGGCATCAATTATCCAAAAATAGAGAATAGGGGGAAACATAAGAGCATCAAAGATCAGCCTCATCATCATCATCATGAACATCACTGCCACCCGCCTCGTCAAAGAAATCAGCCCACTCAGGACCCGTAGGGAAACCAAAATCAGAAGGAGGCTCGTCAGGAAGGCGTTCATCGTCACTGACATCATACACTCCGGAGTCTCTCAGGCGAGCCTTCAGAGCGTTCTTGGAAGTGACCATACGAGTGACAACAATGTGATTTTGGGAGCAATGGAAGGAGAACATCTTCATCATGGCAGAGTGAGCCTTCCCAAGAAAACGAGCAATGCGCCCAAAAGGTGCAGAACTTGAAGGAGAGCGGGCAGCATGAGAAGGAACACTGGCTGCGGGGCGACGAGCAGTAGCAGTAGAAGGAGGAACATAATCAGCCGCCATGTGAGCTGGAATGACCCATTGCTCATGCACGTGAGTGCGGACAATGGGAAAAGGAGCTACGCTCTCGTTAAAAGCCTGAATAAAGGGGGCATGAGGAAAAGCCCTCTTGTGCTGGAAGCTAGCAAGACGAATCTCATGCCATAGAAAGTGTGGAACATTGATCTTCCCTTTAGGAGATGTGAAGAGGCGATGCATGAGACCAATGCAATAGCTGCTGCAGGAGCCCTTGTCACCCATCTTGGGATAGATGGTGCGGATGATACACTGATAAATGATGTTGAATGGAAAGCGCCAAATGGAGACTTGGTTTAGACCCTTTTGTTTTTCAGTGGCAGACAAAGTTGATATAGGTCGAAGAAGATCCGCACAGACCGCAATGCCCTTGGGCCTATGGTTGGGGTCATCCTTGTGGATTTTGAACCCAGTGTCGGGAAATCCAAGGGCAGTGACAAACTGAGCATAAGATGCGGTGAGTGCAGTGTCAGAAGTCATCCATGTGACAGTGTTATCAGGAGCAAAGTAACATGTGGCATAGAATTGATGAATGGCAGCGTGGTTAAAATCATGTTGAAATGCAAATGGAGCAGCTAGATTGGACGACTCAATGAGCTCAATGGCTCCCGGATATTTCTCCGGATGAGTGCGAATATGCTCAAGATCAATGCAGATATGGACTGACACGCCTTTCGGGATGACAATCGTGGTGAAGATGTCGGCTTGGACATTTGTGCGAAAGCGACTATCCTGAGAATCCCTAACAACAGTAAATTGATCTACATCGCGACGCAATTTAAGATATGAAGCTTTGGGGACCTCGTTGAAACGCTTAACATGACGGCCGAGTGGCAATGGAGGCTCAATTGAGATGTGACGAGCATCACCGTGGGGTTGCACCGGAGGAGGAGGAGGGTGAAAAGTTGGACGACAAGTGCCCGGCTTTGGTGCAGCGACGCGAACACCAATAAACGGGGCCGGTTCCACCTCCTCAAGATCATCCTCAAAGTCCGACCCCTCCGAGGAGGAATTGCTAGACGAGCTGGGAGGACGAGCGGCACGTTTCCTAGGGCGAGCCTGCTCCTGGGAGTCATCGGAGCCACCACGACGAGACGGACGAGCCGACCCTCCAGCGACTTGCTTGCTAGCAGAGTGCTTGGTCCGAGGCATCATGACCTAGGGGAGAAAGAGGACACAAATCAACACCCCTCCATAGATCAGGGGTAGATGCATGAATGGGGGGGGGGGGAGGTTATGCCCTACCTTGAAGGGAGGAACACGGAGGAAACGGCCGACCGGACCAACAATAAGCAACCGGAGAGAGCGAGAGGCCGATGGGCTTGAGCGGAGCCAAGCAGGACCGCAGATCCGCAGCTGAGAAGACCCCTGGCGAGGGGCACGGCGGCGTGCGTCCGCGGCAAGTGGCCACACGGCAGGAACGACGGCGGCGATGGGGAAATAGTGGAGAGGAGACAGTTTTGGAAACCCTACCGCGCACTATATAGTGGTTGGTGAAAACGACCGGACGACCAGAGCCTACGGACGACCGGAGCTGAATAGGCGTCCGGACGACTGGGGAAACAGACGACCGAGTCGGGCCAAGAAAAGAATACAAGATAACAGAGATGATTTTACAGACGACCGGCGACCTCGGACGTCCGGTCGATTGTACCAGAAAGTTTATTACGGACGTCCGAAGTCTTACGGACGTCCGACGTCTTGGCGCCTAGGCCAACTAAGGGAACCAGAGAGGATTTCACGGACGCCCGGATAGGCCGGACGACCGGGCGATGGTAGCCAGAGGAGAATTTACGGACGTCCGGAACCTACGGACGTCCGACGCCAGAATTTTGACAAGAGGCAAGGTGTAAGTGTATGTGCTGCTGATCATGATGAGGAGAAGACAATTACCGTCCACAGTAAAAAAATATTTATTTAGTAACTAATACCCTACCCCAATCAATAATAGCCATATACTATTCCAATATTGGTCGCGTGATACAAGCGGTGGCTAATGCCACCATGTATGAGTAGACATGACATGACACGGAAAGATCTGAACTTTGAGTGCATAGTCACTACTCCATCATGTTAAAGCACCATAGTTTTAGAACCATGGTAACTTTGAGAGTGTTGGTTCTTTTTATGCATGAAATAGGGTGAGAACATTCATGAATTGATAGCCTCCCCCTAAATATATGCCTACATCATGACAAGACATTAGGTTCATGCATGAATGGGTACTAGATTTCACATAATATTGTCAAGCTCCAAGATACCAAGTTCACGCCTAAGTCGACAAAATCTTGCTTCATGTAGAGGTTTGGTGAAGATATCGGCTAGTTGATAATATGTGCCAATGTGATCAATGTGAATATCACCCTTTTCAACATGATCTCTCAAGAAATGATACCTAATATCAATGTGTTTGGTGCGGAGATGATCTTTGGGGTTCTCAGCAATATTGATGGCACTTCCATTATCACACAGAAGAGGCACATGTCTATAGGTTATACCGTAATCCTTCGAAGTTTGCCTCATCCATAACAACTGAGTTGCACAATTAGCGGCAGCAATGTATTCAGCTTCTGCGGTAGAGAGAGCAATACAATTTTGCTTCTTCGAGGACCAACTTACCAAGGATCGTCCAAGAAACTGACATGCACCAGATGTGGACTTACGATCCACCTTGTCTCCAGCCCAATCCACATCCGTATACCCGATGAGATCAAACTTAGCATCCTTGGGGTACCATGTGAACAAGGTATCTAAGAATATGCTTAACCGCCTTATGATGAATTTCCCTAGGGGAAGCTTGAAATCTAGCACACATGCATATACTAAACATGATGTCTGGTCTAGATGCACAAAGATAAAGCAATGAACCAATCATAGAGCGGTATTTAGATGGGTCAAAAGGGATACCGTTGGTGTCTTCAGTGAGTACAATTTTGGTTGGCATGGGTGTCTTACATGGACTAGCATTAGTCATGCCAAACTTTTCTAGGATATCCTTGAGGTATTTTGCTTGAGACAAGAAAATTCCTTCTTGAAATTGTTGAATTTGAAATCCAAGAAAGAACTTCAAATCCGTATTGAGTGACATTTCAAAATTCTTGGTCATGGAGTCCATAAACTTCTTGCACAAATGAATGTTAGGAGAACCAAAAATTATATCATCTACATAGATTTGGCATAAGATCAAATCATCCTTGTCCCTCTTAGTAAAAAGAGTGGGATCGATCACCCCTCTCACAAAGCCATCATCGAGTAAAAACTTCTTAAGATGATCATACCAAGCACGAGGTGCTTGTTTGAGGCCATACATAGCCTTATGAAGTTTATACACATAGTCTTTGTGATCGGGATCAACGAACCCAGGTGGTTGTGACACATATACTTCTTCTTGTAGAGGACCGTTAAGGAAAGCACTCTTCACATCCATTTGATGCAATGTAAATCCATTGAAAGCAGCATAAGCAAGTAAGATGCGAATGGATTCAAGACGGGCAACGGGGGCAAAGGTCTCACCAAAGTCCAAACCTTCAACTTGTGAGTACCCTTGAGCCACTAACCTTGCCTTGTTGCAGATGATTATACCATACTCATCTTGCTTGTTCTTGAAAATCCATTTTGTTCCAATGACATTGTGTTCCGTAGGTTGTCTCTTGACTAATGACCACACTTGGTTGCGTTCAAAACTGTTCAACTCTTCTTGCATAGCAACGAGCCAATCGTTGTCCATCAATGCATCTTGTACCTTGAGAGGTTCAACACTAGACACAAACGAGAAGTGAGCACAAAAGTTAGTCAATTGTTTACGGTGACTCTACCTTCCGATATGCCGGTGAGGATTTTATCAACATCAACACGACCGGCCACACGAGGCATGATGGAGGTTAATGTTTCGCGAGGTTCAACTTCATGTCCATCATCCACGTCCTCAACATACGGATCATTAATGTGTGGTGGAATATCTTCTTGTACATGTTGCATTTGTTGAGGTTCATCATCAATGATTGGACTTTCTTGTTCTTGCCCTTGATGATGATCTTGTTCTTGAAGATTCTCATAAAAAGGAACTTGATCATCTTCTTGTACTTGGACTAAGGGCATCGGTTGAACAATAGGAGTTTGTGATGGTAGGGGTGTTGAAGTAGTTTGATGATGTGTGAGACTTCCCTCTTCTTCTTCATCATCATGAGGTTCTTGTTCCATTGGAAGAAGTGCACCAACACCCATGGTTAAAATATCTTGAGAGGAATCTTCTTCACCTACATCACTTAGATCAACTTGCTCCCCATGGGAGCCATTAAATTCATCAAACACCACGTCACAAGTTTCTACAACACATCCATTGGATTTGTTGTAGACTCTATATGCGTGAGAGTTTGATCCATAGCCAACGAATATGCCCTCAATTGTTTTGGATTGAAATTTTCCTAACCGTTCTCTTTTGTTGAGGATGAAACATTTGCACCCAAATACACGTAAGTACTTGACATTTGGATTGTTCCCAGTTAGGAGCTCATATGGAGTCTTTTCCAATATAGTGCGGAGGAAGAGCCGGTTTGATGCATGGCATGCAGTGTTGACAGCTTCGGCCCAAAAACTATGTGGTGACTTGTATTCATCCAACATGGACCTTGCCATCTCCACAAGGGTACGGTTCTTCCTTTCGGCTACACCATTTTGCTGAGGAGTATATGGAGCTGAATATTGATGCACAATCCCTTCATCACTAAGGAATTCTTCCAAGGTATAGTTCTTGAACACATATCCATTGTCACTTCTTATTGCCAAGATTTCTTTGTCAAACTTGCGTTGTGCTTGCTTGGCAAAATCAATGAAGGTGATCTTCGTCTCGTCCTTGGACTTGAGTAAGAACACCCATGTATATCTTGAGTAATCATCAACAATGACAAGACCGTACTTTTGACCACCAAGACTATCCCATGAAGGAGGCCCAAAGAGGTCCACATGAAGAAGCTCCAGAGGCCTTGAAGTAGACACAATGTTCTTGGGTGGGTGCTTTGATTGATGTTGCTTCCCGGCTATGCATGCACTACACACATGACCTTTCTCAAAAGAGACATTTGTTAGTCCAAGGATGTGATTACCCTTTAAGAGATCTTGAAGATTCCTCATGCCGAGATGGGCTAGCCGGCGATGCCATAGCCACCCCTTGTCGGCCTTGGCCATTAGACAAGTTGCATGGAATGTAGTATCTTTCGAGAAATCAACCGTGTAAAGGTTGCCATCCAACTCTCCAACAAAGGCCACTTCGAGAGTATCTCTCTTAAAGACTTTCACAACCGTTAGTCCAAATAGTGTATCATAACCAACAGAAGCCAATTGACGAACAAAAAGCAAATGATATTTAAGGGATTGGACAAGCATGACATTTGCAAGAGACATGTCATTTGTGATAGCCACCTTCCCCAACCCAAGTACCTGTCCTTTTGATCCTCCACCAAACATAATGCTCATAAATGGTTTAATAGCTTCCATGAAATCGTAGAGCAATTTGTTATCTCCGGTCATATGATTGGTACATCCACTATCAATCGCCCATTTTACTCCACCGGAGAAGGGAACCTACACACAATTTTTACTTGGTTAGAGGCACCCATTTTGCAATGGGACCTCTCAAGTTAGTCACAAGGGTCTTAGGAACCCAAATAGCATAAAACCAAAATGCATTTCGAGGACCAACAAACTTTGCATAAACTTCTCCATCCTTAGTCTTACGAAGTACATAGGATGGATGCATGAACTCTTTTGGCTTGTTGAGAGTGGGCATGCCCCTTGTGGCCTTCCCACTTACAACCTTACCTTTCTCCTTGTGCCCTTCTCGTACAAAAGTTTCTTTTAGAGGGGTGGTGCACTTTTGAGAGGACGTCTTCTTCTTTCTTGTGCTTGGGTCAAACCCAAGTCCCTCTTTGGTGAACACTTCATTGTGTTGGCTCAACACCTCATTAAGGTTCTTTTGCCCTTGAGCACATGTCATGAGCCCTTTCTTGATTTGAGCTTTGAGAAAACGATTCTCCTCAAGAATAGATGCTAGATCACTACTAGAGTTAGTAGAACAAGCATCAACATTGATAATAGGAGACGAGTAAGCCTTAGCTAGAGTTTCAATATAAGTAAGTTTGAGCATCTCAAAACTCTTTGTAAGAAGGGTGAGCTCTTCTTCCTTAGTCTTGAGAGACATGGATAGAAGCTCACAATCCTTAGAGAGAGAAGCATGAGACTTCGCAAGCTTACTTTTGTCATTCATCAACTCTTCACAAGAGCCAATAGCCTTTTTCAAGGAGGCAAGATCTTTAGTATGAACATCAATATTTGCACCAATTTTTAAGCATAGTTCATCATTTCGTGTTTCCTCATATTGGACTTTCCGCTCAAGGATTTCACATTTTTCCTTTTCCTCGGTGATGAGGGTTTCGAGTTCCTTAATGGTGATGGTGTGCTTACTCACCATCTCCATAAGCATACGAAACATAGTGAGCTTCTTTCCTTTGAGAGAGCACATGAACTTATTAAGTTTAGCAAGCATAGGATCATTTAGATCATCATCCTCATAACTATCCTCCGCATCAAGATACTCATCACTAGGAGTAGAAGGAGTGAAAAGAGGAGGATTTGATCGTGGAGTTACCTTGACCTTGTCAGGAGAGCTTTGGTCCTCTCCATCTTATACCACGGCCTTTGCCATTAGGCACTTGTGAGCGTTGCCCTTGTAGTCTTTCATGTAGTTGTAGGTGACCACATCACCACTCTTGTTTACTAATCTCAAAGTGTTTTGAGAGTCTTGAGCAACTCCGGCAACGCCACTAACATCATCCGGATCGGATTCTTCTTGAGCAACCATTGCTTTTCCATCTCTCTTCTTGAGCTTGGAGTTCAAAGGATTTGGCAACTTCTTCTTGGGAAAGGTCTTGGGAAACCTTGGTTTATCTTCTCTCTTCTCATAAGGGCACTCGTTGGAGAAGTGATTGGTTTCTTCACAGTTGTAGCATCTTCCTTTGAATTTTCCCGCGCTAAACTTCTTGACAAAAAGAGCCATGTCTTCATATGAAGGGCCCTCGTCGGATTCAATCTCATCACCATCTTCATCATCCTCTTCTTCTTCTTCTTCACTTTGTTCATCTTCACATACATGCTTGGCCTTCAATGCAAGATTGATCTTTGATGATGGGGAACCATGCATGGCAAGATGTTTTGTGGCATTAGTCTTTGACTCTTCAAATAGTTGAAAGGTGGATACAATGTCATCTGTAGTCATTTCCTTGAAGGTATGGTGTTGTCTTATGTCCCACACCATTTGATGGTGAAATGGAGCAACAACATGAAGTAACTTATCCACAAGGAATCTCTTAGTCATGTTGAATCCATCTTGTGTCTTGTCACACTCACATGACTCAATATCGGCAGTGAGAGTCATGAGACGCTCATGGAGTTGATTGGGGGTTTCACCTTTCTCCATACAAAAGTTTTTCAATTGCCCCTTGGCAATTTCATATTGAGCACTCCGGAGGGTAGAAGTGCCAGTCTTGGATCGTACAACCGTTTCCCATAGTTCCTTGGCACTTGTGATGTGTATGAAAGGTCTCCTTTGCTTTTCATTCATACCTCTCCTTATCCACATGATTGCAGTGTCATTGAGGTTCTTGTCATATATTTCTCTTGGTGTGGGGTTCTTTGGATCAACCACATGATAGCCATACTCAATGATCTCCAGCATTTCATCGTTTCCATGTCGAAGATGATCCTGCATAGCAACTCTCCACAAAGAAAAATCGGAAGTGGCACTAAGCAAAGGAGTTTTGCCTTGAGGATTATATCTTGGTTTCTCAACCTGAGGTCTTGCATAAAGCCAAGGAACACTGGCGTGTTCATTGCTAGGAGGTTGTTGACCAAGTGGTGGAGTAGGCACAGTTGGCCTTGAAGCAGCACCACCCGAGAGTGGTGCAAGCACCGTGGACAACGTGGCTAATCTCATTTGGACCAAGGCCTCAAGAGAAGCATCATGCTCCTCTTTTTGCTTAGCAAGGGCCCGTTCTAGATCCTCCGACGTAAAGGACTTGACTTAAGAGGAAGCCTCATCTTTATCCTTAGGATCTACAACCAGGGAAGTCCCATCCGGGTTCATCTCGCTCTAGGGCGGTTAAGCCACAAGAATAGAGCACGAGGCTCTGATACCAATTGAAAGGATCGAGATGGACCTAGAGGGGGGTGAATAGGTACAATTACAAATTTTAATTATTACTTAGCAATTTTAGGCAATAATGCGGAATATGAAGATGAGCCTAACAATTGCAAGTGAGTACTAAGTACTAAGCTAGTAACACAAGTACGTAAGTAGGCAAGCACAATATGATGTATGTAAGTGCAAAGAGACAAGTAACCACAAGTAGAGAGTTAGGGTTAGAAATAACCACAACTCCGGGAGACGAGGATGTATGCAGATGTTCACTTCCTTGGAGGGAAGCTAGTCACCGTTAGAGAGGTGGATGTTACCACGAAGGCACACCAACGCCACCAAGGCTCACCCTATTCTCCCTTTGAGACAACACCACGGAGGCGTTTCTCAACCACTAGTGGTAGACCTTGGGGTGGTCTCCAAACCCTCGCAAACTTTTCAGAGGGTAATCACAAAGTTCGATTCCTCTCCAAATGACTCCTACCGCCTAGGAGACTCCAACCTCCAAGAGTAACAAGAACGATGTGGAAAAGCTCAAAACTTGCTCAAATCACGAATTCCTTTGGTGCAAAGGAAGGGAAAGAGTGGATCTGTCACTTGATTGGAAAACTTCTCTCAAATGCTCCTAGAACACTTGGGGATCTAGGATTTGGTGTAGGTGAATGAGAGAGAAAGAGAGGAGTGTTCTTGATATGCTCAAAGTGAGTGATCAACCCTATCCCGCGGAAGGGAAAGCCATATATATAGTAGGTGAGTAAAAGTGACCGTTTGAGGAACATAAGTGTACAAGATGGGTCGGACGTCCGGAGAACATCGGACGTCCGGAGGCACAAATAGGCCCGGACGTCCGACAGTTATCGGACGACCGGCCGCTGTGAAACTGTGAGCCACGACCCAGTGTACAGGACACGGACGTCCGAGATGGGCCGGACATCCGGAGCACGGACGACCGGAGAGTCCGGACGTCCGTAGAAATGATTCTGTTGTGAAAGTACCGGACGTCCGGAGAGTTCCGGACATCCGTAAAAGTCATTCTGTAAAGGAACACCGGACGACCGGAAGTGGCCGGACGTCCGGGCAACCGAGAGGGACCGGACGTCTGTAGAACATCGGACGTCCGAAGGCAAGGTATAGGAAAAGTGACTTTGAGCAAGTTTTTTACTAGATCCAACGATCCCCTCTTAATAGTGCGGGATCCCTATACTCAAGAACAAACCATAAATGAAGTCAATATCTTGTATCTCCATTCTTGAGTTTTATGCTTTTTGTCCCTAGTCATGATCCATGCACACGGTCTTTGAGACATAATCCTGAGATATACTTGATAAACATGATTAGTCCCTAGCATATGTGTTGTCAATTGTCATCAATATCAAAATATGATTAAGGGTATGATTGTACTTTCAGCAGCAGCAACAGCTAGGGTTAGGAGGCGGCATCCATGCAAATTAACATAATTTACCCTAGTGCGAAACACAACTTCGAGAATAACAAAACTGCATTCAATTTCGCGAAAACATGGTCACGAACTCCATTTTCACGGAGTACACACGCACGACGACTTGTCTTATTCATCATTGCCTGACTTTCCATTTTTATTCGTGATTGCCTGAGCTTCCATTTTTCTTTTATTGCTGTGACCTTAGAGTTAGCGACTCAAGCTGAGGCTAGACCGCGTTGATCAGGTGATCAACGAGCATGCTAGTCACCGCCGGCGGTGCACTTGTCCCCCGGGAAGCCATAGTACCAGTCGTTGCAGACGCCGCGGGATGAGTCCAACGTGGCCGGCTCGCATTTCT
Organism: Aegilops bicornis; assembly: GCA_021605145.1. Lineage (NCBI taxonomy): Eukaryota > Viridiplantae > Streptophyta > Magnoliopsida > Poales > Poaceae > Aegilops > Aegilops bicornis. The sequence continues at coordinate 25,064,573 of CM038671.1, forward strand.
CGCAGGTCGCAACACACTGCTCGACCTTGTCCATGCAGCGGCACAGTGGTGGGAACGACCTGGTGCACAGAGCCATGTCACTGAATTTCCACGGCCTCTCTTCTTCTTCCGCCTTCTTCTTCTTTGTTTCAACAGGCTGGGTGCACACGGGCCCCGAGAAGCCACGGATGAGGCCCCTTAGCAGACTCCTCACAGTCCAGCTCAGCTGTCTCAGCTGTCTGAGTCGTCTCCGGCGCGTGAGCAGTCTCCACCGCCTCAGCCGTCTCAGGCGCGTCAGCAGACTCCACCTCCTTCGACGTGTCAGCGGACTCCGCTGCCAGCAGTACAAAAGGCAGGAAGAAATTCAAAACTGGTCCAAGCCTCAGGGCTCCTCCAAAGTTATCATATGAGAGGACTGACTAGGAAAACAATGACATCGTGGATGCCAAAGTGCATGTCCATTTTGAACGGAAACATCCACCTCCGAAGTAAATAATAGATCTAGTGAAAGCCAAGCCCACTCTGGATGCCCTTAAACGACCACCCCCGCCTTCGCCGCAATCCAACTATGCCCGTTGTATTGAAAAGACATATGATGAAGCGCGACGGTCGGGAAGTACTACCAGTGCTGCAAGACGAAGTGGGAAAAAATTCCCCAGCTCGACAAACAGGAGAAGCAATCGTGCCCCCCGCTCAAGGTGTCTAGCGATATAGCTAATCATCCGGGGCTAGCGCCCGGTACCACTCTTGGTGATTACGTGAGCGATGATGTACAGTTTGAAATGGCTGAGGTAGTAGCGCCCTTTACATACGAGCATGGGAAGCCTAGCTCAGCTCATGACTTGCTACTGTCTATAAGTATTACTTCTGTAATTAAGTCTCTAGCTCAGCTCGCTCATTGCATGTATATATGATTTTCCTCACTATATTATGCAGATTGAAGATCGTCGAATGCAAAAGAGGACAAATCTATGATATTGGGTTCATTAGCCCAAATACCGTGAATGAATGGACGGTACAAAACAGAGTTGAAGATACTGAGGAAAACTTGCTAAAAGCGTTTCTTCGACATTAAAACAAAAGGAAAATACTCTTTTCTTACAATTTCAAGTGAGTATTACTGTCATGTGCATATTCAGTTTTGCTTACTCGAGGTTAAGTACTGTAATTGATAGTTATGCGTGCGCAGGTTTCACTTTATTCTGCTATCCATTAAACTTGATGGGGGAGTAGTAACTATGTTAGACTCGAGGCATAAAGATCTTAAGGATTATGCGGACATTAGTGCAATGCTCCAGAAGTAAGTTCAATCATTATCGCATCATATCGGCAACTTTCGTTCATTTTTTGATATAAAGTAATCATTTTCATTGCCGGGCAGGGTTTGAAAAAAGTTCACCACAACGGTTCCGGGTCTGAAGAAGGAGCTGCGATTTACACACCCCAAAGTAAGTAGTACTAGCTAGTTCCATGCATCTCTCATTGATTCTAGTTTCATCAATACCATTATCATGCTTGATTATCAATTTGATTGAACTCTATTCCCGTAAAGTGCCTGTGGCAGGCAGACAGGAATAATTTATGTGGATACTACCTTTGTGAGTTCATGCGCCACTCGACCTCTGAGCGGGGCTCCTCTGACCAACAATTTGAAGTACGTAAACAATATTCATAATTTAATTTTATTACCATCAATTGTCTTGAGTTTCATTCATATATAGGCATTGACCCCCTTCTTTAAATTAGATGCGCAAGATGCGGGAAGAACTCCTACCACATGATTGCATACGAGCAATTGAAGAGGAATTGACGGGATTCTTTTTTGACCACGTCATATATGAAAAGGGAGAATACCATACGGAAATTTAAATGGATTTTCAGTAGATGATATCAGGGATCGTAAGAGATGTTATATTGTACTCCCTCCGTTCCAAATTACTCGTCGCAGAAATGGATGTATCTAGAACTAAAATACATCTAGATACATCGATACCTACGACAAGTAATTCGGAACGGAGGGAGTATGTGTGTAGTAGCTTCGGATAGATATACGAAAAATTGTTGTTCGACCAAGCACGGAGAAAGAGAGGTCACTTCTCTATATATATGTTCATGATGATGTTATGTAATTAATGGTTCCTTCATCTGCCTACTAGCTAGCGTCGAGTTCTCTCTATATGTAGTAGCTAGCGTCAACCAAGCACGAAGAAAGAGAGGTTACTTCTCTCTATATGTAGTAGCTAGCTAATACAACATGGAACCCCTAAACTCTCCAAAACCCTCCTTTCAAAAAAAAAAACCAGTCCCTGGGAGCTGCTGACGCGTGGCTGCCTTTTAGACCCGGTCGGTGTTACCAACCGAGACTAAAGGTCCTCCTGCCTAGGCGCTCCACAACAGCCATGTGGAGCTTCTTTAGTCCCGGTTCGTAAGCCAATCGGGACTAAAAGTAATGGGCATTAGTCCCGGTCGTTTTGTCCCGGTTGCAGAACCGGGACTATAGGCCCTCTGAAACCGGGACAGATGCCATATTTTCTACTAGTGATCTAAGCCCTCGCATATTATTATTTTCATAAATTGGTTTAGAGCTGGGGTGGGGTGGGGTGGGGGGGCATTGGCCCCCTCATCTTAACACATAGCTCGGCTCTGCTAGTATATTGGTATTTTGTATTTGTGATGTAATTTTTTTATATAAATTGGACCACCTTGACATAGAATTTTGGCTACACCACTAGTCGCAAGGCAGGAACATGGCGGCGGGTGGGCTCAGGCTGCGCCAACGGAGGAAGGAGAACCCCACTCGTTTTCAGTTGAGATAACACACTACTGCTGGATGGTGGTGACGCTTCGCTCCATGGCTTGTTTCGTTGATTACTAGTGCTAGTGGATGTGGGTGTGGTTTGCATTGCATTCATTACGAGCTGGTATATGTTGCCCCGTTGGACCAATTGCAAGGAGACGAACTTAGCTAGTACTATTGCATCCAAAACAAGTGACGTTGATTTAGTACAAAAGTTATAGTAAATTAGCTATTAGAAGGAACAAGTATACTTTTAAGGACTGTGCTAACGTCCATGCATACGGACTATTAGCGATAGATCCGGACGATTCATCTATGGTTGCTCGGGCTGCCGTTGGCGAGTGTTGATTTTTTATTCTTTTTTAATACAAAAACAAACACATACAGTCTAATGTTTAATAGCTGCATACATGCATATAGAATAAAACTGCTGATGTCATCGAAGATTTCATCAAATTTAGAACTTTAAAATGTTTTGTAGGTCAAATCGTCGCTCCGATTGAAAAATTGTTTTTACATAAAAGATTCATCGCGACTATACCTTCGAAACTAGATCCTATGTTGGTATATTTCGATGTTTTTTCCGGGTCAAAAGTTACCACATCTAGACTAAATAAATTATCACCTCTATGGTACGTCAGTTACCATCTTGTTTACATAGAAATCATCGGGGCATAAAAATGGCTTCTCCAACATTCTCTTCACCTTAAGTCCACATTGAAATCTCTTTAAAGCCTTATATTTAAGAATGAAGGGAATACATGGCAACAAAGACAAAGAGAGCACAGAACCTTTACAACTTTGGCACGGAGATGAACTTAGCTAGATCTGGATCGACGCACAAGCAATAGTATAGTGCCTCTACCAACTGCGTGCACAGAGCTGCCACATCGATTAGTTTACGTTTACTGGTGGTCAGAGGCCGACGCGTGCATCACACTGCGTGCTTGGTACTACCTACTGTGTTTGTTAATTGCACTTATGCGACGCTTGCTTGGCTCGATAGTCGATACTACCCTCAATTGCCATCTCCATATCCATCCATGGAGGCATGCATCTTAGCACGTGGCTTTCCACTTGGATGCGTTTACCAATGATCGTGGGACAGGAGAGAGATAGAATCTAATGCATCTGTCCACACGTACGGCTGCAGCGAGCTTAATCCGGGGAATGTCAATATCCAATGCAATGAGATCGGGTGTGTCTACAACATGTTAGCCAGATGAAGTGAAGACGTGGCAACCTATATATATAAGAGAAAAGTATGTTTTTGTTCCTAAAGTTTCCCAAAAGTATAGACTTGGTCCCTCAAAAATTTTGGTTTATATTTAATCCTTCAAGTCTCAAAACTGGCTAAGTTCGGTCCAAAACCAAATTTTGAGCACGTTGACCGGGGTTTGACCACATATGACCAGGTTTGACCTTGCTGACCAGGTTTGACTGATGAACAATAAATTAAAAAAGGAAACAAATTCAAAAATCTGAAATTTTGTGGCAACCGACATGCTTTTAAATTTACAGTTCATCATCCAAACCTGGTCAAGATGGTCAAACCCAATAAAACACGGTCAAACCCGGTCAACGTGCTTAAAATCTGGTTTTGAGACTTCAAGGATCAAATGTATACCAAATAATTTTGAGGGACCAAGTCTATACTTTTGCGGAACTTGAGGGACGAAAAGCATGCTTTTCTCTATATATCACTAGTAGAAAAACGGGCAATGGCCCAGGCCGGGTCAGCCCATTAGTCCCGGTTCTGCCATGAACCGGGACCAATGGAGGTATTTGTCCCGGTTCGTGATCCCAGGGGGCCGGCCGGGGCCTCGTGGGCATTGGTCCCGGTTCGTCTGGCCCTATTGGTCCCGGTTGGTGGGACGAACCGGGACCAATGGCCTCGCTCCTGGCCCACAACCATTGGTCCCGGTTGGTGGCTTGAAAGGGACCAAAGGCTCCCTTTAATCCCGGGTTCATGCCACCAACCGGGACCAATGAGGTGCCTATATATACCCCTCACGTAAGAGCAGAGCACACTGCCTGCTTTTTTTCCGGCCGAGGGGAGAGGGCTTGGTGGTGCTCTAGCTCACCTCCTATGCACACAAGGTGTTCGATGGAATGCCCGAGCCACACTACTTAAGCTTTCTCCTCTCCAAGCTCGACCTCCAAGCTCCATTTTCCTCAATATTTGTCTAGGTTTAGCGGTCCGTCACGCCCTGTCCCCGTCTTCACCGCCGTCCATCACCCGCGCCGATCTCATCTCGGCACCACCGTGGTGAGCCTCTTGTTCTTATCTTCTTTCTGAAAGGAAAAATATTCTTACTTGTATGTTTAGATAGATACTTGTATTATTTTCCTACTTTTATTATTGCATCTTATATAGTGCGATGGTTTTGGTATCCGCCCCCGTCGGCCCTCGTCCTGTCTATGATTCGGATGTGGTATATATTATCTTTTCATAACTATTTGTTCATTTATTGTTTATGAAAATTATGCCGACCAACGTGACATAGATTTTATTTATCTAGGAGGTTGTTGAACCGGAAATTCCAACCGACCCTATTGTCGAGAGGTTAAATTTAGTTGAAGAAGAAAACAATTTCTTGAAGGAAAAATAAAAAAAACTTGAGGAGGAGCAGATGATATTGGAGTTGCATGTTGCGGATGTCGTCGATGATCACAAGATCAAGATGGATGCAATGCGCTTGAAGATTAGAAAGATTAGAAAATATGCCATTCATACTGAGGCTTGGTATCATTATGCCGTTGGATCAGTTGTTACCTTGGTTGCGATTATGATCGCATTTATTTTTGCATTGAAATGTTTTACATAGTTTCAATGTATGGTTTAATTAATTTAGATGCTCTGCAGAGCTTTATGTTGTTAGATGAGAACTATGTATATACTTTGGTTTTTATGTGATGATGAACTTCTATTAATTTGGTCACTTAATTATCTATTCATGATGTTCTGTAATGATTTTTGACATACTTAATTATATATAATGCACGCAGATGAACCGGCAATGGATGTACGGTGACAGGCACACCTCCGAGTAAATTAAGGGCGTGCATGATTTTCTCGAAGTGGCTGAGGCAAACAAGCAGAATGGTTTTATGTGTTGTCCATGCCCTATATGTGGGAATACGAAGTCTTACTCTGACCGGAAAATCCTTCACACCCACCTACTTTACAAGGGTTTCATGCCACACTATAATGTTTGGACGAGGCACGGAGAAATAGGGGCTATGATGGATGGCGGCGAAGAAGAAGAGTACGATGACAACTATGTGCCCCCTGAATACGGTGATGCTACTGAACATCAAGAGGAACCAGACGATGTGCACGATGATGCTGCAACGGGCGAAGCTTCTGAAGATCAAGAGGAACCAGACGATGTGCCCGATGATGATGATCTCCGCTGGGTCATTGTCGATGCAAGGACGCAATGCGAAAGTCAAAAGGAGAAGCTGAAATTCGATCGCATGTTAGAGGATCACAAAAAAGGGTTGTACCCCAATTGCGAAGATGGGAACACAAAGATTGGTACCGTACTGGAATTGCTGCAGTGGAAGGCAGAGAATGCTGTGCATGATAAAGGATTTGAGAAGCTACTGAAAATATTGAAGAAGAAGCTTCCAGAGGGTAACGAATTGCTCGACAGTACATACGCAGCAAAGAAGGTCGTATGCCCTCTAGGATTGGAGGTGCAGAAGATACATGCATGCCCTAATGACTGCATCCTCTACCGCGGTGCATACAAGGATCTGAACGCATGCCCGCTATATGGTGCATTGCGGTATAAGATCAGACGAGATGACCCTGGTGATGTTGACGGCGGGCCTCCCAGGAAGAGGGTTCCTGCGAAGGTGATGTGGTATGCTCCTATAATACCACGGTTGAAACGTCTGTTCAGAAACGGAGAGCATGCCAAGTTGATGCGATGGCACAGTGAGGACCGTAAGAAAGACGGGAAGTTGAGAGCACCCGCCGACGGGTCGCAGTGGAGAAAAATCGAGAGAAAGTACTGGGATGAGTTTGCAAAGGACCCAAGGAACGTATGGTTTGCTTTAAGCGCCGATGGCATTAATCCTTTCGGGGAGTAGAGCAGCAATCACAGCACCTGGCCCGTGACTCTATGTATGTATAATCTTCCTCCTTGGATGTGCATGAAGCGGAAGTTCATTATGATGCCAGTTCTCATCCAAGGCCCTAAGCAACCCGACAACGATATTGATGTGTACCTAAGGCCATTAGTTGAAGAAATTTTACAGCTGTGGAATGGAAACGGTGTACGTACGTTGGATGAGCACAAAAAGGAGGAATTTCACCTAAAGGCGTTGCTGTTCGTGACCATCAACGATTGGCCCGCTCTCAGTAACCTTTCAGGACAGACAAACAAGGGATACCACGCATGCACGCACTGTTTACTTGACACCGATAGTATATACCGGGAAGCTGCAGGAAGAATGTGTACTGGGCCATCGCCGATTTCTTCCGACCAACCATCAATGTAGAAAGAAAGGCAAGCATTTCAAAGGCGAGGTAGATCACGGAAGAAGCCCGTCATGCGTGCGGTGATCACGTACTTGCTATGGTCAATGATTTACACGTAATCTTTGAAAAGGGTCGGCGGACTAGCTGTTCAATGACGCTGAGAATCACGCACCCATGTGGAAGAAGAAATCTATATTTTGGGACCTACCCTCCGGAAAGACCTAGAAGTCCGCTCTTCGATCGGCGTGATGCACGTGACGAAGAACCTTTGCGTGAACCTGCTAGGGCTTCTTGGGCGTGTATGGAAAGACAAAAGATACACACGAGGCACGGGAGGATCTGCAACGCTTGCACGAAAAAAAGAGGGCATGCCTCCGAAGCAGTATGAAGGTCCCGCCAGCTACGCTCTTATGAAGAAGAGAAAGAAATCTTCTTTGAATGCCTGCTCAAGATGAAGGTCCCGACTGGCTTCGTCGAATATAAAGGGAATAATAAATATGCGGAGAAAAAGTTTCGTAACCTAAAGTCTCATGACTGCCACGTGATTATGACGCGAATCGCTTCCGGTTGCATTGAGGGGCTTCTACCGTAAAACGTCCGATTAGCCATTGTGAAGCTATGTGCATTTCTCAATGCAATATCTCAGAAGGTGATCGATCCAGAAATCGTACCAACGCTAAGGAGTGATGTGGCGCAATGTCTTGTCGGTTTGAGCTGGTGTTCCCACCATCCTTCTTCAATATCATGACGCACGCCCTAGTTCATCTAGTCGACGAGATTGTCATTACGGGGCCCGTATTTCTACACAATATGTTCCCCTTTGAGAGGTTCATGGGAGTCCTAAAGAAATATGTCCGTAACCGCGCTAGGCCAGAAGGAAGCATCTCCATGGGCCATCAAGCAGAGGATGTCATCGGGTTTTGTGTTGACTTCATTCCTGGCCTTAAGAAGATAGGTCTCCCTAAATCGCGGTATGAGGGGAGACTGACTGGAAAAGGCACGCTTGGAAGGGACTCAATAATATAGAGGGACGGATATTCTTGGTCTCAAGCACACTACACAGTTCTACAGAACTCTACCTTTGCGACCCCGTATGTCGATGAACACAAGAACAGTCTGCGCTCCAAACACCCGAGCAAAGGCGACGATCGGATTACATGTGAACACATCAGGACTTTCAGCAGTTGGTTGGAAACACGTCTCAGAGGTGACAACACTGTTTGTGATGAGCTATACTTGTTGTCCAGGGGACCATCTTCGACTGTAATGATTTGGAAAGGATACGGGATAAATGGGAATACATTTTACACAAGTGACCAAGATCAAAAGAGCACCAACCAAAACAGCGGTGTCCGCTTTGATGCAGCAACCGAGAGGGGAAAGGACACATATTATGGTTACATAGTGGACATATGGGAACTTGACTACGGAGTAGATTTTAAGGTCCCTTTGTTTAAGTGCAAATGGGTCAATCTGTCAGAGGCGGGTGCAGGTAGACCCACGATGCGGAATGACAACGATGGATCTGAAAAATCTTGGGTACACTAACGAACCGTTCGTCCTAGCCAATGGTGTGGCACAGGTTATCTATGTGAAGGACATGTCTACGGACCGAGAAAAGAGAAGATAAGGAAGCGAATACATCATTCGATGAGCCAAAGCGCCACATAGTTCTGTCAGGAAAAAGGGACATCCTGGGAGTGAAGGGCAAGACAGACATGTCTGAAGAGTATGAAAAGTTCCATGAAATTCCTCCCTTCAAAGTCAAGGCTGACCCAAGCATCCTGATAAACGATGAAGATTATCCATGGTTACGGCGCAATAAGCAAATGACACAAGCGAAGAAAAAGTAAATACTTTCTCCCGCAACTATTATGACGATACCATGCCAACTTTGTAACAGACGAGTATGATACCATTGTCCGTTTTGTACATGCACATGCTATGCCAACTTTTTCAGAGTTCATTAGTCCCTGGCCCATGCGGCTCGCCCCTGGCCCATGACCATTAGTCCCTGGCCCATGCGGCTCGCCCCTGGCCCATGACCATTAGTCCCGGTTTGTGCCACAAACCGGGACTAAAGGGTTGGTCCTCGTTGCGCTCAGAGTTTAGTCCCACCTCATGAATCAAAGGCGCTCACACCGGTTTATAAGCCCGTCCCTCTACGCCTTGTTGAGCTCCTCTCAAAGTGAAAATAGATGCCCCTATACAGAATTTGACCTAAATTCATAGTGAATTTCTCTGAAATTCATAGAAATTGATTATGAATTTAGGTCAAATTTTCTCTATAGGTGCATCTATGTTCATTTTTTTAGTAAAGTTAATCACAAACTTGTAATTCACACAAATTTCAAAGAATTCAAATTTTAACTATTCAAATTTGAAAACTAATGGCACAAACAGAAAGTTTATAATTTTTCTAGAACTAATGCCACTAACAGAAAGTTTATAATTTTGCCGACCTAAAAGCAAAAAGAATTAAAAAATAAAGCAAAAAACCAAAAGAAAATAAATAATGCAGAAAACAAAACAAAAAACTAGAAAAAAATAAAAATAGCAACAATAAGTATTTTGTTGTAAGTAGAAACAAAATAAAATGAATAAAGCAACAAAGAAAACAAAAAAAGTGTTTTCAAATTTGAAAACTAATGGCACTAACAGAAAGCTTATAATTTTTCTAAAACGAAAAGCAAAAATAATTAAAAAATAAAGAAAAAAACAACAAAAAATAATTAATGCAGAAAACAAAACAAAATATATGGAAAAAATTAAAAATAGAAACAATAAGTATTTTGTTGTAAGTAGAAACAAAATAAAATAAATAAAGCAACAAAGAAAACAAAAAATAGTGTTTTCAAATTTGAAAACTAATGGCACTAACAGAAAGTTTTTAATTTTTCTAAAACTAAAAGCAAGAAGAATTAAAAAATAAAGCAAAAAACTAAAAAAAATAATGCAGAAAACAAAACAAAAAAACTGGAAAAAAAATAAAAATAGTGCCGCCTACTGGGCCCCAACTGCCTGAATACGACTAGAAACCCTACCATGGGCCAGGATTCAGGCCCGCAGGAGGCCTAGTAGGCCCACAGGCACATAGTGACAGATTAGGCCCGAAAGCCTGCAGTTGAGAGGAGCTCGAGAGGGTGGGCGCAGCAGCGCTTATAAACCACTCTCGAGCCCTCTGAACTAGCGAGGTGGGACTAAAATTTTGGGCGCGGGGCAGCACAAGGCCTGCATTGGTCCCGGTTCGTGGCACAAACCGGGACCAATGCCCCCCTTTAGTCCCGGTTGGTGCCACCAACCGGGACCAAAGGCCACCGCTTCCCGCCCTTTGGGCTGCTGAAAAGAGGCCTTTGGTCCCGGTTGGTGGCACCAACCGGGACTAATGCACCTTTTAGTCCCGGTTCGTGCCACGAACGAGGACCAAAGGCTTTGCTATATAAGCAAAGACTTAGGAAATTTTCACATTTCCCTCATGATTTGCCCGACGACGGCCTTGAGCACATCGACGCCGTCGAGCTGCCCCGACGCCGCCGCCTTGTCGCCATCGCTCACGGCTGCCGTCGCCGTCGCCGCCCGCCGTGCCGCCCGCGCCGCTCGACGCTGCCGTCGCCAGCGCCGCTCGCCCGACACTACCGTCGCTGCGTGCCGTCTCGCCTCGATTTAACGCCGCCGCCTCGCCGTCTGCCGTGCCGCCCCCGCCTGACGTGTCGCTGCCCCTGCTTGACGTGTCGCCGTCGCCTGACGTGTCGCCGCCTGTGAACTCCAGCGCGTCTGCCGCCCCGCCGCCGCCACTGCAATTTTTTAATTATACATGCTATTTTTACATGTTTTTACATTTTCATATATATATATATATATATATATATATATATATATATATATGTACGTATGTATTTTTTAGATATATGTATTTTTTGATGTATGTTCATATATGTATATATGTATTTTTTACATGTTTTTTGTATGTATGTATGTATTTTTTCAATTGTAATGATGTTTTAAAAATACATATATGCAAAAGTTAGATTTTTAATTAGAAAAGTTTTATCTATATATGTTCTCTGATTTAGTACGTTTAGGTTAGTTTTATATATTTAGGGTAAAAAAAGGATAAAAAAGACTCCTTTATTCTTTCTTCTCCTCTTTTTTTTCTTCTTCTTCCTCTTTTTTTATCAGGAACGAGGGTCGTCGAGGGTCGCCGAGCGGTAGAGGAAACCCTAATTAAATAGCAAGTATCGTCGGTCTGAGATACATGTGGCCGTCGGTGTCGGACACTACATCCACGTCCCACAAGTGACGCGGGCGTCGATGCCCATGTCACTTGTGGGACATAGATGTAGTGTCGTCGTTGTTGTTGTCGATATACCCCCTCCGGATAGATTCATGTATTTTTAAGAAGGAAAAAACAAGCATATTATTTTCCCGTGTAGCGTATGTCGTCCTTGTCGATATACCCCCTCCCGATAGCTTCAGCACGTGGGGGGGGGGGGGGTCGATATTACCCCCTCCTTGAAGCGTTCTCGAGGCCACCCCTAACCCTTGAAGCGTTGTCGAGGCCACCCGAAACCCTAGAGAAGCAGCATCGAGGCCACTAATTAATATGATTCCTTATTGTGATTACCTAGCTAGTTCTACGTTTGCCACTAATATATCCATATCTGTCATGTTTGAATAATAATTGCCATGTTGTAAATATTTGTAGAAACTATGGACACCCCCCGAGAAGACGCACAAGAAGCGTTGTTGAGGGACATAATCATAGAAGGAAGTGATGTCGTCTGCTCATTGATGTTTCTCAACGACACCGATGGTCTGGAAGGAGAGGGTGAAGAAGCAGCTGGCTATGATTATGATGGCTCCGGTGACCCAATGCCAGAGTGCAAGAAGTAGACCGTGAGGACGGCTCCGGTGACCGAACCGAGTCCGGCCAGGTATATATATTAGTTAAGCCTGTGTTGACTAGCTAATTGATGCATTCATTGTTTTGGTATGTACACATATTAATTAACTCTCGTCTTTGTTCTTTTTTCTAGCCCTGCGGATCGAGCACAACTTCGGTAAAGAGACGAGGCCCGAAGAAAAAGTTGAGCTCGGATGAAAGGTTTGAGATCATAGCAATCGCGCGCGACGGCCAACCGATTGAACCCATCCGGACAAAGAAGGCATTTGTTGCTCAGTGCGGGGTTCTGGTTAGGGACAAGATCCCGATCGGCATCCACCAATGGTATAAGCCTAAGAACGAAGACCGTGAGGTGTCTTATGTCAATGATATGGAGAAAAATGATCTTTGCACTGAGCTGAAGTCAAATTTCACCCTACCGCCAGAGGATGATCCGGAGAAGCCAGTTAAAGAGCAATTAATCTAGTCTTTTGCTCTTAAGAAGATGGCAGACCTATTCAGGAGTTGGAAGAAAGACCTGAATAGGTTTGTCGATAAAAAAGAGACACCGGAATTCAAGGGCAAATTTGAGAAGATCAGAGATGACTGGCCCGCATTTGTGGCCCGCAAGACATCGGAAAAGAGTAAAAAGATGTCGGCGACAAACAAGCAAAATGCTGGGAAGAAGAAGCTTCACCATCGCACGGGTTCAGGTGGCTACCTCATAGCCCGGCCTAAGTGGGCCAAGGCTGAGAATGATCTGCTTGATAAAGGGATCGAACCAGAGACAATGAACTGGCCAGACCGTTGCCGGACTTGGTTCTTCGAGGCTGTCGGAACCTTGGACCCTCGTCGTGGAAGTGCATTTGGACGGACGATCAATTGGACATACCAGTCAAGAGGCTTCAAAGAATATATCAAAGCAGCGCAGCAAGGGACGTTCTTTCAGACAGAGAGAACGACGAGCTCACAATGGCCCTCAGGGAATCTGAGCACCTGGGCGGACACGAGGCACGCCAGCTCCGTTTCATGGAAGGCTGGGTTTCGGACGCAGCGGTTACAAATTCAGGAGAGGGGAAGAAAGTGCAGCAGACTGAACTGCAGCGCTGCATGCAAGAAGCCTGGCGATAGAGGAACGAGAAGCAAATCGCAGCAAGCGACCTGCGAAGCTTCCCCCGAAGCTACCCCGCCATCTCAGCGAAGAAGCAGCGTGGCTTCCACCGAGCTGCTTCAGCCGGAGCATGCCTTGATGGCTCCTGCCAGCTATCCCGTGGATGCTATCACGAAGGTTCAAAATTTCCACCTTATGGCGCAATGGATGAATTTGAAGGTCAAGGCGGTTGTTGGCTCTGATTATCCTACTGAATCCGGCGCGACTTTTCACTGCCGGCCAATTCCAGAAGGATATGCTAGGGTGATGGTGGATGAAATAACGGAGGGATTTGAGGACCTCCGGCTTGACCACCGCTCGTAAGAAAGGAAAGAAGACATCCGCTCTGTCTGCTCTGCCGGCGTCTAGCAGTACAGCCAAAGGCGGGAGGACATACAGATTCGGTCCTTCTCTGAAGACTCCAGAGAAGTTACCATACGAGATGACCCCAGAGGAGAACGCGAAGATCGCGTGAACCGAAGTGAAGGACTGGTTTCAAGGGTTGAAAGCAGAGACATCCACCTCCGGGAGGAGAAGGTAGATCCGGTGAAATCGAAGCGCCTTTCTGGCTGCCTGACAAAACCACCCAAGTCTCCGCCGAAAGGCAACTATGAGCGCATTATTGGAAAGGCATTTGCCGAAGCGGAGAGGTCGGGAAGTACTGTCAGTGATCAAAGGATGAAAGAACGACGAGCTGGGAAACAAATTGCCCGGCTCGGCGAACAAGCGAAGCAATCGTGCCCCACGCTCAAGGTGCCTGCTAGCGACATCGTCGATCCGAGGATGGTGCCCGTTTATAGCAATCCTGGAGATTACCTGTCCGACAATGTACATTATGATTTCTTGGAGGTGTAGATACAAAGATACGAGTACGGGAAGCCTCTCGTCAAAGATGAAAGATCTCTATCAACGATGATGCGAAGATTGCATGATTGGTACATGAAAACCTGCGAGAGAGTCCGAGGGGAGGAGTACTTTGTATGTGAGAGTTAAAAGGAGCATGACCTCGTTGGAATTGAACTGTTGCCTATTCCATTTGAGGAGTTCTATCAGTTTTTCAATCAATTGGCCCTCGATAAAGCAACGGTCACCTGCTACATCGTCTGTAAGTAGTACTACTTACATCATTAATTCTCTCTATATAACTCAGCTCTTTCATTGCATGTATTTATAATTATCCTCACTATGTTATGCAGATTGAAGATCGCTTGAATTGAAGAAAAGGCAAGTGGGTGATATTGGGTTCATTAACACATATCTCATAGATGCAACTGAGGTTAAATATCATGCCGAAAATACCGAGGCCAACTTGCTACAATCGTTGATAATAAATGAACACAAAGATATAATACTCTTTCCTTACAACTTCAGATGAGTGTTACTGTCTTGTGGCATATTCGGTTTCCCTTATTAGTCCAGGTTATAGAGATTAAGCTTGAGCAGGGAGTAGTAACTGTCTTAGACTTCAAACAAAAAAATCCGGAGGAGTATGCGGACATGACTGAAATGCTCGAGAAGTAAGTTAAATCGATCATTATCCACCATATCAGCAACTTTGTTCATTTCTGATATCAAGTAATTATTTTCTTTGTATGGCAGGGTTTGGAGAAAATTCACCAAAAAAGCTTCGGGACTGCCGAAGAAGCTGCAATTTAGACAACCGAAAGTAAGTACTATAGTAGCATATTCCACGCATCTCCTAGTGATTCAAGCGCTAGTTTCATCAATACCATTTAGCATGCTTGCTAATTATCAGTTTGATTGACCTCTATTTCTTGTAAAGTGGTTGTGGCAGGAACAAGGGAATGATTTCTGTGGATACTACATTTGCGAGTCCATCCGCCACACGACCTGTGAGCGGGGCTACTCTGACAAACAATATGAAGTGCGTAAATAACAATATTCACAATTTTATTTTATTACCATCATTTGTGTTGAGTTTCATTCACAATGTATTGACCCCCTTCTTAAAATTAGATGTTTCGGATGCGGGATGAACTCCTAGCATCAGATCGCATGTGAGCAATTCAAGAGGAATTAGCGGCATTCTTTCTTGACCACGTGATCGCTGAAGATGGAGAATACTATGTGGACCACGCGTCCGTATGTTAGGAGATTATATTTGTAAAAGATAATTATTGTATATATGTAGCCGGTAGTGTCAGATAGATATACAAGAACTTGTTGTTCGACCAATCTCTCGGAGAAGGAGAGGTGGTCGATATCACTTCTCTCTCTGTATGCATATATGTTCATGACGATCTTCTGTTTCCTTCGTTTGCTTACTAGCTAGCTAGCGTGTCTAGCTAGTCCTCTCTATACGTATGTATAGTACGTAGCGTCGACTAAGCATGGACAAAAGAGAGGACACTTCTCTCTATTAATTAACTAGCTAACACAATATATGAAACACCTAAATTAAACACCCAAAACCCCCAACCCCCCCCCCCTAAAAAAAACAAAAATCCAAGCCACAGAAATGTCGACGTGGATGCCTATTGGTCCCGGTTGGTGCCACCAACCGGGACCAAACTCCTCCTGCTGGGCTCGGCGCACAGGCCACGTGAAGGCCCATCTGTCCCGGTTCTAGACTGAACCGGGGCTAAAGGGCCAAGGCATTAGTACCGACCCTTTAGTCCCGGTTCAGGAACCGGGACTAAAGCCCCTTACCAACCGGGACAATAGGCCCTTTTTCTACCCATGTATAAACCAAAAGCAAGCAAAATAAAGATAACCCGGAACCTTTTAACAGGTACTTCCTCCGTCAATTTATCCGTATATGTAGCAAGACTTTTACAAAAAAAATTGCGGGTGAAGACTTTGACATTTTTATCAGTTGTCAAAAATAATTACTCTAATTTTAGATATACTTAACCACTTTATCTCAAGTTTTGTGCTATTATTTTTGTTTTCTTAACACAATATAGACGTAAATGGTCAGATTTTGTAGTCAACAGAAACGTTTTTTCCCACAGAGTGAACCTCATTGAAAAGTCTTATTTTTTTTAATGCAAGCACTAGTGTAAAGTATAGGACAACGACCTGGTGGGCTGGTTTCACCACCAGGAACCTAACCATTTCAGCCACGCTTAGTTCACGGTGCTAAATTTGTTAGACAAAGTTAGATTAAAATATATTTTTATGAATAAAGAGATCCAAAAGGCATTTTAGATCTGACTACTATCAAGAAAAATAAAGACCAGTACAATGCATATACAAGTGGACGTAAATGATCAGTAAAAAGTAAAATTATATTTAAAAAGCATACTAGTTTTCTTTCTTCTCCAATTAAATGTCATTCCTTGGAGATTAAAAATTGCACTGAACCAATGATAACAAAGAAAACTGATATATGCAAAACGCCCTCATCATACCAGGCTGAAGACCGCAATAGCCACTGCCCATTGAGACGTGATCTAAATATCGTTGAAGCATCATCTCACATAGACCTAGCTGCAATCCATCACCACTAGTTTAGAGTGTAGGAGAAGCTGTACTAAGCCACAAAACAATATAAAAGAAGATGTCGAAGTTGCCACAGCAAAAACTAGATTAAAGACACATGAACTGCTAGGATTTGCACTTTCCAGAATCTGACTGGAACTAACAAATCTAGGGACACAAACTCTCACCAGCCCTTAACCAACAAATCTAGGGACACAAACTCTCACCAGCCCTTCGTCGGCGTAAGATCGGACGTCGTCAAGATAGAAAGAGGCCTTATTCCAACACCTTATCGTCGTCACCACCTCATCGATGTCGCCAAAGAAAAAAAACCTAAGTCAACTAAAATGAGACGGACGAATTCCCACTTCAGATGGAGAGGAGGAGGGGGGCCGAGGCAACCGCGGCAGCTAGGGTTAGGAGACAGCGTCCATGCCGATTAACATAATTTACCCTATTGCGAAACACAACTTCGAGAATAACAAAACTGCATTCTATTTCGCGAAAACAAGGTCACGAACTCCATTTTCACGGAGTAGACAAGCACGACGACTTGGAAAAATTCGAATCTGAGCCTGAGCTCATCTGCACCTGCGCTCACGAAAAAAATCAAAATAAATACTACAAAAATTCAAAAAATTCCATAAAAAGTTTGGGTGGTGGACAATTTAATGCGTGAGGTACGCTCCAATTTTCAAAACATTTGGACTTCTGTGCAGCTCTCAGCAAAAAAGACAAATCGGAAGTGTGTAAAAATGTGTACTGTTCATATACTGTTCTAGTCTGATTTGTCTTTTTTGTTGAGAGCTGCACAGAAGTCCAAATGTTTTGAAAATTAGAGCGTATCTCACGCATCAAATTGTCTACCACCCAAATTTTTTTAAATTTTTTTGAATTTTTTACGAATTTTTTTTGACCGGGTGCATCCCGGGCACCGAAACGCCGTTCTCGACGACTTGTCTTATTCATCATTGCCTGACTTTCCACTTTATTTTATTGCTTACACACACTGCAGGCTGCTGCAGCTACTAAAGCTCAGGCTGGACGGTGTTGAACAGGTGATCAACGCGCATGCTAGTTACCGCCGGCGGTGCACTTGGGCCCCGGGAAGCCATGGTACCAGTCGTTGCAGACGCGGCGGGACGGTTCTGACGTGGCCGGCTCGCAGCTATTGCAGTTCGCAGCACACTGCTCGACCTTGTCCATGCAGCGGCACATCGGCGGGAACGACCTGGTGCACAGAGCCATGTCACAGCATTTCCACGGCCTCTCTTCTTCTCCTTCCGCCTTCTTCTTCTTCTTCGCTGTTGCAACAGCCTCCGTGCACATGGGCCCCGGGAAGCCATGGTACCAGTCGTTGCAGACGCGGCGGGATGAGTCGGACGTGGCCGGCTCGCATTTCTTGCAGGTCGCAGCACACTGCTGGACCTTGTCCATGCAGCGGCAGATCGGTGGGAATGACTTGGTGCAAAAGGCCCGGTCGCAGCACTTCCACGGCCTGGTCGCCACCGTTCCTGCTTGGCCTGCAGCAAGTCCTCAGTTAACGAGCTAAGGATGCGATCAGTTTCCTTATTCACCAGCTAGCTACCTGAACTGAACTAGGAAAAGAAATTGATGGCGTGGTCACCTTTGCCTTCGCTCGGCAGGAGAATGGCGCTCACATCGTCGGCGCCGGTGGCGGTGGAGGGGCGGCCGGCGGCGACGAGGAGGGCGGCCTCGAGTGAAAGCAGCAGCAGGATGCTACGAACAATGCAGCTCATCTTCATCTTCATGGCTGGTTACTGAGCTTGCTTGTGCGTCTCAATCCGGGTAGCTTTCAGAGCGTATATGTAGCCGCGTGACGCCCATGGAAACCAACGCGTGGCGCCTCACCATTAATTTACTTACAGATTCGGACACGTAGTGCCACATATGGGTGCTGGACCCTGGTAGATAGTGAGCGTAGAGTAAAGACACACATCACGCATGCATCCAGCCATGCAGGCACGAGAAGCACGCCCTCCATTATTTCAACTGCGGCATGGGTACAAGTACGAATCAGATGCATTGTGTCCACGCGCCTTTTCATACTTTGTGGCTAATCGATCGTTCGAAGAGCCGGCCCCTGTAAAAGCAATTTTACGGTCACCGTATTCGCAGTCTTTTTTTTGTTTTTGCAAAACATTCAATCTATTCATAGTCTATCGTGGCAGTATAACAAAACCCAAAAATAATAAAAATTACATCTATATTCATAGACAACCTAATGACGACTGCAAGCATTGAATCGAGCCGAAGGCACGCCGCTGTCATTGTCCCTCCCGCATCGGAGCCGGACAAAAGTTGTTATAATTTACAGTCGGAAAGTCATCGTGCTAAGACTCTATAGGACCAATGCACCAGAATAATAACCATCGCCGATGAAGAGTAGGATAGACTGGAAGGATCACACAAATGTAGACTAACGCCTAATAGATCCAAGCAAATCCATCAAAGATAGATCCGCCGGAAACACACCTCCACACGTCCATCAATGATGCTAGATGCACCACTAAAACGGAGGCTAGGCGAAAAGAACCTTATTCCATTATCAGAAAGCCGCCGCTGTCTCACTTTTTAAAGCAGGATAAAAATTTTAACAAAACTTAAAAACACATGTATAAACGGAGCCCTTCCACGGAAGAGCCGGGATCCACACGCCCTCATGGTCCTGTAGGCGGAGAACCCTATAGATGAGGCGGACCAAAGACAATGCCAGCGGCAGGCTGAGAACCCTATTTTTTTAGGGGAGGAGGCAGCTGCGTCTTTTGATAGGAAGTTGTTAATTCTCGAAATACCCCTTCACGAGCTTCTTTATGGGTGCTTGTTTATAATGAAACATTTTCTTTGGTCGACATCATCACATCAAAAATAGACGGGCCTACCTGATTTCACAACGAATTATCTTGAGTTACTATGATATTCTACCAAGAGTAACATGATCGGAAAACTATTGTACCAAGCTCATGTACGCAACTGCAAATTAATTATTATTTTTCTAGCACTACTTTTCATAAGTAAAACAAAAATCTCTATTCCTAATGTCTCAGTTGGTAGGTCACGTTCCGGGTTTTATTTTCATCCCACCTCACCGGTCTTTTTTGGTACTTCTTTGGTACTTGCTCCCACCTCCCGCTCAGCCGAGACGGTTTATTTTCGTACTCCCTCCCACCTCCCAGGTAGTTCCCTCCACGCAAAAAAAAATCGAACCAACCAATCTCTACTGCTAATGGAGCAGTTGGTAGTCTCCGCCGGTCAATTTTCGTTCCACCACTTTCGTCCGGTTTTTTTCGTAGGTTAACCGTCGAAGATTTTTTTCGTCGCCTCCCCCACTTCATCGGTTTATTTTTACTTCACCCTCTCACACAACGAAAAAAACTGAACTGATCAGAACTTTCCATACTGATGCAAATTATTTAGTAATGTCTTTATGTAAAAGAATCAATCATAATCAATCTCTAAAGATCAAATCTAAATTAATTAATCTTCATAACGTTTGTTTCCTTTCGAATCACGTCCATAACTTTCCTTCCTTGTTTGGGCAGAAACTGTTTGATAGCAGAGATTAGTAAGCTTCCTATGAGTGTAGTAATAGGAAGTATTCTTTTTCTTGATGATTCGTTTCCATGCATGATGATAGTAAATTATGCCAACATTCACCACTATTTATCAACGTCATCAATCGTATCCATTTCTACTAGTTTTAAGGGAATCTGCTCGCTATGTCTTTTTAAGGATCCGCTCGCTAAGTAAATAAATGCATACGTTATTTTCACAAACAATCTCTACTCCTAATGGAGCAGTTGCTAGCCTCGTACGGTTTATTTTTGTCCTCCTCCCACCTCCCCTGGTTTTTTTTCATCCTCCCTCCCACCTCCCAATTTCGTTGGTTTTTTTCGTCGGTTTTTACTCGCCCCCTCCCATCTCCCAATTTCGTCCGATTTTTATTCGTCCCACCTCCCACCACCCCCTCGTACTGGTTCTTTTTCTCTCCACTCTTTCCTTGCAAACCAATAATTTCCTAACATACAAAAGATCACGAATCTATCGCGCCTACATCTGTGCATTTCTTTATTAAGAAAACTAACACGTAAATCTTAACGCATTGCAAACAAATCCCGTTATGGACCTAATTAATTTATTATGGAATCTATACGTGGTCGCATTGGTTCTTTTTCTCCACTCTTTCCTTGCAAACCACTAATTTCCTAACATACAAAAGATCACGAATCTATCTTTCCTTACCCGAATCAATCGATCCCTACATCAGTGCATTTCTTTATTAAGAAAACTAACACGTAAATCTTAACGCATTGTAAAGAAATCCCGTTATGGACCTAATCTCTACTCATAATGTCTCAGTTGGTAGGTCGCGTTCCGGGTTTTATTTTCGTCCCACCTCACCCGGTCTTTTTTGGTACTTCTTTGGTACTTCCTCCCACCTCCCCCTAAGCTGTGAAAAACTAAGAAAAACCCCGCGATCGAGTCCCGCACACGCCCAAACTCCCGTCGTTATCTCTACTCCTAATGGAGCAGTTGGTAGCCTCGTACGGTTTATTTTCGTCCCACCACTTTCAACCGTTTTATTTCGCTGGTTTTTTTCGTCCCTCCCCACCCCCACGGTTTAGTTTCGCGTCACCCTCTCACAAAACGAAAAAAATCTTAACGGATCATAACTTTCCATGCCGGTGCAAGTTATTTTTAGTAATGTCTTTATGTGAAAAAATCAATCACGATCAATCTCTAAATATCAAATCTAAATTAATTAACCTTACCTTAAATTGCTCAATCACATTAATTAGGAAACAAAATAACCGATTTTAAGAAAATATCTAGCCTTAATGGAGGGTATTACATACCAAATATAGGTACGTCATTAGCTCGCTTCCTTCCCTTCTCTTCCCTTCGTCCCTCAGTCCCATGCTCGTGGCGCTGAAGTGGCATCGACAGGCGATGGCGGCGAGGACAGCACGTGGCAGCCCTGAAGCACGAACACGGCTGCGCCTCGGTCTGCCGTCTCCCAAGATATGGGTGAGTTCTCGTGATGCCCACCCTAAACCCTCACGTCCTAAAAATTCCTCAACCTCTACCATCTCGATTTCGTCCATGCTCTGATCCAAATGACGATGCAGCTCGGCCGATTGACAATGGTGGTTCACCATCCTTCCTCTCAGCACCCACTCACGGAGGAACGACATGCCATGCCGATCGAACCCGGTCGAGATCACTCACCAAGATTGCTATTCGGAAGTTTTTGTCAAAAAGTGAAGAGTGAGCCACTTGTGCAGGTACAGGTTTTGTTTTAAAAATCCAATTTGTTTATCCTTTTGTCGCTGAAATTGTTTACTAATTATGTCATTCGTCCCACCTCCTATGATTTTTTTTGCTACCTCCTCCCACCTTCGCTGGTTTTTTTTGTAGATTTTTTTCGTCCCCTCCTCCCACTTCATCGGTTTATTTTCGCGTCACCCTCTCACACAATGAAAGAAATCTGAAAAGATCAGAACTTTCCATACTTGAGCATGTTATTTGGTAATGTAGAATCAATCACGAACAATCTCTAAAGATCAAATCTAAATTAATTAACCTTACCTTAAATCACTCATTCACATTAATTAGAAAACAAATAATTGATTTTCAGAATAGTCGCTCAATCACATTAACCTTACCTTAACTCACGGATAGTAATCAATCTCCAAACAAAGGAAACAATACATCGAGGGAGCAGTAAATAAACTCCCTTTCTTATGACATGTATATGATCTTCCCTTCCCTCTCTGTTGTCGGCGTTCTTGATTCTCGAGGCCGATGCTTGGGTTGCGCCACTGGTCGCGACGGTGCCGGGGACGAGGACGGCGAGGCCGGGTGCATGACACCGCGTTAGCCTTGGCCGTGAAGGGGCGAAGAAGGGCGGCTTCCCTAGCCCTGGGAGTTGGTGCGGTGGAAGCGGCACTTGAAGGATCCGGCGTGGGTGGCCGGCGTGCAGACGCACTTGGAAGCGGGCCCGTGGCGTGCGCCGGACGGCGTCGATGCCGACCCGTGCCACCTCCTCCACGTATTCTTGGAGCTGTGGCTGGCCCATTTACATGAAATTAATTTCCTCAGTTGTGGCGGCAAATATAATACACATAATCCATATTGTTATGCACTAGCGCGTGTGTGTGAAATAGATGGATTATGGTCGCGTATCCAATAAGATGGATATGTGTGTGTGTGTGTGTTAGAGAGAAAGGGGAGAGGGGGAGAGAGAGTGTGGAAGAGGGGGGAGAGAGAGTGTGTGTGAGAATTTGATGGTAAAAAAGGTAGCCAATGTCACTTGATATGTATGAGTATATTAATATTGAACTCTTAAAGTTAATGTGACCCCGTTGCAACGCACGGGCGTTCTTCTAGTTAATTTATTATGGAATCTGTAGGTGGTCGCATCTCTCCCCTCGTGAAAAAATCGCATCGATCTCCCGTTAAAAAGGAAAAGAGAACATGAACGATCAATCCCACACCCTGCATCTCAGTAGCAAAAAATCGCCCTCGCCTCTGCTACTGCGCCTCGCCGTGTGCCCGGCTCGACCCATGCCTACTTTGCATGGCTGGGCGTCGCCGTCTCCACCGCCACGCACAAGAAAAGCGGTGGGCAGAACCATCCATTCAAATCGCACACCCCACCCTCCTCCGCAATCCCTAGCCCCGCATCACCCTATCGCTTTCTCGCCTCTCTTTCCCCTCGATGTAGATGGTGCGGCGGCGGCCTCGAAAGCATCGGCGGTGCCGCCCTCTCTATCTTCGCTGCGTCGAGAGATGGCCAGAGGCTATCGCCGGTTCGCCGCCCACGATTGAGCCGCCTCAGCTTGTCGCGCAAGACCACCGGCTCCACCTAACGTGCCCGACCCTCTCCGCTTCGACCTTCCGGTGACCACATCCCTTCGCCTCCATCCATCATCCACAAGGCCACTCCCTGCACCCACCCTCCTAAATTCTCCATACCGCGGACAATCACCGAGGATCCAAGTTGGCCCGATATCAATTTTCTTACATGCTTTCTTTATCACTTGGTGATGGGAATGGGTTCAATTTCTCTCTGACTGTGGATTCGCAGGCAAGAAGCGCTTCTACATGCATCCTCCTGTCGGTCCCTAAAGTACCAAGGTAAATGGTTGATGTTGCGTTTGTCTAGGATGACATATGTTGGCTCTGTTCCGGTTCATCCGAGCAGTTTGGTGACTAATTTACTGATAATTTAATTATATTAATTAAATGAGTCGGGTGTATCGTCGTGCATTTATCTTGCCAGTAATGTTCTGTGATGCTCTGATGCACTTTGGGAATTGTTTATCTTGTCTTCAGTGCAGAATATTTGTTTATTAACGCATGAGAAGAATCCTTGTTACTACCTTGAACCTGTTTTATAATCCATATTGTTATGCACTAAGCGGCGTGCGTGTGAAATAGATGGATTATGGTCCCGCACTCCAATAAGATGGATATGTGTGTGTGTGTTAGAGAGAGAGAGAGGAGAGGGGAGAGAGAGTGAGGAGGAGGGAGGGAGAGAGTGTGTGAGAATTTGATGGTAAAAGGTCGCCAATGTCACTTGATATGTATGAGAATATTAAATGTAATATTAACATAATTGATATTGAACTCTTAAAGTTAATGTGGCCCCGTTGCAACGCACGGGTGTTCTTCTAGTAGAACTTAGTATGTAAGTTACCTAGCTCGTACTTAAACAGTCCCAACCTACCATAATAAACAACTCGAAAAGAAAATCTAACGTTGCACTATCATGTGAACCCATGGTGCTGCTTGTATACCTAAAATAATAAAGTATAGGGAAAACGCACCCTACTATCGGGTGTAGTTACATTCATTTTTCATATACTACTATGTGATAGTATATACTATATTTTATTATTTTTAGTATATTCATGTACTATATTTAAGATACTCCAAAGTGAGTTATACGAAAAAATTGCAAGTGAGCTCATAGTTTTATTGTATTTATGAAATACGTACATATATGTATGCGAAATGGAGTATACACAAAATATGATACATACTATACTAAAAAAGTAGTATATATACTACCTAAACATTTTTATATACTACATACTACGCGTGCATACTCTCTGATATGATAGATACTACCTAGAATATACGAAACAAAAGCGGCAATAACTATACCCGGTACTACGAAAAATTTGTACATGCCACTCCTTAACGTGTCACCTGCTTGGCTGCTTCCTGTACATTGTTTGTACATGCCACTCCTTAACGTGTGAATCAAGTTAGGAAATCAAGCTCAGAGATAAGTATAAACCGAGTCATGGATGATAAAAACGTCATGAATGCTCTTCCAGAAGGGGCACCAGGGAGTAGACCAAATGCAAGAGTTGCCTCTGGAGATTTGAGCTGAAATAGCATCAATTAGTGTCTCAAGGTACCTTGAGAATAGAAGTCCAAAAAAGCTGATTTCGGAAGATTAGTAGCATGCCTCCAAAAAGAGTGTTACGGAAGATTTTTATGATTCTAGAGATGGTACTGTCTTGAGTGGCATTAAACATGAAATTTAATTGACTACTTCTAGATTTTGATTTTTTTTAGAAGAACAGGGAGCCCTCCCCGGTTCCATTATATTAATGAAACCAAATTCAGTTATTACATAGGCTCACTAAGAGGAGCAGTTCAGAAATAAAACAATGGCTTAAGCCAGTACATAGATAAAGCAACCGGATCACAGGCACTACATAGTATCAAATGCAGATCATCTCCTGGGTTGCCTTGCGCGCTTTCAGCGGCGGTGCAGTCACCGCTTGAGGGGACCAGGCAGCCACCAGGGTCGAGGTTGGACTCGACATCGATGTAGCTTCTGAACGCTTCTTGGAGGGGGATGAGAAGCCCACTGCGTCGTCCGAGATCTTCAGCTTGTCCCATGGAGTCACCAACGGGGCTCCAGCGAGCTTCATGATCAGCCACCGATCATCAGTGGTTGTCTCAGATTGGTCGCGAGGTGTGTTGTGAAGGCCTCCAGCCTTTCTGCCGCCCCATCCGAAGACAGGATCACCCAGTTCTTGATGGTTTTTAGAATCAGCCTCATCACCTGCTTAATGGATGTCCATAAGGTGTTATTGAAAATCATAGAGTTCCTATATTTCCAAATACACCAAAGTACAGCAGCATTAGCCGTGTTGAGAGTAGAGTGTTTTTTGTTAGCAATCCAGAGTCTGGCCACTGATTCGAAATCAGTTCCAGTATCCACCCCGAAATGATTAGAGACCAGAGGCCAGATCTGTCTAGAGACCACACAGTCAAAAAACAAATGCGAGCATGTTTCAGCCTCAGAGCAGAACACACACTCAAGTGGCTTAATAATCTGTCTTTTCCTGAGGTTATCCCTGGTCATTAGTTTGTTGTTGGCAAGGAGCCACAGGAAGACATGGATTTTTGGTGGAATTTTCAGCTTCGACATCGAGGGTATGAAGACTGGTTGCACCCCCCTAAAATTAATCACATGGTAGAGCGAGCTAGTGGAGTAAACTCCCCTATTCTCTAGCTGCCAAACAAGGGCATCAGTTTCATTAGTAAGGGTCAGGCTACTAGTTATCTCCACTAACTGATACCACTGTTCCATGAGTCTGTCATCAAAATTCCTTCTAAAAGTGAGCCTAAGTTGCGTACCGTCCCATACTTCCCTGACACTTTTGGTTTGTTCATTGCAAATAGAGTAGATAGGCTAGAATTGCACTGCTAAGGGGGAGGTACCAAACCAGGTGTCTTCCCAAAACCTAACTTTTTCAGCCGACCCAAACTTCCACCTATAACCAAGTTTAAGTGCTTGGATAATGGTTTTCAGCCCCTTCCAGAATCTGGAGGCACTGGTGGATAGATTAGGAGCAAAAATGTTAATCTTATTAGACATGTACTTGTGATCAATGATCATTTTCCATGGTTTTCCTTCACTCTCATAGTATCTCTTCACCCAGGAACCTAGTAAACACAAGTTGATATCTTGGAGGTTTGGGATCCCAAACCTCCAAATTCTTTCTTCATACACACCATCTTCCAGTTGGCTAGATGAAGTTTCCTATGGCCTTCAAAATCATTCCACAAACAGTTGGCCATTTGAGAGTTGATCATCTCAATGGCCCATTTAGGGAACTTAAAGAAGGATAAAAGATAGATAGGAATACTGGCCAGGCAAGCCTGGATCAAGGTGAGTCTACCTTTATAAGAGAGGAGCTTACCTCTCCAACCAGCAATTCTTTTCATGATTTTATCTATGAGAGGTTGGATATCCTCCTTCCTAAGTTTGTCATGATGCAGGGGGATGCCAAGGTATTTAATAGGGAAGGACCCCCCTTTACAATCTAGGGTAGTAAGAAAGTGCATGAAATAAGAGTCTTCCATGTTAATTGGGATCAACTCACTCTTAGAGTAGTTGATCCTCATGCCAGAAACCTGCTCGAAACAAGTGAGCATAGTTTTGAGGTTGGAGGCATGAGTAAGGTCATTATCTAAAAAGAGAAGGGTATCGTCAGCATACTGCAGACAGATGATCCCTCCATTGTAGACTTCAATACATAGCCCAACAATCAAGTTACAACTAGCTTCTTTGGACAGCATCTTGGTCAGCACATCTACTACCAAGTTGAAGAGTAGTGGGGAAATAGGATCCCCTTATCTGAGCCCTTTACCGGCTAAAAAGAAATTACTTTCGGTATTGTTAATTTTGACCCCAACCGAGCCATTATGGGTGATCTGCTAGAGCCAATTAATCCAAATATCACCAAAGCCTCTTTTCTTGAGGAGGTCCAGGAGGAAACCAAGGTCTACTTTATCAAAAGCTTTTTCATAATCCAGTTTCAAAACCAAACCTTGTTTTTTCCCAGAATGGACTGAGTGCACTACTTCATGGGCAGTGACCACGCTCTCCAGAATGTATCTGCCTTTGAGGAAGGCAGATTGGTTACTGGCAATCAGCCTCTGGAGGATCTTAGTCAACCTGTTGGTGAGGACCTTAGTAAAAAATTTAAAACTACAGTTAAGCAAGCTGATGGGTCTAAACTTTTTCATGGAAGTTGCATCGGGTTCCTTAGGGATGAGGGAAAGCATGGCAAAGTTAAGTCTTTGTATGTCCAACTCCCCCTTATGAAAATCATTAAACATGGCTACTAGGTCCACCCTAATCACCTCCCAAAATTGTTGATAGAAGAAGAAAGGAATCCCATCTGGTCCAGGGGCACCATCAGGGTAGGAGTCAAAGACTGCTTTCTTGATCTCTTCTTCAGTAAAAGGTGATTCTAGGTTCTCATTCTCTGCAGGTGTGACTAATTCCTCTGCAGAGAAAAAGGCAGAACTCAGTGTGAAGCCACTGTTGTGCTCTTTTTTGAACAGATCTTTATAGAAGTCTTCTGCTACTCCAAGCATATATTTAATGTCATTGACAGGCCCATCAGGGCCATCTAAAGAGTGGATGAGGGTTCTCCTCCTCCTTTGATTAGCCACTGCATGGAAGTATGTAGTGTTCCTATCTCCTTCTTTAATATCTCTATCTCTAGATCTCTGTTTAGCTTTAGTTTCTTCCCGAAGCCAAATTTTCTGGAGCTCAGTATGAATGAATTTCATTCTGTTGAACTCCCTTTCAGAAAGATCAGAGGTTTCAGATTTAACATCTAAAGTGTCAAATTCCTCCACTAGGATTTTCTTATATCTCCTAAGATTAGCCTCTTCATTGGAGTTCCAACCTTTAGTGACTCTCCTGAGGCTTCTAATCTTGATCTGCCAGTTATCAATGCTAGAGATGGCATTGTTTGGTTCAGACCAAATTTTGAGAATAAGATCAGAAAAATCAGCTCTAAGCAGCCACCATTTTTTCATCTTATAACTACTTTTCCTAGGTTGGACATCAATCCCAGAGTCCCAAAGGAGGGGTGTGTGGTCACTGCCACATCTAGGTAAATATCTACATGTAGCTAGAGGAAAAAGAGCATCCATGTCAGTATTGCAGAAGAGTCTATCAATAGTAGACATGATGAGGTCCACTTGGTTATTTGCCCAAGTGAATTTTCTGCTAGAGAGCTTGATCTCCAGCAGTCCCCAGATCTCAATCCAGGCATTGAAATTATTGCTCCATCTATGATTGATTACTCCATTACTTTTCTCTTTAGTATTCCTAACTAGATTAAAATCCCATCCAATTAGGGTGGGCAAGTGATTGTCTACAAATAAAGAGTGCAGCTCAGAAATAAAGGCTGCCTTGCCCTCTTCATAAGAGGAGCCATACACTACAACCACCCTAAATACATGACCCAGGGCTTTGTGTCTTAGCTCACAACTGACTGAAAAGTTTAAATGTGACCAGGAGATCACCTCAAAGACATCTTGCTCCACTCCCACCAGGATGCCCCCAGCAGTGCCTGTGGCAGGGAGGTGATGCCAGGCAAAATCTCTGTGTCCAATTAAAGATTTAAGATAGGAAGGGGAGAACTCCTCCTTTTTGGTTTCCTGAAAACCTATGATATTGGCATGGGTTTTGGCTAAAGTGTCTATAATGAGAGGTTTTCTGCCTGCAGCTGAAATGCCCCTAACATTCCAGAATAGGGCATTCATTTAATCACTTCTGTCCTGGGGTGCTTGCCCCGCCTATTCTTCCTAACTAGTGACCAGGGACCCTCATTAGGACTTGATGGTGGGTCAGAGGTTTGCAAGTTCAGACACATGACCTTCAGTCATGGTCTGACTTTTGCTCAGTTCTACCACAGTGTGTGAAGAAGAAACACTGGTTTCTTGTCTTGGATCAACCTCTACACCAATGCTAGTGGCAACTGAGAGAAAAGCAGGATCATAAAACATGTTAAAAGAGCTTTGATTCTTACCATGTGGTTTCTGGACCTCCAAGTTCTGGACTTCCTTGAGCTGCTGGGCTTTCTCCATGATGGTCCTCTTGTCACCAGCAATCCTTGAGCTTGTCCTGGCAGCTTGGACAGGGCCCCATTTCTTGGTGTCAGCAGCAGTGTTCATGGCAGGGAAATCAGTCTCATATTGCTCTCCAAGTTGATTATTTTCAACGGTGGCATCCAAAACTTAATTCTCATCATCATCAGTCTCAATCTCATCTTCCCCCACCAGTTCCATTTCCCTTAACAGGTTCAATCCCACAGAGTCACCTTGCTCTGAATTGAGCAATTGTTCAAGAGCTTGTATCCTAGGTAGGTACTGAGATTCAGGCAGTTGGTTCCTGAGCATGGAGGTTGGGGTGGAGGCCTCATAGGAGTGTTGTTGCCCTGTGACCTGAGTTCTGTGGGTAGAGTTACCAGTACCAGTAAGGGAGCCAGAATCAGAGCCAGTCCTGGATCCATGCTGGGATCTCCCATCATTTGAGGCACTATCTTTGGACATTGTTTCCACAGAAGTGTTAGTGTCCATTGAAGGGTTGGTTGCAGCTATAGCTTCATCACTGTCAGTTGGCTCAACTTCAAACAACAGTCTGTAGATTTTACCTTTGATGCCAAAAAGCCTCTCTGTTGGAATCTTAGTATGATCCTTGCATGAGATCTTGACCCTGACTGTTTCATAGAAGGATTTGAAGTTGTGCTGCCAGTCTACATCCAGCAACACCCCCAGGGTGGAAGTGATTTGATCAAGCATTGACCATTCACACCATTTAGGGTTCATCTTCCTGATTTTGATCCAGATCTTCTGCAAGTCATCCTCTGCTTCTACATTACCTTTCCGGATCTCTACATTGACAATCACATTATCCTTCTTCAAGCCAAAACAGGGATAGCTTGCCACATGAGCTACATCTATTTCTGGAGGAAATTTCACCAGGAAAGTCCAATCATCCAGTGCATTCATAGGCCATGGCCAATTGGTCTTATAGATGTCAGCAAACTCCTCTGCTAGTTCCTTTTTATTGACCTCTCCAGATTCTACAAGCACTATCCCAACATTTTTCGAATGCCTAAGCCGCCTTCCTAATTGACCAAAGGCTTTACCAAGGTCTATCTGCAACATAAAAGCTTGTTGTTTGAAGGAGGAGAGACTAAAAGAATGGGTAATTTCCTGAGAAATAATAACATCATTTGTAATTCTCCCGCCATCAATGAAAGCTTGCTGGGCATCCAAAATTTATAATAATAGAACCTGCATTATATATTCACATGTTTTTAATCTTCATGTATCATCAAACATAGTATAAAGTAGTCTCTAAGCATTGTGAAATTTAACATAATAATCATTAGTCGGGGGTAATCGTGCACTTCTTTATTTTTTTAGCAAGCCCGTGATTCTTTAAACTAGAAAAGTTATTCCGGTAAGTTTTCTCTTTTGCTGGGATGGTTTTAAGTAATTTGTTAGGCTTAAGTCGCTCTTGGTAGGGGCCAATTGTTCCTAATTCTAACTAACACATACTTCTGAGACCTAAAGAAAATTAACACAGGGTTACTCAGTCAGGTTTGATTGAAATGTTGTGGAAGGAGGGGGAAGGGACTAGCCCCCGCTCGTCCCCCCTTGACTGCGCCCCTATTGGGATGGCATCAAATCTGGCCATATAGGCCATGCTTTTAAGGTCGACCCATGGGCACTGATTTATGGCCTGGCATGGCACGTGAATAGGCCATGGTGGGCCATCGGTCCACTACGACCAAGGTCGATCCACGAAGCCGGCCTTCAAGCCACCACAGAACGGTCCTCTTATTCAGGGCCAGCCTGATACGGTGTGGCATGCGACCCATTTGACCCTTTTAGCACTGTTTGGCGCCCTTCGGCCTTTTTTGAGTTGATTTTTAGCCTTTTTAACACTGTTTTCACCCTTTTGTTTTTTACCCTTTTAACCTAATAAACAAAAGGCCTGGAATGCCGAAATTTCCTAGAAGGCCGAAATGGCCCAAAAGGAAAAAAAATAGCATGAGTCGTGCGAGGACGGCCCTTTTATCTGGCATGACAGGCCGATCTGCGCCTCGAAGCCATCGGACCGGCAGTACACTTCGTTTTCCAAAAGGGCCTTCGCAGACCATGTTTTGCCAGGCCTTTATAATGATGGGTCATGCCGGGTCTTGCAGTGTCGTTCATATAGCCTACTCCGGATGACACTCGATCCTATAGCTAGAAAAAAGCTAGTAAAATTGAGAGCGGCGTTTTGGCTCCTAGGTGCATATGCACCCATTGTCGAAATACACATTTCGAAAAGTTGAAAAATTTGGAACAAAAATCCCACGCATATATCCAGACATTTTATGTGCGTTCACAAGGTTTTGGTGAAAAACGACGTTCTTTGTGGCTTGTGTAAAAAAGATAAAGAAATGCCTCGTGAATAGTTAGAATGAAGCATCAAAAAAAGCTAGTAAAATGTGTATATCGTGCTCTTAGTAGATACTACATCATTCCAAGATAGTTGAAGTGTTGGGTTTGTTCTAAGTCCAACTTGTTTAAGTTTAACCAAGTCGATCTATAGAAGTCTATTTACTGAAGTCTTGGGGGCATTTCTTCTAACAGAGATTGATACCACGAAGAAGGTGTTTCCAAAAGATCACATTTTAATTTTTAGTCGTAGGAGTTACTTTGTATTTTATTTTTGAATCTTGTATCCAAATTAGTGTTCCTGTAATAGTGATGGGTATGAATAAAATTACAGGTGTTTCTAAAAAAAATTGAAAGAGAAGAGCTAAGATAGATATAGTTACAGATAGTTAGAGGGCTTTCAAAAAAAAAAGATAGATAGTTAGAGATATACTACTGTTTATGTTGCTTACCACATGTCCCACGTGGTGAATGGTGTGATTTTTTGGTTTCACATGGTCTCGCTAAAGCTCTCGCCGAAAATATATTTCTCTACTCCTATAAAAGACCTATTTGGTGATGTTTGTGTGTCTGCCATCCATCATTTCTGATCATTCCGTCTATATGTTGCAACGTTTTACTAAACTTAAATGGTGTGGTTTTTTTCGGTTTTTTGGAGAGGGCTGTGGGCTCTTAGCTGAAAGCTGTATCACTTTCGCTCCAGCTTCTATTCGTCTCCTCGTTCATTCCGTTTGTATGTTTCTGCTTCTGATATTCGTGCCATCTTGAAAATGGTTTCCTAGCACTGCCGCTACTTACCGATGGGTCACTGGTCAATCCCCTAGTGCCACCGAATAATGTACATCATTTTTTTCTTTAATTTGTATTTCTAAAACTGATACGTATGTGATTTAAATATTTAAAAAATAATTTCTCATTTGAAAAATGTTCTTGCAGTGTAAAAACAATGCTCAAGCAAATTAATAATGTTGCTTGCATTTGAAAAGATGGTACTAATATTCGAATCATATTTCATACTTGGACACCATTCTAGCGCCTTAATGGGTTTAATGTTTACCTCATGTTGGTATTTCAATCCAACAGGCCAACCACGTCTTGTCCTTAGCTAGTTCATCACATCTTATCCCTATAGATCTGTCAAGAAAAAAAAATCTTATCCCTACATAGCTCGTTTATGTCTCCCTCCCCCCTCTCTCTCACCAATTATTATGTATCTTCGAATTTCCGTGTACCAATAATAGATAAATAAGTTTTCATTGGTGTCTTAAAAAATGCAAACTTTCGATACAAATATTAAAGGTATATAAATTGGTTTACATTAATTTAAAAACAATTTCAATATGTTCAAAAACCAAAGAAAACCAGTGAAGAAACGAAGAAACACAGAAAACCGATAGCAAAAAAGAAAACGAAAAAATTGAGCCAGAGGCGCTACAGTACTGGGCAAGCTCACTCCCTCGAGCCTAGAGACCGAGTTATGTCTCGCATCGGGCAAGAAATGGCCCAAGCATACCATAGCATGTAGTAGATTGCTTTCCCATGTTTACCTCATGTTGGTATTTAAATCCAGCAGGCCGACCTCTTCTTGTCCTTAGCTGGTCCATCACATCTTATCCCTACAGATACGTCAAGAAAAAAAAAACGTATCCCTACTGACCCGTCAAGAAAAAACATTGTATCCCTACAATAGCTCGTTTATGTCTCTCTCCCCCCCCCTCTCTCTCTCTCTCTCTCTCTCTCTCTCTCTCTCTCTTATGTATCTTTGCATTTCCGTGTACGAATAATAGATAAATAAGCTTTCCTTGGTGTTTCTATAAAAGGCAAACTTTCAATTCAAATATTAAAATTAATAAATCGGTTTACATTAATTTAAAAACAATTTCAGTATATTGAAAAATTACAATTATTATTTTTTGACTATTAATTTTTTTATGACTGCTTTCATAAACTATTAATTTGAAAATTTGTGATTTTAGATATTGGAAAACATAGTTTCAAATAATGAACTAAACAATTCTACATAGATATTTCGATAATATGCAACTATTTCAATCATAAAAGAATCAGTCTTAGAAAAGATGCTTTAAGAAACCCAGGCTCTATTTGGTGTTTTCCCGCGTACTGTACTACTTCCTCCGTTTCTAAATATTAGTCTTTTTAAAGATTTCAAATGGACTATCACATACGGATGTATATAGACATATTTTTAGAGTGTAGATTCACTCATTTTGCTCCGTATGTAGTCACTTGTTGAAAGCTCTAGAAAGACCTATATTTAGAAACGGAGGGAGTACATATTTTATGTGGTTCAGCCCGTGCATTAAATTGGTCTGCGTGGTACTCCTTCCGTTTCTAAATATAAGTCCTTGTAGAGATTCTACTATGAACTACATACAGAGCAAAATGGACAAATCTACAATCTAAAATACATTTAATACATCCGTATTTGGTTTATAATGAAATCTCTCCAAAAACTTATATTTAGAAACGGAGGGGGAGTACTGTTTATTGTACCCAGCTTGATCCTCCATCTAGAAAGGCCGGCCCTTCGGACGATCGATTAGCCAGCCCACAAGTGAGGTACGGTGTGGGCCCGCAGTTAGTGCATTGGATACAGTCGATTTCGTTGTCACCTGCAACCAAGGGAAGGGAGAACGTGGTTCATCTGTGATCTGTCTTCTCATCATCCATGCATATGTGCACGTGTCCTTATCTGCTCGCAGGCAGCGATGTCCAAGACTCCAAGCGTTAGGTGATCCATGCATTGGTTTATAGGATAGAAATTTAATAAGAATGAAAAAAACCATAAAAGACAAGATGACATGTATCTTATTTTTTATAAGCAAAGAAATGTCATTAATTTGACTCATACAACAGAAAAAATTTCATTGAATCAGGCTAATATTTTTCTGTTTGAAATATGAAGAATCGGTTTCTATCCTTCGTAGGAATAGCATCCACCCTACGGACAAGGGGATTTATAAAAAAGAAAATCTTATACAAATTCTATCCTTCAAATTTCCCTTGGAAATTCTGTAAACCAAAGAAGGCCATGCCACAAGTAGTCCTGGCCATGGGAAGCCCAAAAAAGCCCGACCCAGCCCGGCCCGTCGCTGCTCCCAGGCCGGGCTTGGGCCTAGATTTTGAGCCCGATGTTCGGGCCGGGCCCGAGCCTGTTGTTTTTTTGCGCTTTTTTGAAGAGGCCCGGCCTGAGGCCTGGCGGGCTTTTACACGTTTGTACCAGGCTTGGGCCCAAAAACCAGGCATGTTGGCCGGGCCCGGGCCTAGGTTTTTGTCTCGGGCTTGGCTAGGCCCGGCCCGGCCCAAGGTTTGGCCAGAAGCAAGGTACGGTGTGGACACGCAATTAATGAATTGATTCAGTCGATTTCGTCGTCACGTGTAGACCATTGTCAGCGTGCCCATGCGGCATCGATGGGAGAACGTGCGTCTCGTGCATGCATGTCAATCTGTCTAGTCATCGTCCTAATCTGCTGTGCTCGCTGGTAGCGATATCCACGCGTTAGGTGATCCGTGGTGTCACGAGGCTACATATACTACGTCTGGTTGCTACTAGTTTCAAACGCACAAGCAAAGCAAGCTCAGTACGCACGCCATGGGGATGAAGCGATGCATCGTTCCTAGCATCCTGCTGATGCTTGCACTGCAGGCAGCGCTCCTCGTCGCCGGCGACGTGGGCACCATTCTCCTGCCCAGCCAAGGCCAAGGTACGCGTGCGTCAACTCATCTCTCTCCAGTTCATGGCTTCATCCATTCATCAAGAAACTGACCGGCTCGCTAACTGAGTGATGGCTTGCAGTCGCAGACGAAGTAGCCATGGCGGCGGCCAAGAAGAGGCCGTGGAAGTGCTGCGACCAGGCGGTGTGCACCAGGTCCATCCCGCCGATCTGCCGCTGCATGGACGAGGTCTTCGAGTGCCCCTCCACCTGCAAGTCCTGCGGGCCGTCCATGGCCGACCCGTCCCGCCGCGTCTGCCAGGACCAGTACGTCGGCGACCCCGGGCCCATCTGCAGGCCGTGGGAGTGCTGCGACCGGGCCTTCTGCACCAGGTCAAACCCGCCGACGTGCCGCTGCATGGATGAGGTCGACAAGTGTTCTCCGACCTGCAAGACCTGCTTGCCGTCCAGGTCGCGCCCTTCTCGCCGCGTCTGCATCGACAGCTACTTTGGTCCCTTCCCGCCCGCGTGCACGCCGTCAGAGGCTGTTGCCGCCGTCGGTAACTAGCACGCGCACGCGTTGGTCACCTGATCAACACCCCGGCCGTCCGGCGTGCACCTTGATCGAGTAGTGATGTTTGTACTCCTGCGTTGCTTGCTGCAGCGGTGACAATAAAATAAAGCAAACATGAATGAGACAGCGTGGTGTTGTTCTAATCCTTAATGATCGGTGTGGCTTTTTCGTTTTCTCGTTGACGCTATTTAAGAAAAATGGGCTTCTTAACCCCTGAAAATAAAATGGCCTTGTTAACACGACACTCGTACTTGAGTACATATACTCATCTCTATCGATGCACGTACACACCCCTACCCCTATGAGTATCACCGAGAGACTGATGCAGCACATCATCTTCACATTGACCGAAGTCACCACAGACATCTTCGTAGTCAACAGAAACGTCTCCTCCCTTTGAATGCACATCGCTGTATTGAAATAAATTCAGAAAAATACGAGCACCTGTTTCTAAGTCAATGTCTTGAACTCTAGTGGGTTGGGAATACCACTCTCCTTCTAACCATCCAACGGTTGGTTCGCCCAGAGATATTTTGTTGTTGTTGTTGTTGTTGTTGTTGTTGTTGTTGTTGTTGTTGTTGTTGTTGTTGTTGTTGTTGTTGTTGTTGTTGTTGTTGTTGTTGTTGTTGTCGCATGAATAGTTATTTTGGTCCATATGCTACTAAATTGTTTAGTATCTAGCAGAATGCCTTTCTCAAATTTGAGAATATTTGGATGGCATTTTACCCTTGCATGAGATTATGCATTATACTCTAAAATATATCCGGAGCCGTGCTAAAACTTGATTTCGGAAAAGCTAAGACAAAGTTAATTTGGATCTTTAGTTGTCATAAAATCCGAGGTTTTAATGATAAGTGGTGCGGGTGGGTCTCTTAGATTTTCCGTAATGGTGCTATGAGTGTCAACATTAATGATGAGATGAGACCTTATATCCAATTCGCTAAAGGGGTTTGACAGGGCGACCGGTTGTCCCCTTTTCTCTACTTTTAATGGAGCAGTTGGTAGTCTCCGTTTTGGGGGTTTTTTCATCCCACCTCCCACCTTTGCTGGGTTTTTTCGTAGGTTTTTTTTTCCGTCTCCTCCCCCCACTTCACCGGTTTATTTTCGCATCACCCTCTCACACAATGAAAGAAATCTGAACGGATCAAAACTTTCCATGCTGGCGCAAGTTATTTAGTAATGTAGAATCAATCACGATCAATCTATAAAGATCAAATCTAAATTAATTAAACTTACCTTAAATCGCTCAATCATATTAATTAAAAAATAAGAAAAAAGGAGCAGTCCGTACATCCTTCTTTTGTTCGTACCCCCACCATCGATCAAACGAGTCTCCCTCCCCAACCGATTTTTCCTCCCCTGTCGTGGTTTTATCTCTACTCCTAATGGAGCAGTTGGTAGTCTCGCTTCCAGGTTTTTTTTGGCCCACCTTTCATGGTTTTTTTTTGGTACCTGCTCCCACCATCGCTGGTTTTTTCGTAGATATTTTTCCGTCCCCTCCCCCCACTTCATCGGTTTATTTTCTCGTCACCCTCTCACACAACGAAAGAAATCTGAACAGATCAACACTTTCCATACTGGCGCAAGTTATTTATTAATGTAGAATCAATCACGAACAATCTCTAAATATCAAATCTAAATTAATTAACCTTACATTAAATCACTCAATCACATTAGTTAGAAAACAAATAATTGATTTTCAGAAAAACCGTGCGATCACATTAACCTTACCTTAACTCACGGATGGTAATCAATCTCCAAACAAAGGAAACAATACATCGAGGGAGCAGTAAATAAACTCCCTTTCTTATGACATGTATATGATTTTTTTCTTTCCTCTTTGTTGTCGAGCGTTCTTGATTCTCGAGGCCGATGCTTCGCTGCGCCACCGGGTCGCGACGATCTTTGGAGGACAAGGATCGCGAGGCGGGTGCCGCTGGCACTGCGTTAATACGGGCCGGTGAAGGGGCGAAGAAGGGCGGCTTCCCTAGCCCTCGGTCGTGGCCGTGGGCCCCGGAGTTGGTGCGGTGGAAGCGGCACTTGAAGGACCGGCGTGGGTGGCACGCAGACAAGACTTGAAGCGGGCTCAGGTCTGGCCGGACGGCACCGACGCCGGCCCGGGTCACCTCCTCCGCGTATTCTTGGAGCTGTGGCTGGCCGATTTACATGAAATTAATTCCCTCAATTGTGGTGGCAAATATAATACACATAATCCATATCTCTACTCCTAATGGAGCAGTTGGTAGTTGATGGAGTCCTGGACTAAGGGGTCCTCGGGCGTCCGGCCTGTTAGCCATGGGCCGGACTGATGGGCCGTGAAGATACGAAGACCGAAGACTGCACCCGTGTCCGGATGGGACTCTCCTTGGCGTGGAAGGCAAGCTTGGCGACCAAATGTGTAGATTCCTTTCTTTGTAACCGATCTTGTGTAACCCTAGATCCTCCCAGTGTCTATATAAACCGGAGGACTTAGTCCGGAGGGAGATTCATTATCATAGTCATACAGGCTAGACTTATAGGGTTTAGCCATTACGATCTCGTGGTAGATCAACTCTTGTAATACTCATATTCATCAAGATCAATCAAGCAGGAAGTAGGGTATTACCTCCATAGAGAGGGCCCGAACCTGGGTAAACATTGTGTCTCCTGTCTCCTGTTACCATCGACCTTAGACACACAGTTCGGGACCCCCTACCCGAAATCCGCCGGTTTTGACACCGACATTGGTGCTTTCATTGAGAGTTCCACTGTGTCATCCCTTAAAGGTTCGATGGCCCCTTCAATCATCAGCGACGATGCTGTCCAAGGCGAGACCTTCCTCCTCGGCCAGATCTTCGTGTTCGGCAGCTTCACACTGCGTGCCAACTCGCTTGGCCACCTGGAGCAGATCGATAGCTACGCCCCTGGCCACCAGGTCACATTCGGGAGCTTGAACTACGTCGCGGACATCCGTGGAGATTTGATCTTTGCTGGATTCGAGACCGCGGCGATCGCTCCTGGTCACCTCGATGAACATGACCTAAATCTGTCATCGGACCACAT
Source organism: Aegilops bicornis (assembly GCA_021605145.1). Lineage (NCBI taxonomy): Eukaryota > Viridiplantae > Streptophyta > Magnoliopsida > Poales > Poaceae > Aegilops > Aegilops bicornis. The sequence goes on from CM038671.1 coordinate 25,103,916, forward strand.
TCAGGAGATAGCTCCTGTAAATGCTCTGTCCTTAGATCCGGAGCATACGGCGCCATCTAAGGACTGGAGGTTCAACCCCACCATGGAGGCCACAGATTCCCCGGCGTTGGAGCCACACATGGACTTAACCTCACACAATATATGTGTCACCGGAACTCCGGACTCGTCTCTGGTCATAAGTTCTGAACCATGTGAGTCCGCATACGCCGAACTTGATCGCTTATCGATATTTGGATTCAGTGCCGCAGACATCTTCCAGCACTCGCCCTTGGGCGATGTGCTGAACTCATTAAATAACTTGTCCTTGGCAAAGGACCCACAGCCGAACTATGCCCGGTTCAAACTAGGGGCTGACGATGGAGAATTCTGTTCCCCACCCACCACCCACTTCATAGCCACGATCGAGGATTTAACCGACACGCTTGATTACGGCTCCGAAGACATCGACGGTATGGACGACGATGCTGACGAGGAGCAGGACCAAACCTGCCATTTACTGGACGCTGGACGGCCACTTCTTCGTACGATGTGTACATGGTGGATACACCCAAGACAACCAACGATGATGACAAAGAAAATCCAGTTGAGAATAAACCTCCTGAGACACAGCAAAAACGCCAACGTCCTCGGCGCCACTCCAAGTCATGCCATTCAAAAGACGGCAATGTTGGCACCGAAGAAAATAATACTCCGGACGATGCCGAAAACAATGAAGACCTTGCTGAGGTAACATCCGAACAGGAGGAGCAAGAAAACGGGCAAGCTAGTCCCGACGAACAAGCCAGGCCCAACGACTCGGAGGACGGTAGTTATCGTCCGCTCTCCGAGGATGAGGATGTTTGTTGGGTTTGCATAGATTGAGATTAGGATTTGTCACTCCGAGTATCGGAGAGGTATCTCTGGGCCCTCTCGGTAATGCACACCATGATAAGCCTTGCAAGCAATGTGACTAATGAGTTAGTTGCAGGCTGATGCATTACGGAACGAGTAAAGAGACTTGCTGATAACGAGATTGAACTAGGTATGAGGATATCGACGACCGAATCTCGGGCAAGTAACATGCCGATGACAAAGGGAATGATGTATGTTGTCATTATGGGTTGACTTATAAAGATCTTCGTAGAATATGTAGGAACCAAGATGAGCATCCAGTTTCCGCTGTTGGTTATTGATCGGAAATATTTCTCGGTCATGTCTACATAGTTCTCAAACCCGTAGGATCCGCGCGCTTAACATTCGATGACGATTTGTATTATGAGTTATGTATTTTGGTGACCGAAGATTGTTCAGAGTCCCGGATGAGATCACGGACATGACGAGGAGTCTCGAAGTGGTCGAGAGGTAAAGATCGATATATTGGATGATAGTATTCAGACATCGGAAATGTTTCGGAGTGTTTCAGACATTTATCGGAGTACCGAGGGGTTACCGGACCCCCCCCCCGGAAAAGTAATGGGCCTCATGGGCCATAGGGGAGAGAGAGGGAAGCCCACAAGGGGGTGGCGCCCCCCTCCCCCATGGGGAGTCCAAATTGGACAAGGGGAGGGGGGCGTGGCCCCCCTTTCCTTCTCCCTCTCCTTCCCCCTTTCCCCCTCCGAAAGAAGGAAGGGGGGGGGGGGGCGAATTGGACTAGGAGTCCAAGTGGGACTCCTCCCACTTGGCGCGCCCCCTAGGCCGCCCCCTCCCTCTCCCTCCTTTATATACGGGGGCAGGGGGGCACCCCAAAGCACATTAATTGTTTCTTAGCCGTGTGCGGTGCCCCCTCCACCGTTTACTCCTTCGGTCATATTGTCGTAGTGCTTAGGCGAAGCCCTGCGCGGATCACATCACCATCATCGTCATCACGTCGTCATGCTGACAAAACTCTCACTCGACACATTGTTGGATGAAGAGTTCGTGGAACGTCATCGAGATGAACGTGTGCTGAATTCGAAGGTGCCGTATGTTCGGTACTTGATCGGTTGGATCGTGAAGACGTTCGACTACATCAACCGCATTAAACTAACGCTTCTGCTTTCGATCTACGAGGGTACGTGGACACGCTCTCCCCCTCTCGTTGCTATGCATCTCATAGATAGATCTTGCGTGATCGTAAGAATTTTTTTGAAATTACATGCTACATTCCCCAACAAAGGTATGGTCCGATAGAAAGTAATCGCGCATGAGATTTTCAAGCCCTTCAATTTTGTTCTGGTGCACTATCGCACGACCAGCCTGCAACCCCGCATGCTTCATCTTCTTTCTGATTGCCACTATCCATTGAAGAACCATGGATTTACCTCGTCTTTTTAGTCATCCATGATTTCACTCTAGGATTTGGAGCTCCAATCAGACGACGAATCATCAAAAAAGTTGTGTAATTTTTTTATTTGGAACTATTTTCTTCTTACTTGGATCTTATCGGATTAAGTTAATTAACTAAAAAAATTCAACCAACTAAAATGTGATAAAATGCTACCAAGGTCATCTAAATATCTGTAGGGAGTGGCATTGGTCCACAAACTAGTCAAGGCAAATTAATTTGCTCAAACCATATCTGTGTATGGCATAAAATCATCTCTTTTTTGCGAGGGATATGGCATTATATTATCTATCATGCCATTTTTGAAATAAATGTTTGAAAAGTACTTTCAAACATTTTTTCAAAAAAAGCCAGAAGATATTAATATCATATGTAGTATATTGTTAGTAAAAAATTCTTCAAATTTTGACCAAGCTGTATTTTTGTATTCCAAACCTTACATTGTATTGTTGTTTTTAGCAGTACTAGTACATTGTATTGTTGCTGTGGCGCAGATTTTTTTTTGTTTTGAGGGATGCTGTGGCGCAGCTACTACAGTAAACTGGCCTGCGTGTCACTGTCAAATGGCCGGCCTTTCGAACGGTCGATTAGGCACAACGTGGGTCACGTGAGGTACGGTGTGGACCCGCAATTAGTGCATTGGCTCCAGTCGATTTGGTTGTCATGTGCAATCAAGGGAGAAGGTGTGTCGCGTGACCGCATGTACGGCTTCTGTCGACGCTTTTGTCCTTGTGTCTAGTCATCAGGCACGCATATGTGCACGTGTCCTTATCTGCTCGCACGCAGCGATGTCCGCTCGTTACGTGATCCATCCATCGGTGTCACCAGGCTACATATACTGCTGGCTGCTGTTGGTTTCAAACGCACAAGCAAGCTCGGTAAGCACGCCATGAAGATGAAGAGATGCATCGTTCCTAGCATCCTGCTGATGCTTTCACTGCAGGCAGCCCTCCTGGTCGCCGGCGACGTGGGCGCCATTCTCCTGCCCAGCCAAGGCAAAGGTACGCGTGCGTCAACTCCTTTCTTCTCTAGTTCATGGCTTCTTTCATGCGCCCATGAAGCTAGAAACTGATCACGGCTTGGCTCGTTAACTGAGTGAGGGCTTGCAGTTGCAGAGGAAGCGGCCATGGCGGCGGCCAAGAAGAGGCCGTGGAAGTGCTGCGACCTGGCGGTGTGCACCAGGTCCATCCCGCCGATCTGCCGCTGCATGGACGAGCTCTTCGAGTGCCCCTCCACCTGCAAGGCCTGTGGGCCGTCCATGGCCGACCCGTCCCGCCGCGTCTGCCAGGACCAGTACGTCGGCGACCCCGGGCCGATCTGCAGGCCATGGAAGTGCTGCGACTCGCCTACGTGCACCAGGTCCAACCCGCCGACGTGCCGCTGCGGGGACGAGGTAGACAAGTGTGCGCCGACCTGCAAGACCTGCCTGCCGTCCAGGTCCCGCCCTTCCCGCCGCGTCTGCATTGACAGCTACTTCGGACCCTTCCCGCCCGCATGCACGCCGTCAAAGGCTGTTGCCGCCGGCGGTAACTAGCACGCGCACGCGTTGGTCACCCGATCAACGCCGTCGAGCGTCCTCCTCCCCAGCTGCTGCAGCAGCAGTGCGTAAGAATAAAATAAAAATGGATGACCTATATATATGTGTGGTGGACACACAATTATGAATAAGACAACGCGGCAATGTTCAATCTTTATAAATGAACGATGCAGTTTTCTTCGGTTTCACATAATCTCTTCTCCCAAGAGGCAACGTGAACATACATTATGAGTTCTTTTATGAACAACATATTAGAAACACACTAATAGAAACTAAAAAAACGCATTGAAATTCTTGGTTGCCAAAGACATCTTCCTCTTACAACCATCCGTAGCATGCAATGAGCGTGCCGTGAGTGAAATTCGTTGGCGTCTCCTGGCCTCCATGTCAGCGGAGCAAACTTGTTTAGGCCTAGGCTTTTTTCAAAATAAAAACTAGGAGCTTATAGATGCAGTGGCCAAGAAAATAGTTAATGTAAACCAGTAGACGTCAATAATCGTGATCTGCGTAGCAAATCACCATCCCGGAGAAGAAACACCCGAGGGCATGTAGGAAAGAGCCTGGTTCTGGTCAGGCGAAGTCAATTAACACGGATCTCACACGCTCCCTGATGGGGCTGACGCTGCCCAACCTTCATCGGTTGCAACTGGAGCCGAAGGACGAAGATGCACAACCGCATTATCTGCTCCACATACAGGCGTGTGAGCGGGCTCTCCTCTCACATGTGTCTCCTTCCCTTTCTCCATATGCAAACATTAAATATTAGTATCTAGTTTAGGAGAGCGGCGTTTTGGAGCTCGAGCTCAGCTGCTCCCATTATCTCGCCCGTTTATTCCAGTCTTGGGATTTGCAGAAAGCCAGCTGGCGCGGTGGTTGCGAGCAGCGATAAAAGGGAGATACGATGGAATACGGTAGCGAACAGTAGATACGAGCGCGTGGAGGCCTGACGGCAGGCGCCCCGCCTCTGTCAGGGCCGTGGACCAGGATGGTGTCTATCCGACCGGGCCGTGGCCCAGAACGTTTGCTTTACGCCAGGGCCATGGATCAGATATTGGGTGTCGCTGTAATGAGCCGCCTGCCGGTCGGCAAGTCGGCCCTAACGTGCACGTGCGTCCGAAAAAAAACAAATCGCCTAGTTCTCCTTCCAGTTGCATCGTTCCTCTTCTGGAGTCCGCGGCTGGCGGCCGTCCTCAACGAGTTGCGTTAGGCAGAAAAAAAAAAGGGTGGACAGCCGAGTTCAGGCTGGGTGAGTTCGTGGGCGCGCCGGTGCTTCGCCGCCGGCCTGCGTGCTGATGGACACGGAGGGTATGGAGTTTCTTCTTGATGCTGTCGACAGGTTAGTCAATCTGCTACTCCCCCCGAACCACCGCATTGGATTTGTGCTTTGCGTGAGCTGCGTAGATAAGTTTGAATGGGGATTAGCCCTAGTGCAAAATAGGAACTGATGCCGGCGATTCGCTTCTAATTTCCTAGGTTCCCCGTTAATAACCTAGAACAGCCAGATCCGGGCCCCCTACTACTATATCTGCTACAGAATGGGCGCGGGGGGGGGGGGGGGGAGCATGGTTATGGTGCGCAGAACAGTGGGTGTGGGGTGGCTCAGGTGCTGGGGAGATGCCTCGAATCAAGCGCATGACGATGCACCGCCGCTACCGACCTGCATCTCCGACGAGGTCTGCTCAGTCAACCGACCGGGTAAATCCAGAGGCACCCGGCTGGACTAAAAGGTTAGCAATGAATTCCATGTCAGTACATCGCTTTGCACATTACCTATTTGTCGTGCTGAAAAAAAAGAGGGAACGCTGCGGAATGCTGGCCATATGTGAATAGCTATCAATTTCTGCTGCTTGCTTGTTTCTCGGGGGATAAAATATCATGAAGTTTTTTCATCATCCGGAACTCCCAATGTAACCATGAAAAAAACGAAGTCGAAAAGAGCTCGTATTGACAAACATTTTTTACTGCTTAGGTCAGACCTCTGGTGTGCTCAAACAGATCACCATGACACAGAATTGACATAGTGACAAACTGTCGAAGCTTTTTTGTACGCACAAACATATGCAATTAAGTTGGAGGAGGTATGCCTGGTCATACTGGATGTGATTCTGTAGATGGAGCGGATGACGAGGGGAGGAAAGAACGTGTGCGCAGCTTAGCTGCAGCTGTGCTTCCTGTAATTGAGCAAGCTATAGACAATCCAGAACTTTTTGAAGGTACTCAAGTTGTACCCGACGATGCTTAAAATGTTGGTAGTTCTGGATTCACTAACAATCAAATAATGCTGGCTACAGGGATATTTGACCAGGCCCGAGCGGTGCTGTCAGACCTAGGAGTTGATGGATATGCTGAAGGTAACTGAACTTTAACCCAGCCCTCTAATGTTCACATGTGTTTTGGCACATTATGGTTGGGAGCACTGCAAAGCTCTCATTACTGCGGTGGTGTTTCAATGAATAGCAAATGGAGCTGAATTAGGTGGTAACAGCAACAACATAAACCACCCCAATGACGACGATGGCATCAACTGGGAAGAGCTGGAGAGGGAGCCAGGAATTAGTTTGTGTGAGAGCAGTGAGTCTTTCCCTGCCAATTTTATTCCTGACTCATTGTTCTTACAAATGTTCTTTGAATTCTCTGCACCACTATCCATTAATTTACTTTGGTCTTGATGAAGATCAGAATTGGTTCATGGCCATAAGGGATGTCATGCCAACCTAACTATCGAGTAACACACAAGTAAGATATGTGCACGTGCTATATATTTGAGCAGTTCGGCTTCGGCCAGGTCCTATATGAGACTGGGGCTTACCATGTTGCAGAGATCAACAAGAAAATAAGTTTTGCAATGCGACACACAACCAGGCAGAGAAGAGGGAGAGGTAGAGCATAGCGATTTATGAGGTAAAAATTTGACTGCCAATGTGGACAGTTTGCTCATATGAAATTGCTATGCTGCCATGCCTCAAAGGTAACTTCATTTGGGGTTGCTGTTATCATTGGCAGTATGTCTGAAGTTCGTCTGTGAAGGTCATGGAAGATTTCTTCGTGAGCATTTCCAACACGAGAAGACCAAGGACCTCAGCAGCAATCAGTAACCCACCGGCACTACACTCTTTAGCCTTTACACGCATCCTCCAGAACTTGTAAGATTGGGAGATGACAATGTTGCTTATGAGAAATAGATGGGCATGTTCAAAGAAAACAGATTTGCTAAGATTTTTTCTTACGGCTAAGTTATTTAGTTAATTTTATTGTAGCAACATTGTATTATTGTAGCAATTCAGTATCATTTTCTTTTAGAACAATATCATATTTGTTGAGAACACGCGAGAACAAAGTAAAAAAAATGTGTAGGAACTGAATATCACGCATGAGACATCAATTGTAGAATGGTGTGCCTGGTCTCTCTCCATGCCGAGCTATGAACATCACCAGCTCTTAGCGCAGAAAGGGCATGGGATGAGAGTGAAGATCAGCGTTCCCTGGTTGGAGTGATATATTTTTTGTGAACGTGCCATGTAGATAGTTGATTGTTTTTGTGAGAGCAATGCTTTGCTTTTTACTGCCTCCGAAAAGTCTTGATTAATCGTGGGTAGATATTAGTTTGTACTGCCTTGGAAAAGTGCTTGATTAATAATCGTTGGTATATTTGAGTTGACAGATGTGGGATTTTAATGCATGTCTGGCAGCTCAACAGTAGCACTGGACCAGGTAAAGGATATCAGTCTAGGATGCCCAGGGACGTCATGGGCCGGCCGGGGAAACAGTGGCTTTCCTATTTAATACGCAGAACAGACATGGCCATGCAGACAGTCAGAAATAATCAGTAAATATGAAATACAGGCCCTATACATTGGCTGGTCCGAATCTTGAAAGCATTGTTCAGTCCACACTGGTGGAAAAACAGGCTTCCGTCCAGCCCCATAAGTCGCGGGGTCAGAGGAATGGCGATTAATGGGACCTTTAGTCATGGTTCGAGGTGAACCGCGACCAAAGGCCCGGGCCTGTGGCGCTCGGTGGCCAGTCAAGACATGAGGTCTTTAGTCGTTGGCGGACAACCATGACTAAAGGCCTTTCGGCACCTTTTTAGTCACGGTTTGCTGTGCCAACCGCAACTAAAGCCCTCCCCTATATATACCCATCCGGCAGCCAACACTTAGCCATTTGGAGCCATTCTCTTCACAAGTGGGTGTAGGTTTGCTTTTGGTTCCTCTTATGCACATAAGGTGTTTGATGAAATGCCCCAAGAGCATGAAACAAACATGACATGAAGTGTTGGAGCCACACTCCTCGATCGCGGTTAGCAACTTGATGAACCTTTGATGTGTCATTGATAAAATATGCATGTGTGTAGTTCATTGTTTAATTTATATTGTTTGTAGCTAGCTAGTTAGTTTAACAAATGCATGATGGTTAATTATATATTTTATATTATAATAATGCAGATGAATCGGCAACGGATGTACGGTAACCGACTCTCAGGCGAAGTTCACTACGGGTTTGAAAGATTTCCTCGTAGTGGCTAATGCGTAACAAGCCGGGGGTTTTGTTATCTGTCCATGTGTTATCTGTAAGAATCAAGGGTTACCCTTCCTCAAGAGATGTTCACATGCATCCGCTTCGGCACGGTTTCATGCCAAGCTATAATTGTTGGACCAAGCATGGAGAAAGAGGGGTTATAATGGAAGAAGATGAAGAAGGGGATGATTTCATCGATGAAAGCTATCTTGCTCATTTCGGTGATACTTTCATGGAGGATGCTGAAGGTGAAGGGAAGGTGAAGAAGAGGCACGTGATGATCCCGCTGATGATCTTGGTCGGACCATTGCCGATGCACGGAGACGCCGCGAAACCGAAAAGGAGAGGGAGAATTTGGATCGCATGTTAGAGGATCACGTAAAGGCGCTGTACCGGATGCGATGATGGTCTGAAAAAGCTGGGCTGCACAATCGGATTTGTTGAAATGGAAGGCGAGGCAGGTGTAATGACTCCGCATTTGAAAACTTGCTGAAAATGTTGAAGAATATGTTTCCAAAGGATAACGAAGTTGCCCGCCAAAGACGCGTCTGAAGCAAAGAAGGTTGTCTGCCCTCTAGGTTTAGAGGTTCAAGATACATGCATGCATCAACGATCGCATCCTCTACCGCTGTGAATAAGAGAATTTGAATGAATGCCCTTTATTCACTGCATTGAGTTATAAGATCTGAGGCGATGACCCTTGTGACGATGTTGAGTGCAAGTAACCCAGGAAGAGGTTTCCCGCCAAGGTGATGTGGTATGCTCCTATAATACCACGGTTGAAACGTCTGCTCAGAACAAAGAGCATGCCAAGTTGTTGCGATGGCACAAAGAGGACCGTAAGTCGGACGGGAGTTGAGACACACCGCAGATGGAACGCAATGGACAAAGATCGACAGATGGTTCAAAGATTTTGCAGCCGACGCAAGGAACATAAGATTTGCTCTAAGCACGGATGGCATGAATCCTTTTGGCGAGCGTAGCTCTAGCCATAGCACTGGCCCGTGACTCTATGCATCTACAACCTTCCTCCTTGGTTGTGCATGAAGCGGAAGTTCATTATGATGCCAGTGCTCATCCAAGGTCCAAGCAACCCGGCAACGACATCGATGTGTACCTAAGGCCATTAGTTGATGAACTTTACAGCTGTGGGTGGTGTCCGTGTGTGGGATGAGCACAAACAAGAGGAATTTGACCCACGAGCGTTGCTTTTCGTGAACCATCAACGATTGGCCTGCTCTTAGTAACCTTTCGGACTGTCAAATAAGGGATACAATGCATGCACGACCGCTTACATGAGACTGAAAGTGTACATTTGCCAAATTGTAAGAAGAATGTGTACCTTGGGCATCGCCGATTTCTTCCGAAAATTCATCCAAGAAGAAAGAAAGGCAAGCATTACAACGGCAAGGCAGATCACCGTCAAGCTCGCGGAACGACCGGTGCCGAGGTATTTGATATGGTCAAGGATTTGAAAGTCATCTTTGGAAAGGGTCCCGCGGACAATCAGTTCCGAAGGGAGCCGACGGGCACGCAGCCATGTGGAAGAAGAAATCTATATTCGGGAGCTAGAATATTAGAAAGTCCTAGATGTCCGCTTCTGCAATCGACGTGATGCACGTTCTGAAGAATATTTGCGTGAACCTCCTAAGCTTCTTGGGCGTGTATGGGAAGACAAATGATACAAAGGAAGCACGGCAGGACCAGCAACGCTTGAAAGACCACGATGACCGCATCCGGAATGGTTTCAAGGTCGTGCACCTACGCCCGACCAAAGAAGATAAGGTCATCTTTTATGAATGCCTGAGCAGTAATAATGTTCCGTCTGTATTCTCGTACAATATAAAGGGAATAATAAAAAAGGAGGAGAAAAAGATCCAAAACCTGAATTCTCAATACTGCCACGTTATTATGACGCACTTGCTTCCGATTGCTTTGAGGGGCTCCTGCCGAAAATGTTCGAGTAGCCATTGTGAAGCTATGTGCATTCCTCAATGCAATCTCTCGGAAGGTAATCAATCCAGAAGTTCTACCACGGTTACGTAACGATGTGATCCAATGTCTTGTCGGGCCGAGTTGGTGTTCCCGCCATCCTTCTTCAATATTATGACGCACCTCCTGGTTCACCTAGTCGAAGAGATTTTCGCTCCTGGTTCTGTATTTCTACACAATATGTTCCCTTCGAGAGGTTCATGGGAGTATTAAAGAAATATGTTAAGTAACCGTGCTAGGCGAGAAGGAAGCATCGCCAAGGGCTATGGAAATGAGGAGGTAATTGAGTTTTGTGTTGACTTTGTTCCTGACCTTAAGCCGATTGGTCTTCCTCGATCGCGGCACGAGGGGAGACTAAGTGGAAAAGGCACGATCGGAATGAAATCAACGATATGTATGGACGGCCATTCTCCGATCGAAGCACACCACACTGCATTGACCAATTCCAGCTTGGTGGCTCCGTGCATTTTGAGAAACACAAGAATATTTTACGCTCGACAACCCGGGAAGCCTGAATCCTGGATTAGGAAGGCCCACATGGAGACTTTCGGCAGTTGGTTGAGAAAACATTTAATGAATGACAATGATGTTGTAGATCAGCTGTACATGTTGGCCAAGACACCATCTTCGACTATAACGACTTTCCAAGGGTACGAGATAAATGGGAATATATTTTACACGATCGCCCAAGATAAAAAGAGCACCAACCAAAATAGTGGTGTCCGCTTTGATGCAGCAACCGAGAATGGGCAAGAGGTCACATATTATGGTTACATAGAGGAGATATGGGAACTTGACTATGGACCCTCCTTTAAGGTCCCTTTGTTCCGTGCAAATGGTTCAAGCTAACAGGAGGTGGGGTAAAGGTGGACCAGCAATACGGAATGACAATGGTGGATTTCAACAATCTTGGTTACCTTGACGAACCATTCGTCCTAGCGAAAGATGTCGCTCAGGTTTTCTATGTGAAGGACATGAGTAGCAAACCGAGGAAACGGAAAGATAAGAAAACGATCAAGACATCATGCGATGATTCAAAGCGCCACATTGTTCTTTAGTGGAAAAGAAACATCGTGGGAGTGGAGGACAAGACAGACATGTCAAGATTATAATATGTTTGCTGAAATTCCGCCCTTCAAAGTGAACACCGACCCAAGCATTAAGTTAAATGATGAGGATGCTCCATGGATACGCACAATCGTAAGCAAGCAGGGACACAAGGGAAGAAAATGATGTGTAATAATTTATTGTACCAAACTTTGTTGAATGGATCATGTGAATTATATTACCCGTGATGTGTTTGGTGTCCATTTTCGAATGATTCGAGATACCACCGATGATACATGAAATTTGGAGTGATTTAGTCATACTCCTGCCTAGGCGATAATATGCATACTGTAGTCTTCATAGCCGCCGCCGTTGCCAGACCGGTAGTCGCCGCTTTCTAAGTTGCCGCCGCCGTTGCCGCCGCCGTCAGCCGCTGTCATTGCCGCCGGCGGCGCCGTGGGTTCGAATCGAGGGTAGCGCAGCGGGGATATCGCCGCCGTGATGTAGTCCATGACGCTCTGCAGAGTCCGCCATACCACCATAGCCGACGGCCGGCCTCGTGGAAGTTCCTGTGAGGCGCACCGCCCTCCTCATACCGGGCGAGCGCCCTCTCACGCCGATTGATGAAGAAGGCGTCCCAAGTATGCTGGTTATCGGGATGCCCGGGATTCATCCGCTGCTCCGGCGTGAGGTCGAGGTAGTAGTGGTTCGTGATGGCCGCCCGGTATGCAGTACCACGAGGGACGGGAGGGACTGCACGCCGGGCGCTTAGGCTCCAGCCGGTGGGGACGCTGTAGCCCGGTGGACAAGGGTAGTTCGAGGCGCAAAGCTCCTCCACCTGCTGGTAGGTTAGAGTGGGTGCGGTGGAAGCCATGAGAGAGTGATGAGAGATTGTAGAGATGTGATAATGCTGGCCAAGCCGGGCTACATATATGTAGTGAGAAATGGCGGGAAAAATAGGAGCGGGAAGACAGGAGGCGGGAAGAAAGTGGCGGGAAGAAAGAGGCGGGAAGACAGGGAAGAAATGGCGGAAGAAGAGGAATCCAGAGTTGGTCATCTAACCTTTAGTCCCGGCTGGTTGGTGCAACCGGGACTAAAGGTTAGACAGACGCGTGGGTAGCGCCTGACATACTGTCGGAGGAACAAGACAAAGCAGAAGCGGCGCGCCGTGCCTATAAAAGGAGCATCGATACGCTGCCAAGATAGAGGCGTGAAGAAATGGCGGAAGACATAGGCGGAAAGAATGGCGGGAAGACTGGCCGGGAAGAACTTGTGGGAAGACAGAGGCGGCCGGGAAGAACTTCTCTGAATTTTTTGATATATTATTTGTATTTTTAGAATTTTGAAATGAATTAGTTCTATTTTACTGAATTTTTTGATATATTATTTGTATTTTTAACATAGTGAATTGAATTAGTTTTATTTTTGACATATTATTTGTATTTGCCTCGTAGGGTTTGGAGACGGTTCGTAGATACAAAGGACGTAGAACTTTATATGCAACTCAAAATACAGCAAAAAACAACTCAAAAATAAATAAAACAAATAAAAAAGCAAAAAAAAATTAAGAAAATAAAAAGCCCTCCCATCGGGCCAAAGCGGCTCAGCATACGACTAGAAACTCAACCTTTTGTTGGGCGGTGATGCAGCCAAGAAGGCCGAGTAGGCCCACATGGCAGCAATGAATTGGTAGGCCCAGAGGCCTGCTTAGGAGAGGAGCTCGAGAGAGCTACCGCGACCGGGCTTATAAACCAGTGCGGTAGCCCTTCGACTAGCGAGGTGGGACTAAACTGCCAAAAACCCTTTAGTCGCGGTTGGGCGACCATGACTAAAGGGTACCTTAGTCATGGGTCTCGCCGCCAACCGCGACTAAAGGGGGGCGGAACGCAAAACTCATAAAAACCCTTTAGTCGCGGTTGGGCAAGGGCGACCATGACTAAAGGGTACCTTTAGTCATGGGTCTCGCCGCCAACCGCGACTAAAGGGGGGCTATAAATACAAGGCTCGATTCCGATTCTCGCATGTTCGTCTCTCGCGCCCTCGGCGCCGCCGCCGTCGCCCTCGCCGACGCCACCCGCCGTCGCCCTCGCCCTCGACGCCCCGTCGCCCTCGCCTACAGCTGGCCGCCCGGCGGCCTCGTCTGCCGACTTCGTCAGAACCCGTTTATATTCGCTGGGAGAGCGGGGAGTGGCGGCGGGGAGGAGGAGGGGAGCGGCGGCGCTGGGAGGAGTGGGGAGTGGCTGCGGCTCTCGTGGTCTCGTGGTCCGGGAGCGCGGCGCGGGAGGAGGGAGGGGGGGGTGCTCCGGCTTGGGGAAGGGGCAACGGAGCCGGGCGAGGCCGGACTCGGCGGGCGGCGTGAGTCGTCCCCGAGCGGGACTCGGCGGCGGCGTGCGCGCGAGGGAGAGGGAGGCGGGGCGCTGGGCCGGGGCGCTGGGCCTGGGGCCTGGCTGGCTGGGCCGGCTGGGCCTCGGTCCAGGGGGGGGGCAGCGCTCGTTTTTTTTTTAAATTAAAACAAAACGAAATAAATAAAATATCAAACGAACTCCGATTTAAATAAAACAAATTTTCCCCGACTCCTAAAAATGAGTCGAACAAAATGAACTTTTAAAAACTGCAACATGCATAAAAATCTTAAATGCTCATTTTGCCTAAGCAAAATAAATCTTTCGAAAACCAAATTTGATTTATTTATAATATCTTCGCTTTTCCTAAATGTTGGGAAAGTCATATTATTCCCTCTCTTGAGATTTTTATAGGAAAACTTTATGAAGATAATTTTAAATAAATCCAATGATCCTATTTCCAAAATTTGAGAAATCCCAAATATGAAAATAATGAAACTTCCAACTCTCTTCGAGGGTCCTTGAGTTGCGTGAAATTTCCTAGGATCGGAAAATGCGAGAAAATATGATATGCATGATGATCTAATGTATAACATTCCAAATTGAAAACCAAAAACAAATTGTATTTTTTACCAAACATTGACAAATGTTTAATTGCTTTGCAAAGTTTCTTCACAAAATGACATTCGTGAAGACGTGGTTGTCTTTGTCCTCGCCTCCCTCTCCGTGTGTGTTGTCCTCGCCTCCCTCTCCGTGACGCCTTGCTGCCGCCTGCCTCGCGCTCTACCGCGACACCCTCTCCCACCCTTCCTCGCCTCCTTTTGCCACCGCCCTTTCGCCACCGCCACCGCCACCGCCCTTCTTCACTTAATTAATTTGTTTTTACTACATGTTTTCAGGACTGACATAATGGCGGACGATAGAGCTGACCCGATTATGGACAACTATGATCCGGACGGTGAAGCACATATGTTCGGCATCATAAACGGCGATATTCTATATGTGCCGACCGGAGAAGAAGAAGATGATATCTCTTCTTATCTGAACCTTGACGGTGAAGATGAAGGGCGCCACAAGAAGATGATGCCAAACAAACGTCGATAAACGCATTTATCTTCAAATGGAAGTAGCAACCACCTCCGCGCCGAGGTATATATATACATTGAGCCTCTGGTGATACAAACTAACTGATTTGAATAAATATGTGTGTACTAACGCGACTCTCTTTCTTATTTTAGCCCTCGGCGGATCGTCAAACAATCGAGTACGCCGTCAAAGCGTGGCGCAACCAAGACGATGAAACAAGGAGAAACATGCACCATCGAGGTTGTCGACAAAGGTAACCGGCAGGTCAGCTGGAGCCCCGCAAGAACGCCACCAAGTTTGTCACCAATGCGGAGCCATTGTTAGAGACAACGTCTCGATCACCGCCCAGTGAGTGGAATGAGCCAAAGAAGGCACGAATTGATGGTTTCACTTTTGTCGATAAGAGAACAAAAAAGATTGCTTCAAGAAGCTTATGGAACATTTCGTTCTACCTCCGGAATACAACAAATTCGATGAGGAGGGTAACAAGATTGAGGAAAACAAGGAGAGGAGGAGGCTAGTCAAACAGTTCGCTCTTCATAAGATGGCCGACGATTCCGGAAATTCAAGCAAAATCTAGCCCATGACTTTGTCAAGCAGAACAAGACTCCGGATTTCAAAGGACAATATGAGAAACTGAAACATGATTGGCCAGAATTTGTGAAGCAAAAGAAATCGGAGCAGTTCATTCAAATATCGAAAAAATAAGGAAAATGCGGCTAAGAAGGAGTACAATCATGTTATGGGGCCAGAGGGTATCGCATTTGGGTGCCTAGGTTGGAGAAGATGGAGAACGAGCTGAGGGCGCGAGGAACTGGCCCAGTACGGAGGGATGGGACCAAAGGGCCAAAAGCTGGTGGTACGGGCATGGGGAACGCTGAACCCGGAGATGGGGAGTGTGTTTACCGGGCAAATTAATTAAACCCACCCAAGCCCTTATTGACGCAATGAAGGATGCTCAACAGGGAAGATCAAGTTCAACAGAGAGAACGACGCTACCGACAAAAGCCCTCGGGAATCCTCGAACACGGAGGACGGTAGACGAGGCATGGGGCACATTCCGTGGAAAATAGGGTTCCCAGGCGATGACCCGTCTGATTCTGAAGCCGTAAGAGAAAGATGGATCGGGAATCAGATGTTGTGGCGCGGTTGGCATCGGAAATGGATGTGATGAAGAAAACCATGAGTGTACTAGTAGCCGAAAGAGATGCAGCTCGGGTGCGGCATGAAGATCATCCGGCGGATCTCGGAAGCCAGCAGCGGAGAAGCAGCGTGGCTTCCACGGAGGCCCCACCGGCTGGTGCAGATGCACCGACGATCGAAATTACTGCACCGGAGCCTCCGGTGGTCGAAATTACTGCACCGGAGCCTCTCGGTGGTCGAAATTACTGCACCGAGCCTCCTCGCTACCCGTGGGCGATATAAAGGAGATGAAAGAATGTCATCTGTATTATCCTATCGGAACATGCCCATGAAGGTAGCCATCGGCAGTGCTTTACCATGTTTACAGGAGCACTCCACCACAACAACCCCATTCAAGATGGCTATGCTCGTGTCACGGTGGAGGACATAGTCCAAGGGTTTGAGGACCCGGAGATTGACATTGCTACACCAAGGGGAGAAAAGACTTGGAGATGTCAAGCGCCATTTCATTCTATGGCAAAAGAAGTTTATCAAGTTTCTGTGCGAGGCGCCTAGGACAACAAGTCCACCCCCTCACGGTGGTGGTGGTGGCGGTGGCGGCGGTGGTGGTGGTGGTGGTGGTGGCGGTTCACCTACACCTCCGTCACGCCACCGACGCCGTCCCCAGTCCACAACGTCCGGCGGGTGATCAGCTGCCGCCCCTGGCCTCGGCCCAGGGTGATCGACGCCGCCCCAATCCACCTTCGACAAAGAAGCGTAAGCAGTCCTGGATTATTAACCCGGACCCTTATGTACCTAAGACCACAAAGGTACCGGAGCCATCATCAAGCCTCTCCCCACAAGGCCTTGGGAACGTAGTGCCGAGGAAGTCGACGCGCCGCTGGCTGCTGATTTGGAGAAATGGAAGGCGGACTGCAAGAAGAAAAGAGAGCCCGAGCCCAAGCCAAGATTTTACGATGAGCAAAAGAAGTGGGCTAAGTCATTTTGAGCACACCGTCCCAAGCCACAAGAATCTGCCTAACGACTATGCACGTGAACTTCACAGTGCAGGCACTCATGTTCAAGGAGAACAAAGAGCGGGAGAAGGCCGAAAGTAAAATAAGCGGAAACAAGTTGCCCAGCTCGGGGAACAAAGTAAACAATCGATTGCCCGCTTATAGTGGAAGCCTTCGTCCGGATGCCCCGAGATCATACAAGCTGCGACAGCACATGGATTGATCAGAACGAGTGCCAGAGAACAAGCGGCCAACTTAGGTATTACTCTTCGTGAACTGTTAGGCCTTGATGAGGCGCCAATGAAGGAGGTAGTAATTACATATGTCAAGAATGGGCCTCTCGTCGAGCCTGCGCAGGAAAAGGATCTACCTCCACAAATGAAAGGTCTGCTGAAATGGTACAAGGGTTACATAAAAAATAAAAACGCCAAAGAATATATTTATTCGGAAGTTAGACATGAGCATCACTTCAAACATTACTATGTACAAATTGAACTGAGTGAATTGTTCCAGCTTTTCAATCTGCGCGAGCTCGACAAATCTATCATCAGTTGCTACGCTACGTAAGTGATTTATTAATTTCTACCCCATCTCGTTCATATTGCCTGCACTATATATATGTCCTAACTATATTGTTGTGTCCGCTATTATACATGCAGAATGAAGATTAAGGAATGCAGAGTAAGGAACATCCATGATGTTGGGTTCATTGACCCACACATCGTTAATGGACATGTGTTGGAGCGTCACCCTTGACGTGGAGGCAGACCTGTGGCAGTTTCTTACAAAGCAGGAATTCAAAAGTGATATTCTATTTCCTTACCATTTTGGGTGAGTGTTTCTGTCTTGAGCACATTCTCTTTTGTTTACTCCATGCATGGTATGTGGCCGGCTAATCGATGAGTTATGCATGACGTCAGTGCATGTATCGTGTCCGCAGGTTCCACTGGATTCTGCTAGTAATTAAAGTTAACACCTCGTAATGTCTCGTCCACGACTCTCTGAATACGGATCCAAAGCTTTGGGGCGGCATGAGAAGAATGCTGCGAAGTAATTATTTTCATTCATTTGCGCTCTATATCGATCGGCCTATTTCGTTCATTTCCTAATATCAAGTAACTAATAACTCTCTTGTTCATTTAATTTTCTTTGCCTCGTAGGGTTTGGAGACGGTTCGTAGATACAAAGGTCGGTGAATTCAAAAAAGAGCTAGAATTCAAAAGGTCAAATCCTAAGAATGCTGGGGATATTCAGCCACCGGAGACCAATCTATGTGGATACTATGTCTGTGAGATTATCCGGAGATACACCTCTGAGCGGGTTCCGAGTGATACCAATGCTTAGAGGAATAACCTCCGGATGATGCTTAGTCCAGAAGCTCGCTTCCGACCACTTCAAGAGGAACTAGCTGGATGGTTCAGCAGGAAGTCCTCCATCCTAAAGGAGAACACTATTACGAGGACGTAGAACTTTATATGCATTAAATCATGTATGGAAACTTGTTCAAAATTGTATATGGTCATCCGATGATATTGAATATATATTGTATATTCCTCTTGAATTCTTTTTGGTTCTAATTTCAAATTTATTTGAAATTGTACATTCATATGCATGTATGTAGTACCGTAGAATATATGAAACTCCTTCAAAATTAAAATAAAGCACAAAAAAAAAACAATACAAATTAAACAGAAAACAGGTTTAGGAGGGGGGCTAAAACCCTAAACCTGTGGCGGCCTTTAGTCGCGGTTGGCCAGAAGAACCGCGACAAAAGGTCCTCCGCTTGACGGTCACTTTGGCCCACGTGGACGGGCCGTTAGTCGCGGTTCTTAAGCAGCCGCGACTAAAGGTGGGGGGCTTTAGTCGCGCTTATTTGGTCGCGGTTGCGCAACCGCGACTAATGGCAGTTGCGAACCGCGACCAAAGGCCTTTTTTCCACCAGTGCCAGATATCAAGAGCATATGTGCTCGGGAGCCAAAGTGGATATCCGCTAGTTTAGGGCATCTCCAATGGTGATCCACTCAACACCACCATCTAGTGTCCTCCTGCCCTGCAGCAGCAGCAGTGTGTAAGAATAAAATAAAAATGAATGGTTAGTCTCTTGACACCACGCGCTAATGCTGTTTTTGTTATTTTTGTTTTGACATTACCAGGCGACAGTGCTAGTAGCCTATATATATATATATATATGTGTGTGGTGGACACACAATTATGAATAAGACAACATGGCGATGTTTAATGGAAAATGCTTGTAATGAACCGACAGGTCGCAGCTCGTGCGACCACCACCTTCCCTGTGAACCACGTGCCCCCATCACTACTTTTGCGATATTAGCCTATTTAAAGGTGAAGATAAAAAAAATCTGCAATATTAGCTCCTTTGCAAAAAAATAAATAGAAAAATGCAACGATACCTCTGTTGCAGAAGTTCTGCAACATGAACTCTGTTGCAAATGTCCGAGCGCAACATCGTCAGTGTTGCAAAGTTCGTACTTGAATCTGACTGTCATCTCACATTGGATTCAATGGCTCGCGAGGCGGTAGATCTTTTAAAATTATCAGCCGGCAAATGCAAAGCATTGCCCGTGTTTAATCTTTATAAACGAACGGTGCAGTTTTCTTTGTTTTATTTTTGCGAAGATTTCTTTGGTTTCACACAATCTCTTTTCCCAAGAGGCAACGTGAACATATATTATAAGTATATGAGTTCTTTTATGCACAAAATTTTAGAAACGGACTAATAAAAATTTAAAAGTGCATCTGAAGACCTATCGATGGGTTGTGTGATCTCTGTATTCCTTTATCCTCTCGACGGCGATCATAGAAGTTTAGATGAAAAGACTGCATTGTGCATGAACAATTTCATAAGTCCATGAATGCTTTCAAAATTCGTAAACGCGTTTCTAAAGTTTGTGGACGTATTCTAAAGTTCACGTCATTTTCTAAACATTTCATGAACATTTTTTAAACCTACAGCACCATTTTTAAAATCCATATTTTGAAAATTTATGAATTTTCAAAAACTTAATGATTTAATTTTTTTGGACATTTAATGAAATATGCATGGGCGTTTACATGGTTTTTATTTTATTTTTACATTTTCATAACATTATTCAACTTTTTTTTCCAATCTATGAATATTTATAAAAATTAATGATATTTTCATGAAACAATTTTTAAAATCAGAAGGTCATCCGGAAAAGTGGACTGCTACCTAATTGGCTACAGTACTAGGTAACGTTTGCACGCACGCTAGTCCTTGTGTCATATACGAAAACCAAAGAAAACCGGAAAACAAGAAGAAAGAAAATCTACTCCCCATGACGGCCGCGCGTGTGCGCCACCCCCTCCCCGGCCTCCCCCAACGGCGGTGAACCACCCACCCGTGGCCGCACGTGACAAAGGCAAGGGCGAGCCGCGAGCCCGAGGAGGCCGCTGCGAGCACGGCGGCGTGGCGCTTCCCGATGGCAAACCCAGCGCCCGGGAGGAAGGATTTTTTTTATTTAGAAAAGGAGGATGATGTTGGGGAACATAATAATTTCAAAAATTTCCTACGGACACGCAAGATCATGGTGATGCATAGCAACGAGAGGGGAGATTATTGTCCACGTACCCTCGTAGACCGTAAGCGGAAGCGTTATGACAACGCGGTTGATGTAGTCGTACGTCTTCACGATCCGGCCGATCCAAATACCGAACGTATGACACCTCCGAGTTCAGCACACGTTCAGCTCGATGACGATCCCCGGACTCCGATCCAGCAAAGTGTCGGGGATGAGTTCCGTCAAGACGACGGGCGTGGTGGACGATGATGATGTTCTATCGGCGAGGGCTTCGCCTAAACTCCGCGACGATATGACCGAGGTGGAATATGGTGGAGGGGGCACCGCACTGCGGCTAAGGAACGATCCGTAGATCAACTTGTTTGTCCATGGGGTGCCCCCTGCCCCCGTATATAAAGGAGTGGAGGAGGGGAGGGCCGGCCTTCTCTATGGCGTGCCCTAGGGGAGTCCTACTCCCACCGGGAGTAGGATTCCCCCTTTCCTAGTCCAACTAGCAACCCTTCCATGTAGTAGGAGTACGAGAGAAGGAAAGGGAAGAGAGAAGGAGAAGGAAGGAAGGGTGCGCCCCCCTTCCCTAGTCCAATTCGGACTAGTCCAAGGGGAGGGGTGCGGCCACTCTTTTGTCCCTTTCTCTCCTATCCCGTATGGCCCAAAGAGGCCCAATACGAATTCCCGTAACTCTCCGGTACTCCCAAAAATACCCGAATCACTCGAAACCTTTCCGAACTCCGAATATAGTTGTCCAATATATCGATCTTTACGTCTCGACCATTTCGAGACTCCTCGTCATGTCCCCAATCTCATCCGGGACTCCGAACTCCTTCGGTACATCGAAACTCATAAACTCATAATAAAACTATCATCGTAAAGTTAAGCGTGCGGACCCTACGGGTTCGAGAACTATGTAGACATGACCTAGAACTATTCTCGGTCAATAACCAATAGCAGAACCTGGATGCCCATATTGGCTCCTACATATTCTACGAAGATCTTTATCGGTCAAACCGCATAACAACATACATTGTTCCCTTTGTCATCGGTATGTTACTTGCCCGAGATTTGATCGTCGGTATCCAATACCTAGTTCAATCTCGTTATTGGCAAGTCTCTTTACTCGTTACGTAATGCATCATTCCGTAACTAACTCATTAGCTACATTGCTTGCAAGGCTTATAGTGATGTGCATTACCGAGAGGGCCCAGAGATACCTCTCCGACAATCGGAGTGACAAAACCTAATCTCGAAATACGCCAACCCAACATGTACCTTTGGAGACACCTGTAGTACTCCTTTATAATCACCCGATTCACGTTGTGACGTTTGGTAGCACCAAAGTGTTCCTCCGGTAAACGGAGTTGCATAATCTCATAGTTATAGGAACATGTATAAGTCATGAAGAAAGCAATAGCAATATACTAAACGATCAAGTGCTAGGCTAACGGAATGGGTCATGTCAATCACATCATTCTCCTAATGATGTGATCCCATTAATCAAATAACAACACATGTCTATGATTAGGAAACATAACCATCTTTGATTAATGAGCTAGTCAAGTAGAGGCATACTAGTGACTATATGTTTGTCTATGTATTCACACATGTATCATGTTTCCGGTTAATACAATTCTAGCATGAATAATAAACATTTATCATGAAATAAGGAAATAAATAATAACTTTATTATTGCCTCTAGGGCATATTTCCTTCAGTCTCCCACTTGCACTAGAGTCAATAATCTAGTTCACATCATCATGTGATTCAACACTAATATTCACATCTGTATGTGATTAACACCCATAGTTCACATCGTCATGTGACCAACATCCAAAGGGTTTACTAGAGTCAATAATCTAGTTCACATCGCTATGTGATTAACACCCAAAGGGTACTAAGGTATGATCATGTTTTGCTCGTGAGAGAAGCTTAGTCAACGGGTCTGTCACATTCAGAGCCGTATGTATTTAGCAAATATTTTATGTCTACAATGCTCTGCACGGAGCTACTCTAGCTAATTGTGTTGGGGAACGTAGTAATTTCAAAAAATTTCCTACGCACACGCAAGATCATGGTGATGCATAGCAACGAGAGGGGAGAGTGTTGTCTACGTACCCTCGTAGACCGAAGCGGAAGCGATCACAACGTAGAGGAAGTAGTCGTACGTTCTCCTCGCGATCCAACCGATCCCCGCGCCGTTACTCCGGCGCCTCCGAGTTCTTGGCACACGTTCAGCTCGGTGACGCTCCTCAGGCTCCGATCCAGCAAAGCTCCGGGGAGAGAGAGTTCCGTCAGCACGACGGCGTGGTGACGATCTTGATGTTCTACCGACGAGGGCTTCGCTTAAGCACCGCTACGATATGACCGAGGTGGAATATAGTGGAGGGGGGGCACCGCACACGGCTAAGAGATCCAAGAGATCAATTGTTGTGTCTTTGGTGCTAGCCCTGCCCCTCTATTTATATGTTGAGCCCCGGTGTCTAAACTTGGAGCAAAAGCCTCCTCAAATTCGGTTATGCCCGAAAGGCAAGAGTCCCACACTGACTCCAGGACCAAACGCCAAAAACCTTGGCGACTGGCCCGAACGCCATCGGCCTCGGCGTCTAGCCCAGGCCGACGCCAGAGGTCTCCGGCGTTTGGCCCTCGCCTCCATAAAACTCCTTTTGCACCAACCTAAAGCCTCATGGGCTTGACCCCTTGGCCTAAACATATCATCAAATATATGAATCTTTACGTCTCGACCATTTCGAGACTCCTCGTCATGTCCCCGATCTCATCCGGGACTCAACTCCTTTGGTACATCAAAACATGTAAACTCATAATATAATCATCATCGAAACCTTAAGCGTGCGGACCCTACGGGTTCGAGAACTATGTAGACATGACCTAGAACTATTCTCGGTCAATAACCAATAGCGGGACCTGGATGCCCATATTGGCTCCTACATATTCTACGAAGATCTTTATCGGTCAGACCGCATAACAACATACGTTGTTCCCTTTGTCATCGGTATGTTACTTGCCCGAGATTCGATCGTCGGTATCCAATACCTAGTTCAATCTCGTTCTTGGCAAGTCTCTTTACTCGTTCCGTAATACATCATCTCACAGCTAACTCATTAGTTGTAATGCTTGCAAGGCTTAGTGATGTGCATTACCGAGAGGGCCCAGAGATACCTCTCCGACAATCGGAGTGACAAATCCTAATCTCGAAATACGCCAACCCAACATCTGCCTTTGGAGACACCTGTAGTACTCCTTTATAATCACCCAGTTACGTTGTGACGTTTGGTAGTACCCAAAGTGTTCCTCCGGTAAACGGGAGTTGCATAATCCCATAGTTATAGGAACATGCATAAGTCATGGATAAAAGCAATAGCAACATACTAAACGATCGGGTGCTAAGCTAATGGAATGGGTCATGTCAATCAGATCATTCAACCAATGATGTGACCTTGTTAATCAAATGACAAATCCTTTGTCTATGGTTAGGAAACATAACCATCTTTGATTAACAAGCTAGTCTAGTAGAGGCATACTAGTGACACTCTGTTTGTCTATATATTCACACATGTATTATGTTTCCTGTTAATACAATTCTAGCATGAATAATAAACAATTATCATGATATAAGGAAATAAATAATAACTTTATTATTGCCTCTAGGGCATATTTCCTTCAGTCTCCCACTTGCACTAGAGTCAAATAATCTAGATCACATCACCATGTGATTAACATCGATAGTTCACATCATCATGTGATTAACACCCATAGTTCACATCGCCATGTGACCAACACCCAAAGGGTTTACTAGATTCAGTAATCTAGTTCACATCGCTATGTGATTAACACCCAAAGAGTACTAAGGTGTGATCATGTTTTGCTTGTGAGAGAATCTTAGTCAACGGGTCTTTCATATTCAGATCCGTTATGTATTTTGCAATTTTCTATGTCTACAATGCTCGCACGGAGCTACTCTAGCTAATTGCTCCCACTTTCAATATGTATCTAGATCGAGACTTAGAGTCATCCAGATCGGTGTCAAAACTTGCATCGACGTAACCCTTTACGACGAACCTTTTGTCACTTCCATAATCGAGAAACATATCCTTATTCCACTAAGGATAATTTTGACAGCTGTCCAGTGATCTACTCCTAGATCACTATTGTACTCTCTTGCCAAACTCAGTGTAGGGTATACAATAGATCTGGTACACAGCATGGCATACTTTATAGAACCTATGGCCAAGGCATAGGGAATGACTTTCATTCTCTTTCTATCTTCTGCCGTGGTCGGGTTTTGAGTCTTACTCAATTTCACACCTTGTAACACAGGCAAGAACTCTTTCTTTGACTGTTCCATTTTGAACTACTTCAAAATCTTGTCAAGGTATGTACTCATTGAAAAAACTTATCAAGCGTCTTGATCTATCTCTATAGATCTTGATGCTCAATATGTAAGCAGCTTCACCGAGGTCTTTCTTTGAAAAACTCCTTTCAAATACTCCTTTATGCTTTGCAGAATAATTCTACATTATTTCCGATCTACAATATGTCATTCACATATACTTATCAGAAATGCTGTAGTGCTCCCACTCACTTTCTAGTAATTACAGGCTTCACCGCAAGTCTCAGTATAAAACTATATGCTATGATCAACTTATCAAAGCATGTATTCCAACTCTGAGATGCTTGCACCAGTCCATAGATGGATCATCGGAGCTTGCATATTTTGTTAGCACCTTTAGGATTTACAAAACCTTCTGGTTGCATCATATACAACTCTTCTTTAATAAATCCATTAAGGAATGCAGTTTTGTTTATCCATTTGCCGATTTCATAAAATGCGGCAATTGCTAACATGATTCGGACAGACTTAAGCATAGATACGAGTGAGAAACTCTCATCGTAGTCAACATCTTGAACTTGTCGAAAACCTTTTGCGACAATTCTAGCTTTGTAGACAGATAACACTACTATCAGCGTCCGTCTTCCTCTTGAAGATCCATTTATTTTCTATGGTTTGCCGATCATCGGGCAAATCCATCAAAGTCCATACTTTGTTCTCATATATGGATCATATCTCAGATTTCATGGCCTCAAACCATTTTGCGGAAACTGGGCTCATCATCGCTTCCTCATAGTCCGTAGGTTCATCATGGTCTAGTAACATGACTTCCAGAACACGATTACCGTACCACTCTGGTGCGGATTTTACTCTGGAAGACCTACGAGGTTTGGTAACAACTTGATCTGAAGTTTCATGATCATCATCATTAACTTCCTCACTAATTGGTGGAGGAATCACTGGAACTGATTTCTGTGATGCACTACTTTCCAATAAGGGAGAAGGTATAATTACCTCATCAAGTTCTACTTTCCTCCCACTCACTTCTTTCGAGAGAAACTTCTTCTCTAGAAAGGATCCATCTTAGCAACGAAAAACTTGCCTTCGGATCTGTGATAGAAGGTGTACCCAATAGTTACCTTTGGCTATTCTATGAAGACGCACTTCTCCGATTTGGATTTGAGCTTATCAGGTGAAAACTTTTTCACATAAGCATCACAACTCCAAACTTTTAAGAAACGACAGCTTAGGTTTACTGTTAAACCATAGTTCATATGGTGTCGTCTCAACGGATTTAGATGGTGCCCTATTAAACGCGAATGCAGCTGTCTCTAATGCATAACCCCAAAATGATAGTGGTAAACCGATAAGAGACATCATAGATCGCACCATATCAAATAAAGTGCTTGATTCTGACGTTCGGACACACCATAACATTGTGGTGTTCCAGGTGGCGTGAGCTGTGAAACTATTCCACATTATTTTAATTGAAGACCAAACTCAGTAACTCTATTATTCGTCTTTGCGATTAGATCGCAGAAACTTTATTTTCTTGTTACGATGATTTTTCCACTTCACTCTGAAATTCTTTGAACCTTTCAACTATTTCAGACTTATGTTTCATCAAGTAGATATACCCATATCTGCTCAAATCATCTTGTGAAAGTCAGAAAATAACGATACTTGCCACGAGCATCAACACTCATTGGATCGCATACATCGGTATGTATTATTTCCAATAAGTCAGTAGCTTGTTCCATTGTTCCGGAGAACGGAGTTTTAGTCATCTTGCCCAAACGGTACGGTTCGCAAGCATCAAATGATTCATAATCAAGTGATTCCAAAAGTCCATCAGCATGGAGTTTTCTTCATGCGCTTTACACCAATATGACCTAAACGGCAGTGCCACAAATAAGTTGCACTATCATTATTAACTTTGCATCTTTTGGTTTCAATATTATGAATATGTGTATCACTATGATCGAGATCCAATGAATCATTTTCATTGGGTGTGTAACCATATAAGGTTTTATTCATGTAAACAGAACAACAATTTATTCTCTTACTTAAATGAATAACCGTATTGCAATAAACATGATCAAATCATACTTATGCTCAACACCAAATAACACTTATTTAGGTTCCATACTAATCCCGAAAGTATAGGGAGTGTGCGATGATGATCATATCAATCTTGGAACTACTTCCAACACTCATCTTCACTTCCCCTTCAACTAGTTTCTGTTCATTCTGCAACTCCGTTTTAAGTTACTACTCTTAGCAACTGAACCATTATCAAATACCGAGGGGTTGCTACGAACACTAGTAAAATACACATCAATAATCTGTATCTCAAATATACCTTTGTTCACTTTGCCATCCTTCTTATCCGCCAAATACTTGGGGTAGTTCCGCTTCTAGTGACCAGTTCCGTTGCAGCAAAAGCACTTAGTCTCAGGCTTAGGTCCAGACTTGGGCTTCTTCACTCGAGCAGCAACTTGCTTGCCGTTCTTCTTGAAGTTCCCCTTCTTCCCTTTGCCCTTTTCCTTGAGACTAGTGGTCTTGTCAATCATCAACACTTGATGCTCTTTCTTGATTTCTACCTTCGTCGATTTCAACATCACGAAGAGCTCGGGAATCGTTTTCGTCATCCCTTGCATACTATAGTTCATCACGAAGTTCTAGTAACTTAGTGTTGGTGACTAGAGAATTCTGTCAATCACTATCTTATCGGGAAGATTAACTCCCACTTGATTCAAGCGATTGAAGTACCCAGACAATCTGAGAACATGCTCACTAGTTGAGCGATTCTCTTCCATCTTTTAGCTATAGAACTTGTTGGAGATTTCATATCTCTCAACTTGGGTATTTGCTTGAAATATTAACTTCAATTCCTGGAACATCTCATATGGTCCATGACGTTCAAAACGTCTTTGAAGTCCCGATTCTAAGCTGTTAAGTATGGTGCACTAAACTATCAAGTAGTCATCATATTGAGCTAGCCAAACGTTCATAACGTCTACATTTGCTCCTGCAATAGGTCTGTCACCTAGCGGTGCATTAAGGACATAATTCTTATGTGCAGCAATGAGGATAAACCTCAGATCACGGATCCAATCCGCATCATTGCTACTAACATTTTTCAATACAATTTTCTCTAGGAACACATATAAAAACATAGGGAAGCAACAACGCGAGCTATTGATCTACAACATAATTTGCAAAAATACTACCAGGACTAAGTTCATGATAAATTAAAGTTCAATTAATCATATTACTTAAGAACTCCCACTTAGATAGACATCTCTCTAGTCATCTAAGTGATCACGTGATCCAAATCAACTAAACCATAACCGATCATCACGTGAGATGGAGTAGTTTTCAATGGTGAACATCTTATGTTGATCATATCTACTATATGATTCACGCTCGACCTTTCGGTCTCCGTGTTCCGAGGCCATATCTGCATATGCTAGGCTCGTCAAGTATAACCTGAGTATTCTGCGTGTGCAAAACTGGCTTGCACCCGTTGTAGATGGACGTAGAGCTTATCACTCCCGATCATCACGTGGTGTCTCGGCACGACGAACTTTGGAAACGGTGCATACTCATGGAGAACACTACTTGATAATTTTAGTGAGAGATCATCTTAAAATGCTACCGTCAATCAAAGCAAAATAAGATGCATAAAGGATAAACATCACATGCAATCAATATAAGTGATATGATATGGCCATCATCATCTTGTGCTTGTGATCTCCATCTCCGAAGCACCGTCGTGATCACCATCGCCACCGGGCGCGACACCTTGATCTCCATCGTAGCATCGTTGTCGCCACGCCATCTATTGCTTCTACGACTATCGCTACCGCTTAGTGATAAAGTAAAGCAATTACAGGCGTTGCATTTCATACAATAAAGCGACAACCATATGGCTCCAGCCAGTTGCCGATAACTCGGTTACAAAACATGATCATCTCATACAATAAAATATAGCATCACGTCTTGACCATATCACATCACAACATGCCCTGCAAAAACAAGTTAGACGTCCTCTACTTTGTTGTTGCAAGTTTTACGTGGCTGCTACGGGCTGAGCAAGAACCGTTCTTACCTACGCATCAAAACCACAACGATAGTTTGTCAAGTTGGTGCTGTTTTAACCTTCGCAAGGACCGGGCGTAGCCACACTCGGTTCAACTAAAGTGAGAGAGACAGACACCCGCCGGTCACCTTTAAGCAACTAGTGATCAAGCGGTGAAACCAGTCTCGGCGTAAGCGTACGCGTAATGTCGGTCCGGGCCGCTTCATCTCACAATACCGCTGAACCAAAGTATGACATGCTGGTAAGCAGTATGACTTATATCGCCCACAACTCACTTGTGTTCTACTCGTGCATATGACATCAACGCATAAAACCAGGCTCGGATGCCACTGTTGGGGAACGTAGTAATTTCAAAAAAATTCCTACGCACACGCAAGATCATGGTGATGCATAGCAACGAGAGGGGAGAGTGTTGTCTACGTACCCTCGTAGACCGAAAGCGGAAGCGATCACAACGTAGAGGAAGTAGTCGTACGTTCTCCTCGCGATCCAACCGATCCCAGCGCCGTTACTCCGGCGCCTCCGAGTTCTTGGCACACGTTCAGCTCGGTGACGCTCCTCAGGCTCCGATCCAGCAAAGCTCCGGGGAGAGAGAGTTCCGTCAACACGACGGCGTGGTGACGATCTTGATGTTCTACCGACGCAGGGCTTCGCCTAAGCACCGCTACGATATGACCGAGGTGGAATATGGTGGAGGGGGGCACCACACACGGCTAAGAGATCCAAGAGATCAATTGTTGTGTCTTTGGTGCTAGCCCTGCGCCTCTATTTATATGTTGAGCCCGGGGTCGTAACTTGGAGCAAAAGCCTCCTCAAAGTCGGTTTTGCCCGAAAGGCAAGAGTCCCACTCGGACTCCAGGACCAAACGCCACAAACCTTGGCGTCTGCCCAGACGCCATGGGCCTCGGCGTCTAGCCCAGGCCGACGCCAGGTCTCCGTGTTTGGCCCTCGGCCTCCATAAAACTCCTTTTGCACCAACCTAAAGCCTCATGGGCTTGACCCCTTGGCCTAAACATATCATCCAATATATGAATCTTTACGTCTCGACCATTTCGAGACTCCTCGTCATGTCCCCGATCTCATCCGGGACTCCGAACTCCTTCGGTACATCAAAACATGTAAACTCATAATATAAGCATCGCCGAAACCTTAAGCGTGCGGACCCTACGGGTTCGAGAACTATGTAGACATGACCTAGAACTATTCTCGGTCAATAACCAATAAGCGGGACCTGGATGCCCATATTGGCTCCTACATATTCTACGAAGATCTTTATCGGTCGGACCGCATAACAACATCGTTGTTCCCTTTGTCATCGGTATGTTACTTGCCCGAGATTCGATCACGGTATCCAATACCTAGTTCAATCTCGTTCTTGGCAAGTCTCTTTACTCGTTCCGTAATACATCATCTCACAGCTAACTCATTAGTTGTAATGCTTGCAAGGCTTAGTGATGTGCATTACCGAGAGGGCCCAGAGATACCTCTCCGACAATCGGAGTGACAAATCCTAATCTCGAAATACGCCAACCCAACATCTGCCTTTGGAGACACCTGTAGTACTCCTTTATAATCACCCGATTACGTTGTGACGTTTGGTAGTACCAAAGTGTTCCTCCGGTAAACGGGAGTTGCATATTCTCATAGTTATAGGAACATGCATAAGTCATGGATAAAAGCAATAGCAACATACTAAACGATCGGGTGCTAAGCTAATGGAATGGGTCATGTCAATCAGATCATTCAACCAATGATGTGACCTTGTTAATCAAATGACAACTCCTTTGTCTATGGTTAGGAAACATAACCATCTTTGATTAACAAGCTAGTCTAGTAGAGGCATACTAGTGACACTGCTTTGTCTATATATTCACACATGTATTATGTTTCCTGTTAATACAATTCTAGCATGAATAATAAACAATTATCATGATATAAGGAAATAAATAATAACTTTATTATTGCCTCTAGGGCATATTTCCTTCAGTCTCCCACTTGCACTAGAGTCAAATAATCTAGATCACATCACCATGTGATTAACATCGATAGTTCACATCATCATGTGATTAACACCCATAGTTCACATCGCCATGTGACCAACACCCAAAGGGTTTACTAGATTCAGTAATCTAGTTCACATCGCTATGTGATTAACACCCAAAGAGTACTAAGGTGTGATCATGTTTTGCTTGTGAGAGAATCTTAGTCAACAGGTCTTTCATATTCAGATCCGTTATGTATTTTGCAATTTTCTATGTCTACAATGCTCGCACGGAGCTACTCTAGCTAATTGCTCCCACTTTCAATATGTATCTAGATCGAGACTTAGAGTCATCCAGATCGGTGTCAAAACTTGCATCGACGTAACCCTTTACGGCATTTAACCTTTTGTCACTTCCATAATCGAGAAACATATCCTTATTCCACTAAGGATAATTTTGACTGCTGTCCAGTGATCTACTCCTAGATCACTATTGTACTCTCTTGCCAAACTCAGTGTAGGGTATACAATAGATCTGGTACACAGCATGGCATACTTTATAGAACCTATGGCCAAGGCATAGGGAATGACTTTCATTCTCTTTCTATCTTCCGCCGTGGTCGGGTTTTGAGTCTTACTCAATTTCACACCTTGTAACACAGGCAAGAACTCTTTCTTTGACTGTTCCATTTTGAACTACTTCAAAATCTTGTCAAGGTATGTACTCATTGAAAAAACTTATCAAGCGCCTTGATCTATCTCTATAGATCTTGATGCTCAATATGTAAGCAGCTTCACCGAGGTCTTTCTTTGAAAAACTCCTTTCAAATACTCCTTTATGCTTTGCAGAATAATTCTACATTATTTCCGATCTACAATATGTCATTCACATATACTTATCAGAAATGCTGTAGTGCTCCCACTCACTTTCTAGTAATTACAGGCTTCACCGCAAGTCTCAGATAAAACTATATGCTATGATCAACTTATCAAAGCATGTATTCCAACTCTGAGATGCTTGCACCAGTCCATAGATGGATCACCGGAGCTTGCATATTTTGTTAGCACCTTTAGGATTTACAAAACCTTCTGGTTGCATCATATACAACTCTTCTTTAATAAATCCATTAAGGAATGCAGTTTTGTTTATCCATTTGCCAGATTTCATAAAATGCGGCAATTGCTAACATGATTCGGACAGACTTAAGCATAGATACGAGTGAGAAACTCTCATCGTAGTCAACATCTTGAACTTGTCGAAAACCTTTTGCGACAATTCTAGCTTTGTAGACAGTAACACTACTATCAGCGTCCGTCTTCCTCTTGAAGATCCATTTATTTTCTATGGTTTGCCGATCATCGGGCAAATCCATCAAAGTCCATACTTTGTTCTCATATATGGATCATATCTCAGATTTCATGGCCTCAAACCATTTTGCGGAAACTGGGCTCATCATCGCTTCCTCATAGTCCGTAGGTTCATCATGGTCTAGTAACATGACTTCCAGAACACGATTACCGTACCACTCTGGTGCGGATTTTACTCTGGAAGACCTACGAGGTTTGGTAACAACTTGATCTGAAGTTTCATGATCATCATCATTAACTTCCTCACTAATTGGTGGAGGAATCACTGGAACTGATTTCTGTGATGCACTACTTTCCAATAAGGGAGAAGGTATAATTACCTCATCAAGTTCTACTTTCCTCCCACTCACTTCTTTCGAGAGAAACTTCTTCTCTAGAAAGGATCCATCTTAGCAACGAAAAACTTGCCTTCGGATCTGTGATAGAAGGTGTACCCAATAGTTACCTTTGGCTATTCTATGAAGACGCACTTCTCCGATTTGGGTTCGAGCTTATCAGGTGAAAACTTTTTCACATAAGCATCACAACTCCAAACTTTTAAGAAACGACAGCTTAGATTTACTGTTAAACCATAGTTCATATGGTGTCGTCTCAACGGATTTAGATGGTGCCCTATTAAACGTGAATGCAGCTGTCTCTAATGCATAACCCCAAAATGATAGTGGTAAACCGATAAGAGACATCATAGATCGCACCATATCAAATAAAGTGCGGTTATGACGTTCGGACACACCATAACATTGTGGTGTTCCAGGTGGCGTGAGCTGTGAAACTATTCCACATTATTTTAATTGAAGACCAAACTCGTAACTCAATTATTCGTCTTTGCGATTAGATCGCAGAAACTTTATTTTCTTGTTACGATGATTTTTCCACTTCACTCTGAAATTCTTTGAACCTTTCAACTATTTCAGACTTATGTTTCATCAAGTAGATATACCCATATCTGCTCAAATCATCTTGTGAAAGTCAGAAAATAACGATACTTGCCACGAGCATCAACACTCATTGGATCGCATACATCGGTATGTATTATTTCCAATAAGTCAGTAGCTTGTTCCATTGTTCCGAGAAGCGGAGTTTTAGTCATCTTGCCCAAACGGTACGGTTCGCAAGCATCAAATGATTCATAATCAAGTGATTCCAAAAGTCCATCAGCATGGAGTTTTCTTCATGCGCTTTACACCAATATGACCTAAACGGCAGTGCCACAAATAAGTTGCACTATCATTATTAACTTTGCATCTTTTGGTTTCAATATTATGAATATGTGTATCACTATGATCGAGATCCAATGAATCATTTTCATTGGGTGTGTAACCATATAAGGTTTTATTCATGTAAACAGAACAACAATTTATTCTCTTACTTAAATGAATAACCGTATTGCAATAAACATGATCAAATCATACTTATGCTCAACACCAAATAACACTTATTTAGGTTCCATACTAATCCCGAAAGTATAGGGAGTGTGCGATGATGATCATATCAATCTTGGAACTACTTCCAACACTCATCTTCACTTCCCCTTCAACTAGTTTCTTTACGTCTCGACCATTTCGAGACTCCTCGTCATGTCCCCGATCTCATCCGGGACTCCGAACTCCTTCGGTACATCAAAACTCATAAACTCATAATAAAACTGTCATCGTAACGTTAAGCGTCACGGACCCTACGGGTTCGAGAACTATGTAGACATGACCTAGAACTATTCTCGGTCAATAACCAATAGCGGAACCTCGATGCCCATATTGGCTCCTACATATTCTACGAAGATCTTTATCGGTCAAACCGCATAACAACATCGTTGTTCCCTTTGTCATCGGTATGTTACGTGCCCGAGATTTGATCGTCGGTATCCAAGACCTAGTTCAATCTCGTTATTGGCAAGTCTCTTTACTCGTTACGTAATGCATCATTCCGTAACTAACTCATTAGCTACATTGCTTGCAAGGCTTATAGTGATGTGCATTACCGAGAGGGCCCAGAGATACCTCTCCGACAATCGGAGTGACAAAACCTAATCTCGAAATACGCCAACCCAACATGTACCTTTGGAGACACCTGTAGTACTCCTTTATAATCACCCGATTACGTTGTGACGTTTGGTAGCACCAAAGTGTTCCTCCGTAAACGGAGTTGCATAATCTCATAGTTATAGGAACATGTATAAGTCATGAAGAAAGCAATAGCAATATA
Source organism: Aegilops bicornis (assembly GCA_021605145.1). Classification (NCBI taxonomy): domain Eukaryota; kingdom Viridiplantae; phylum Streptophyta; class Magnoliopsida; order Poales; family Poaceae; genus Aegilops; species Aegilops bicornis. The sequence continues at coordinate 25,138,439 of CM038671.1, forward strand.
CTAAACGATCAAGTGCTAGGCTAACGGAATGGGTCATGTCAATCACATCATTCTCCTAATGATGTGATCCCATTAATCAAATAACAACACATGTCTATGATTAGGAAACATAACCATCTTTGATTAATGAGCTAGTCAAGTAGAGGCATACTAGTGACTATATGTTTGTCTATGTATTCACACATGTATCATGTTTCCAGTTAATACAATTCTAGCATGAATAATAAACATTTATCATGAAATAAGGAAATAAATAATAACTTTATTATTGCCTCTAGGGCATATTTCCTTCAGTCTTCCACTTGCACTAGAGTCAATAATCTAGTTCACATCATCATGTGATTCAACACTAATATTCACACCTGTATGTGATTAACACCCATAGTTCACATCGTCATGTGACCAACATCCAAAGGGTTTACTAGAGTCAATAATCTAGTTCACATCGCTATGTGATTAACACCCAAAGAGTACTAAGGTATGATCATGTTTTGCTCGTGAGAGAAGCTTAGTCAATGGGTCTGTCATATTCAGAGCCGTATGTATTTAGCAAATATTTTATGTCTACAATGCTCTGCACGGAGCTACTCTAGCTAATTGCTCCCACTTTCAATATGTATCCAGATTGAGACTTAGAGTCATCTGGATCAGTGTAAAAAGCTTGCATCGATGTAACTCTTTACTGACGAGCTCTTTTATCACCTCCATAATCGAGAAATATTTCCTTAGTCCTCACTAAGGATGTTCTTGACCAATGTCCAGTGATCTACTTCCTAGATCACTATTGTACTCCTTGCCAAATTCAGAGCAAGGTATACAATAGGTCTGGTACATAGCATAGCATACTTTATAGAACCTATGATCGAGGCATAGGGAATGACTTTCATTCTCTTTTCTATTTTCTGTTGTGGTCGGGATTTGAGTCTTACTCAATTTCACACCTTTGCAACACAGGCAAGAACTTTTCTTTGACTGTTCCATTTTGAATTACTTCAAAATCTTGACAAGGTATGTACTTATTGAAAAAACTTATCAAGCGTCTTGATCTATCTCAATAGATCTTGATGCTCAATATGTAAGTAGCTTTACTGAGGTCTTTCTTTTAAAGAACTCCTTTCAAATACTCCTTTATGCTTTCCAGAAAAATTCTACATCATTTCTGATCAACAATATGTCATTCACATATACTTATCAGAAATGCTGTAGTGCTCCCACTCACTTTCTTGTAAATACAGGCTTCTCCAAAAGTCTGTATAAAACCATATGCTTTGATCAAATCATCAAGCATATATTCCAACTCTGAGATGCTTGCACCAGTCCATAGATGGATCGCTGGAGCTTGCACATTTTGATAGCATCTTTAGGATTGACAAAACCTTCTGGTTGCATCATATGCAACTCTTCTTTAATAAATCCATTAAGGAATGCAGTTTTGACATCCATTTGCCAGATTTCATAGAATGTAGCAATTGCTAACATGATTCAGACAAACTTAAGCATCATTACGAGTGAGAAAATCTCATCGTATTCAACACCTTGAACTTGTCGAAAACCTTTTGCAACAAGTCGAGCTTTGTAGATAGTAACACTACTATCAACGTCCGTCTTCCTCTTAAAGATCCATTTATTTAACATGGCTTTCTGATCATCGAGCAAGTCAATCAAAGTCTATACTTTGTTCTCATACATGGATCCTATCTCAGATTTCATGGCCTCAAGCCATTTAGCGGAATCTGGGCTTATCATCGCTTCCTCATAGTTCGTAGGTTCATCATGGTCTAGTAACATGACTTCTAGAATAGGATTACCGTACCACTTTGGTGCGGATCTTATTCTAGAAGACCTACGAGGTTCGGTAGTAACTTGATCTGAAGCTTCATGATCATCATCATTAGCTTCCTCACTGATTGGTGTAAGAATCACAGCAACGGATTTCTGTGATGAACTACTTTCCAATAAGGGAGAAGGTACAATTACCTCATCAAGTTCTACTTTCCTCCCACTCACTTCTTTCGAGAGAAACTTCTTCTCTAGAAAGGATCCATCTTAGCAACGAAAAACTTGCCTTCGGATCTGTGATAGAAGGTGTACCCAATAGTTACCTTTGGGTATTCTATGAAGACGCACTTCTCTGAATTGGGTTCGAGCTTATCAGGTGAAAACTTTTTCACATAAGCATCACAACTCCAAACTTTTAAGAAACGACAGCTTAGGTTTACTGTTAAACCATAGTTCATATGGTGTCTTCTCAACGGATTTAGATGGTGCCCTATTAAACGTGAATGCAGCTGTCTCTAATGCATAACCCCAAAATGATAGTGGTAAACCGATAAGAGACATCATAGATCGCACCATATCCAATAAAGTGCGGTTACAACGTTCGGACACACCATAACATTGTGGTGTTGCAGGTGGCGTGAGCTGTGAAACTATTCCACTTTGTTTTAATTGAAGACCAAACTCGTAACTCAAATATCCATCTCCATGATCAGATCGCAGAAACTTTATTTTCTTGTTACGATGATTTTCCACTTCACTCTGAAATTCTTTGAACTTTTCAACTATTTCAGACTTATGTTTCATCAAGAAGATATACGCATATCTGCTCGAATCATCTGTGAAGGTTAGAAAATAATGATACTTGCCACGGGCATCAACACTCATTGGATCGCATACATTGGTATGTATTATTTCCAACAAGTCAGTAGCTCGTTCCGTTGTTCCGAACAACGGAGTTTCAGTCATCTTGCCAAAAAGGCACGGTTCGCAAGCATCAAATGATTCATAATCAAGTGATTCCAAAAACCCATCAGCATGGAGTTTCTTCATGCGCTTTACACCGATATGACCCAAACGGCAAACCACGCATGGCGCCGACCCAACCACCAGGCCCTCCATACCGCCACGCCGATCCGAGGTCAGATGGTCTATCGCTGCAGATCCGGCCGCCGCCGCCGAACGCAGCCAAGGCCGCTGCCCGACGCAGGGCCGGCCACCGCAACCGCCACCACCACCGCCCTAGGACGAGGCCGCCGCCATGCCGCCGGGTCAAGGCAGGCCCGCCACGCCACGGAGGCCAGATCGGGCGTGCCACCACGCCGCTGAGCTCCGCACCGCCCCCATGGCGGAGAGAGAGGAAGAGCCCCGCCAGCCGTCGGCCACAGGCAATAGGCGTGGCGTCCTTCGGCGGCGGCGGAGGGAGGGATGGAAGGATGGGGAGCCCCCGGTGGCTAGGGTTGGGATCCCGCCCGAGCGGGGGCGACGCGGGGGGGTTGGGAAGGATGAGGCGTCCCTCTCCATTAGTGATGCATATGGAATGCAGATTCCTCTCATGATAATTAGAAAATAAAGTAGAGAGAACTTTTAAATTGAACATAATGTTTTGTGCAGCTGTAGTTATATCCTGATGCAACCTGGTCATTTCAGAAATAACATTCTCAAGATGGCTGATACATAACACATGTGAAAAGTGATTACTGCCAAATCTCATGATAATTCAAAATTGCACGAACAATATAAAGTTATCAAGCGGCAGATATGTGTAAATCCCATCTCTTTTTTTCGTTTTTTTAGAAACAGGCCACAAGCAGCGCCCACCTTTAATAAATTAATAAAGCCAAGTAACATCGTAAAGGAATTACAGACCAAACAGACATAAGTTTGATAGAACTCGCAAAAGATGATCTATCAGGGGTACAAAGCGCGCGGCTCAGAGATGAGCGCAGATGAGACCGCGAGACAAAACTATTCTAACTCAAGCGTGCCTGTGAATGGCGGAAAGCTGTTTGATCTTGAATCATCTCTCTTGTTTATTTCTCTCTTTCCCCGTCATTCAGAGTAACCAAATATGCTTGCTGCTGATCGATATATATTAACACTTGAGGATTGCGCAGTCAATTACATTTCTACTGCACACATCTAATGCTACACATAAAAACGTGAACCTATGAAATAAACAACTGTCCAACCCAGATTAAAGACCAGATACGATTCTACAAATCATCATGCGCATTGTACTCGTACCCTTCAGAAAGTAAGGAAGAAAGTATATCACAGAGTGTCGGGCTTTAGCCTCCTTCTAGAAAAACATGTACCCTTCATAAAGCGAGAGAGTACATCACAGAGTACAAGTACAAGTTTATAAACTGAAGTTTTGCAGGGATTTCTACAATCGTTTTAGTCGAGATGACAAACCTGTGTGCAACAAATAAAAATCAACTCACTCTAACCGTAGAGAAATGTGAAACTATTCAGGGAAAGACCCTCATGATTATTGCAGCCCAGAAGTATAGTGAAGTCTTACATGTATCAAAATAACGAAATGATATTAAGTCTTACATTTACCACAATAGTTGAACAGTAGTTAAGTCATAAATGTATCAGAAGAGCAAAACATCTTCATATTTATTTAGGGGTAAAACATGGCACACGATATAACATGTGCTGCTGAACATATTTGGCACCCTGGTAATAGTCTAGAGCTCTTATTCAATGGGTCGCAGCACAAACATTGCCTCCTTTAGAGAAATTGGTTATTCTTCATCTGTTTTCTTTGCGAAGCTTGCCCAATTCACAATCACAAATACATAGACTTGATCGGACACCTTGTCAAAGAACCGGAAATAAGCAATTCTCCATGTCTTCTTGAACAGCAGTGCACAAAACACCATCCAGAGCCCCACCACAAATCCCAGCACAAGACCAAAGTAAAACGTCAGTGGATCAAATTCTTCGTCACTGATTCTGAGATATCCATGGATGAAAGGATCGTTTCCTGGACAATTCTTGTGGATGGGAGGCCCACAAAGTCCATGTTGCCGATGTACATCAGTGACTTGTTGTCTGAATTGAGTGTGTCAAGTTGGCGGCTAGAGGGTATCCTTCCAGACAAGGAGTTGTATGACAGGTTCAAGTAGCTTAGAGATGTCAAACTTGACAAGCTCGGCGGGATTTCACCAGAAAGTTTGTTCTGAGAGAGGTCGAGAGACACCAGTGACTGCATGGCGCCAATCATGTTTGGAATTTGTCCACTCAATTGGTTCGATGATAAATTCAAATTCATTAATGCATCAAGCGAAGTGATGTTTGCAGGAATTTTAGGCAAGTGTGCTATGATATATAAGTTGCTGCCTTTTTGTATTTACTGACAATATTTGTCCTAAGCTATCACCTCCAAATCCAGCAATACCTCCCGTGGATATCTGTTCAATAACTAAAAACATATCCATTGATTCCTCTCGTAATGTTGTCATAAATGTTAGGTTCGACAGATGCCAAGGTATTGCACCAGAGAAGTTGTTGCGTGATAGATCCAAGTATTGAAGATGCCCCAGCTTTGTTATGTCTACTGGAATATTATCAGAAAATTTATTGTGGCTCAGTGCGAGAAAACGTAAATTGACCAGGTTTCCTATCCATGTAGGTAATCTTCCAGAGAACTTATTCCATGACAGATCCAAGAACACCAGATCTGTGTTATTCTGCAAAAATGCTGGGATTTTTCCTGATAAACTGTTCTTGCTGAGCATGAGATGTTGTATTTGTTCGACGTGAAAACAATGAGGAATTTCACCCTCCAAAATATTGTTCGACAAATCCAGATATAATAACTGTTCCGATTTGCAAATAGATTCTGGAATGTAGCCACCAATTTGATTTGAATGCATACTCAATATTTCTAGTTGTGACGCTACAAGGTTTGATGGTATTGTTTCTGAAAATGTATTGTTGGAGATGTCTAACAGGGTGATATTTTTTGGCAATGTAGGTATTGGCCCAGTAAGCAGGTTCGAACCGAGATGGAGTTCTTGAAAAGCCATGCTATCCATATGTGTTGGTAAGCTGCCATTTATTTGGTTGTTAGAGATGTCCAGATGTGTGGCATTTGAAAATGCGGACCAAAACCAATCTGGAAACTCGCCCTTCAAACCGTTGCTTGAAATGTTAAGTTGAGTGGTTTTCAGGTGCTGAAGCCAAGGTGGAAAAAGAGGACCCATCTGGCAAGATCCAAATGATGCAGACTCCAACGTAAAGGGAGCGTGCCAATCAGAATTCAGTACAATCTTCAAATTGTTGGAAGAGATGTCCATTACCCTTAAACTTGTTAGATTTTCAAAGTGCTCTTCCGTGATCACTCCAGTAAAGTTATTGCCGCTTAGGTCCAGAGAATTCAAATTAATAAGAGAACCTATTTCACTGGGTACCGTTCCACTGAGAAGATTGTTTGCGAGGAGAAGTTCAGTCATATACATCAATTTCCCTAGACTGGCTGGTATACTTCCGGTGAGCTGATTCTCATGGAGTGCAAGGGAGGTTAGACCTGTCAAATTCCCAAGCTGTGGTGGTATAGTTCCAACAAGGCTGTTTGCATAGAGGTTTAGTATGCTCAACCTAGTGAACTCACCAATAAAGTTTGGCAGAGTTCCAGTGAAATTGTTCTTACTAAAAGCCAGCTCCTGTATATTTTTCCATGTGCACTGTGGCAAACTCTTCATCAGCACTTCTATGTCTCCATTTATGCCATTAAAAGAGAGGTCAAGGATTTCCAAACTGCAAAGATTCTTATAGTATCCTGTCATCATCATGTTCGCGTTCTCATTGTTTGCTAGTGTGTCAGGGAAGAGGCCGAATAATTTGTTATTGTTGGATAATCCTGTTGCATTAGCATGTATGTGTAGTGCAGGTTCTAGGTTGCATGGTTTTGTTAGGCGTGTAGCTCGGCTACTCACTTGCTAGTTTTCTTTTTGCAAATAATCGTGCCATGCAACGTGTGCATGTACACGTCTTGGCTTAGTATTTAGTTAGTTAGATGTGGCCGCCGTTTGTGCTTCGTGGGATGGCACGAATCCAGCGCATGCAGCGGCGTCATAGCGCAGTTCGGGTGGCCGTGGGATGGCACGTCCGATATACCCGTTCTCCGCTGTGTTTACGTTATTTTCTGTTGTAACAAAACGGCAATTTATTTGGCCGTATAAATAAGAGATAACAAGAAAAGAGGCTGGCAGTTGCGCCTCGCAAAACTCTGGTGCTCCAGTGTTCGTTTTCGCCTCTCTCTCTCGTTCCTCTCCACCGTGTTCGCGTGTGTAGTCCGGCCTGTGACCCAACAATTGGTATACAGAGCCTGGTTGTGGCCGGAGGCGAATCGGCGACGGTGTGCAGCGATGGGAGACCAGTCACCGACGAAGAGCGATGCTGGTGGCGGCGGAAAGTACACGCCGCCGAGCAAGAGGCTCGGTGCCAGCGGCTCTGGCGATGGGACGATCGTCGTGGCCGCGCCGGCGAGGAGCGTCGGAGTGCCGATCCAATACCCGCAGCTGACAGAAGGTAATTATCAGTTGTGGGCGGCGAAGATGAAGATCATCCTCAAGCCAATGGGTGTGTGGTCGGCGATCACCGGAGAAGACGTCGATGAGGTCAAGGACCAGGGAGCCATGGCTGCTATCTCGCAGTCCGTTCCCGACGACGTGATGATGTCCATCGTGGAGTACGAGTCGGCGAAGGAGGCTTGGGATGCCATCCGAACCATGCGTAACGTTTATGAGCGCGTTGTGCAGGCACGCATCAGCCACCTCACAAGGCGTTTTGAGCGCCTGACCATGGAAGTAGGTGAAGACGTCGGTGCATTCGGGCACCGGCTCACCGCGCTCGTCGGAGAAATTCGAGCGCTTGGCGAGAACTTGCAAGAGCACGCCGTTGTCAAGCGGCTGTTCGCGGCGGTGCCGGATCGCTTCCTGCCGATAATCGGGACGATCGAGCAATGGGGCGACGTCAAGAAGATGTCGGTCGCCGAGGCCATTGGGCGGCTGTGGGCGTTCGAGGAGAACGAGTCCGGCGGCGCCAAGACCGTGGCGGCGACGGCGAGAAGTTGATGCTGGTCTCACGCGCGCAGCTCGAGGCACTGGTCCGGGAAGAAAAGAAGAAAGGAGAGGGCTCCAGCAACGGCAGCAAGAATGGCGACGAGCGTGGCGGTGGCCGCGGCCGAGCTGACGACAAGAAAAAGCCCCGCGGCAAGTTCGACAAGTCGAAGATTACCTGTTTCGAGTGCGGGGAGAAAGGACACTTCAAGTCCGAGTGTGAGGAGTTGAAGAAAGAGAAGGCGCTCCTTGCAGCTGCCGACGTTGACGACGAGCCGGCGCTGCTCATGGCTATGGCATGTGAGCTTGCGCCTGAGGTGGAAGGCACCGCGGGTATCTTTGAGCCTACAGAGATGGAGGCAGAGGACGGCGATGCACTGGGAGGCGAGTCCTTCAAGCCCTCTGATGTATCGATGGAGGTTGAAACTGCTAAGGCTGAGGTCGCACGGCTACGCGGAGAGTTGGCCGCCGCTAATGCAAAGTTGCATGCCCTGTCTGACGAGTACATGACACAGGCTGAGGAGTTGGTACATGCAAGGGAGGAGAAGGCCAAGTTCTTGGAGATGCAGCGTGTGATCTGTGATGAGAATGGACGACTCAGGGATCTGGTGGTACATGCAGCTGCAGCACCCATTCAAGTCAAGACGGCGCCGGCCGCAGGGAGTGCGGCAACGACGCCGGCGACGCCGGCCGTGAGGGCTGCTGTTACGATGCTGCCGTCGGCCCTGATGCCGGCCGCGGCGACACTCGGCGTGAAGAAGCCGGGAGTGAAGATCAAAGGGAACAAGGGATGTTGGTCTGATATGCACCTCAAGGATGAGGGAAGTGAACTCGTTGAGAAGAGCAAGAACTTTGTGATGCTGAATGAGGAGAACGTGAAGCCTTTGTTGAGCATGGATGGATCAGCTGATGCATGGTGGCTTGATAGTGGTGCTAGTAACCACATGACTGGTTCACGGTGCAAATTCAAGGAGATAGATGAAAGCATCCGTGGCCATGTGAAGCTCGGAGATGGGTCTGCTGCTCTGATTAAAGGGAAAGGTTCAGTCATTGTTGAATGCAAGAGCGGTGAGCAGCTGCATCTGACGGAGGTATATTTTGTACCAAGTTTACCTAGTAACATAATTAGTCTTGGTAAGCTGGCAGAGGGTGGCAATCGTGTAGTGCTAGATGGTACATTCTTGTGGGTTAGAGGCAGGTCTGGAAAGATGCAGATGAAGGTTAAGAGATCACCCAACCGGCTGTACAAGGTGCTACTCAAGACAGCCGTTGGCGCTTCTCATGTGTCATCGACAAAGTTGAGCCCAGAATCTTTCACACACCAGCAGCAGCAGCCTGACATGCATGGAGATGCCAACAAGAAAGGGGTGTCGCCCACCGTGGCGTCAGCTCACGAGCATCAAGCGCGGACGCGGGCAGCAAAGGCCAGATCAAGTAGGCTACCCAAAATCAGGTGAACATCAAGCAGCAACAAGATTAGGGAGTGATTGTTGGATAATCCTGTTGCATTAGCATGTATGTGTAGTGCAGGTTCTAGGTTGCATGGTTTTGTTAGGCGTGTAGCTCGGCTACTCGCTTGCTAGTTTTCTTTTTGCAAATAATCGTGCCATGCAACGTGTGCATGTACACGTCTTGGCTTAGTATTTAGTTAGTTAGATGTGGCCGCCGTTTGTGCTTCGTGGGATGGCACGAATCCAGCGCATGCAGCGGCGTCGCAGCGCAGTTCGGGTGGCCGTGGGATGGCACGTCCGTTATACCCGTTCTCCGCTGTGTTTACGTTATTTTCTGTTGTAACAAAACGGCAATTTATTTGGCCGTATAAATAAGAGATAACAAGAAAAGAGGCTGGCAGTTGCGCCTCGCAAAACTCTGGTGCTCCAGTGTTCGTCTTCGCCTCTCTCTCTCGTTCCTCTCCATCGTGTTTGTGTGTGTAGTCCGGCCTGTGACCCAACAGTTATTCCCAAGATCGAGGTACTTCAGGCTTGTTGCTTTCGAGAACCAACCAGAGTTGAGTGAGTGCTCCAATAAATTGAAGGACAGGTCAAGTTTGTCAAGTTTTGTGAGGTTAAGGTGCGGAAGTGATTGGTTTGCACTATGAAGTTGACAATCACTAAGATCAATAACCCTCAATGAAGGAATCATATTCAGGGTATGAGGCCAGTCACCTATCCCTGAGAGGTTTACTCCCCTCATGCCAAGGAACTTCTCGCCGTGTCAACGACGGTTCGATTGAGTCCTTCAACAACCCCGTTCTGCTTCGGCGTATAAGGTGCCGTGAGGAACCTTTTTATGCCAATCTTCTCGCAGTAGTCGTTGAACTCGTTTGACATAAACTCTCCGCCACGATCTGTCCGTAGAGCGCGAACCTTCAACTTGTGTTCCATCTCCGTTGAAGCCTTTAGCTTCTTGAACGCTTCAAATGCCTCATCTTTAGATCGTAGGAGAACGACCCACATGTATCTCGAGTAGTCATCTACCACAAGGAAGTACTTCTTTCCTCCGTGAGTTGCTGGGGTGATAGGGCCACATAGATCACCATGGAGCAGCTCGAGTGCATCACTTGCACGATAGGTAGACTGAGCAGGGAACGGCCTGCGGTGCTGTTTTCCAACCAAGCACCCGTCACATACTCGATCAACATGATCGATAAATGGCATCCCGGATACCATCTCCATCTTCGACATATTCTTCAAGGCATAGAAGTTAACGTGTCCAAATCTAGCATGCCATAACCATGAATCATCATCACTCTTGGCGAGCCAACACTCCGGTTGAGATTGATCAAGGTTGAGGATATAGAGCCTGTTCCGCGTGCGATTCACATGCGCTAGCACGTTTCGGAGGTTGTCGAAGATCGTCATCACTCCATTTTCAATATCCACCTTGCATCCATTCTCGTCAAGTTTCCCGACAGAGATGATGTTGTTGCGAAACCGTGGGATGTAGTACACTCCGGTGAGTATGCGATGTTCTCCTGTGAGACCCTCGAAGAGGACAGAACCTTGCCCGCAAATCTCCACATTTGAACAATCACCGAACTTGACCGAGCCTTGAACATCATATTCTAGCTCAAGGAACTCCTCCTTGCACCCCGTCATGTGGTTACTGGCACCCGTGTCTAGATACCACGACACGTTTTGGCTTCCGGATAACTTTGGTGTTACTTTTTCTCGTGAAGTAGCACCTTCCGGTTTGGTTTCACAACCACCGTTTGGACGAGATCACAAACTTTGGCCATCAGAAGACCTGGACGTTCGTCTTCCTGGTTCGCCAAATTTGCCTTGATCTCCCTCTTGTTAGGCTCCGGATAATCGTTCACAAAGTGACCCATCTCGTTGCAGTTATAACACTTGACCTCGGACATATCCAAGTTCTGTGGCTTCCGTTTTTTAGATCGGTCCGCCTTACCACGACCTTGTGGCTTATCTTTTCCTTTGCCTTTTCCGGTTTGTCCGCCGCGCTTCGCGTTGCTTGAGCCTTCGCCATCGTTGTGCCTCCCTTTGCTATACTTGGCGACGGAAGAAACAGATCGGATGATTTCTTTGATAGCTATAGGCTCGTGTCGAGCCTGCTACTTTTCTTTTTATTGATCTCTTTTCGTTGTGTATTAAAAAGCAGCCTTGCCGGTGCTTATATACACGTTCATGTAGGGACTAGATACTTGACTCGGACTAGTAATCCTACTAGAACTCAGCTTACTTTTCTAATCCTACACGGACACTTATTACACGGTTGTGTTTAACTCTTACAGATACTTCCGCTGAGGTTGTTCATGGAGAGGTCAAGCATAGTCAAGCTGGTGAACTTCCCTATCGAATTTGGTAGAGTTCCAGTGAAATTGTTGCCACTTAAATCCAGCTTCTGCAATCTTTTCCATGTGCATTGCTGCAAACTCTCCATCAACACTGCTATGTCTCCATTTATATTATTACTAGAGAGGTAAAGGATTTCCAAACTGCAAACATTCTCCAGGTTTCCTGTCATCATCATGTCTCTGTTGTAATTGTTTGAAATATCAAGGACTTGAAGGTACGTCATATTTCCTAGTGTGTCAGGGAACTGGCCGAATAGTGAGTTCTCGCCAAGATTGAGGTACTTGAGGCTTGTCGCTTTCCAAAACCAACCAGTTCCAAGTGAGTGCTCAAAGTTATTCCAGGAGAGGTCAAGCTTCTCAAGTTTTGTGAGATTAAGGTGTGGAAGTGATTGGTTTGCACTATCAAGTTGACACCAAGAAAGATCAATAACCCTTAGAGATGGAATCATATTCAGGGTATGAGGCCAGTCAACTATCCCTTCTAGTATTACTCCCCTCATGCTAAGGAACTTTAGGAAAGATAGCTTTGTTAACCAGGTGATATCCGTTGAGTGCATACCTGAATATTCACTAGCTTGGTCAAGCTCAAGATACTGCAACTTAGACAGATTACCGAGCTGAGAAGGGACTCTACCAATAAATGGTATACCAGAGAGGTTAAGGTATCTCAAGTTCCCCATGGAGCCCAGTAAATGAGGAATTTGGCTATTTGGCCCCAGTAAACAGTTCATGCTGAGGTCCAGGTGCTCTAGACGCTTCAAGGAAAGCAGAGAGGGACTTATCTCGCCGAACAAAGCACTGGCACCACCACATGCATCATACATGCCATAGGTATAGAGCGCCACATTCGGATTGCGAAGATGAAGCTTGATGACATGGCCAGTCCGGTTGCTGCAACTGACGCCTCTCCACCGGCAGCAATCCTGTCCTTGCCACGAGGCGAGGATGTTGGTGTCGTTGCTTGTAATGCCCTCTTTGAAGGAGAGCAAGGCGGCCCTCTCGGCCGGGATGCAGCCGCCGCCATGGGCATGCTGATGCTGGGGTTGTAGTGCACCATTTGTGAAGAATGGAAATATGCTTATGCTGATGAGAATGAGCAGGAGATGGGTTGTGCGAGACATGCTGGAAGAACGAGCTCTCTAGCTGGGGAAGCAGAGCCCAGTTTTATTTGTATTTAGGTACGTACCAGAGCCATACTAGCAGAGATGTTTGGCCAGAATTCCTAGACTCACGGAGTCTACGGTCAAAGTCTGGTTCATACAAACTTGTGGCCAGAGTGTGATGGGAGTCACCAGCCACTCGACTAGTTGCCTGACTGCAACCACATGGTACTGTCAAAATCACTCAATTCTGTTGTATATGTGGTGTGCCCTCTGGAGCAGGACTGGTTACTATTCCAAATATGCCAAATTCCTTTTTTTATTACAAATTTCGTTGAAACTCAAGAGCTTTCAACTTCAAACAACATACAAGAGCAAGAAGGGATTGAAAAGAGCATAAGTAGCACAAAATGGAGCTGTGGCTCCAATGGTAGCTGGCCGGATTTCAAATAATGTTGGTACAAGAATATACAGTGTGTTACTGAAGTGTATGCAATAATCATGCAGCTGTTAGTGAGTGCTGGAAGGTGCATTGACCATCGCAACTTATTTAATGGCACAGGCATCGATAAATTTAAGCAGGCCACTGCCTCCCTGTTTTGAAGCCTAAATAAAAAGCTGGGCTCAACACTTCTCTGTCGATGAAACAGACAGTGAATAAGATACATTGTTTTGCTATGCTGATGGCTTTTTATTTTCTCGCGTGCAAAAAATTTAGATGACAACATTTCTTGCGGCAAAAAAGAAAGATTGAGGAGGCGAGAGAAGGGCTGTCAGCTCACAGGTCCCTCACGAACCCGTTCCCTCGCGTCGCCCCCTCGAGGGCGACTCGGGGGCGACCAACCTCCCAGTCCGCCCCCTTCTCGATTCCTTTCCTCGCCGCCGCCGGAGATAGGCGCCCGCGCGGCCGCCGATGAGGGTGGCGGCGAGGCCCTCGGCCGCGACGCCGCTCGGGCTCGGGCCTAGGGTTTGAGGCGGCGGCCTCTGCTAGTGAGGGCGGCGTCGTCCCGGCGGCGGGCGGCGCTCGCCGATGTTGAGGGCCGCGTCTACTCGGTCGCGCGGGCGGCGAGTTGGCGGTGGTGCGGGCACCGCGTGGAGGGATCCCTTGCTGCTCTCGTTCGCCAGATCTGAAGACGGCGCTTCTGTGCTGCTGCTTCTTCCTTGTCAGTCCGGCTAGATCCGGTGGCTGACTGTGCGGATGTGGGGTTGGGAGCTCTGGATCGGAGTAATTTCTTGGTCGGCTGCGGCGGCCACGACGCCCGCGGCGCTCCAGACGTTGTTTCCTTCTTGAAGGCGGCTTCGAGATCCAGCTCCCTCCCCCTCATCCCCCCCTGCACCCGGGTGAAAACCCACAACTTTGGTTGGGCGGCGGCGGTGCCCGGCTCCGTCACCTTCTTGAAGGCGCCGCTTTGGGTCCGCGGGGAGGTGGGACAGCTGCAGCGCGTTCTTGGCGTTCCTGATGGCGGCGGTTCTCTTTAGTGGTGTCGCTTCGCCATGGCGGTCGGCTGGTCCGGCTCTCATGGTGATTGTGGTGCTTAACTCTTCGTCGTGTCTTCCTGGGGTGCTCCCGTTCAGAGAGGCTGGAGGTGGAGCGGCTTCGTCTTGCACGGAGCTTCGGTGGAGATATCAAGTCATGCCTGATCGACAAGTGCTACGCCTTGTCATGCCTGGTCGGGAGGTGCTACGCACGACAGATCTTCCAAAGACTTCAAGCTGTGTTGCCTGGTGGTACTTGGCAGCATGGTGCTGAGGTGTATCAGTGGCGACCGCGACGTGCTCAGCTGTTTGCGCGCAGGGAGGAGGTGCCGTTGGGCGCCGTGATGGCGTCGACGATAGCTGGACCGAGCAAGGTTGATGCATCAATACAGTTTTGAAGATGGGGCGGTGGCAGTTGGCGGCGGCGGCCTCTGAGTGCACGCCGGACCGGTGGGATCCATGCCCGGCAGGCGTCCTGGATGGGACCTCAGGCTTAGATGTTAGGTTTGGCTGCGATGTCTGTTTGGTATTACGCCGAGGCTATCTGCGCCCCTTCGTCTACTGGATAGGTGTAACGACAGTTTGTGGCTTAGACGGCGGCTTTAGTCTTACCGTTGTACTCTTTATATAGAGGGAATTATGAGGAATTAGAAGAAATGCACCTTACATTCTAGAATTTTATCAAAAAACAAATACACCTTATATAGAGGAACGGAGGGAGTATTACTTTGTAAGGTCTTATTAGAATAATTAATAAAGTGGCCGTATGCATCGCCCAGATGCACAGGCGGGGTTCATCCTCCTTTTCTAAAAAGAAAGAAAGAAAGATTGAGATATGATGTGGTACCTTACCCATGTTGGTTCCACGCACAACACACAGCTCGTAGAAGCTGGTCCTGTCAGCACTGTCTAACAAAAGACTGAAGATGCCTCAAGTGTCGAATCTGTCGGCTGTCCTCGCTTCTCCGCGTTTACCTCTGCTCGGACGGCCTAGATCATTTCCTTACACTGTTAACGTTAAAGCGTTGCCGTAGTTAGTCGCTTAATTTGTCATAACCCTATATACTCTTATTGCAGTAAGTTGTGTCGAGTAGAAGCTGACCTTTCTGTATTGCAGGTTACATATTGACAGAAAAGATTCAGATCTGCTTGATCCGCTAGAAATTAACGGTGATGTACTGGTGTCACGAGACTACATATACCGGCCAGACCCAAAAGCGAGATGTAACTACCCATGGTCGGCGTGAGGTCCTGCTCCACTCGCCTGACTTGAGGAGGAAGAAGAAGGGAACACGAGAGAGAAGTAGAGGAGAATTCAGAGTTTCTTTTCTCAAGTTCAGACTTGCCTCGTTTCAGTTACAGGTTCACACTAAGTACTCTCACCCAAGTACTCTCACACCTCGTTTAAGTTAACTATAAATTATTTGATTTTGGATGCACTTGTTTTACTAAAACATTTCTCATATACATATATTGATGTTTATATTAAGGGCCCCCAGTTCTAGTCTCATCCCGGGCCCCAGAAATTTCAGGACCGGCCCTAAGTAACATAGACTAGTAACATATACATGTTACTAGTCTAAGTTACTATGCACTATGACTAGCCTTATCAATAATCCGTGGGACAGGATACAGATAGATTCTAACGCATGTATCCACACGTACGGCTGTAGTGAGCTTAATCGCGGAAATCTCTATATCCAATGCAATGAGATCGGGTGTGTCTACGACATGTCAACCAGATAAAATGAAGACGTGGCAACCTTTGTATAAACTGAAATCAAGCAAAATAAAACTTAAGAAGCAAACTTTTAAAAAGTATTGTACTCCCGAGATCAAATGCTAATGAACTGTCAAATAAAAATATAGTAAGAAAAATGAAAACATTCTAAAATATCTTTGTGGTAAACTTTGTCAAATGCTCCGTGTGCTTCCAAATTTTTATCTGGAAATGACATTCATAGAAGTCATGAAAAATAATATAGACGCTTTAAAAATGCTATTTTTTAAAGCATTTCACAGTACAGATTTTTTTTGTTTGTCATAACTTCTGTGAATGTCATTTCATGCTGAAATTTGTCATGCAAAACATTTGTTTACGTTTGCCAAAAAAGTCTCATTTTAAATTTTTAGTGCTAGAAGCAGAGAATGAGTGCGGTGATCAGGCTGATGGTCACATAAAGCCAAAACGGACGTGGAATCAGAAGGTCTATCCAGTCTCGGCAGCGCGTAGGAGTGCTCGGATCCGTACGTCCGTTGTGGTGGGAGGGCTGGGCGACGCCGCCATCTCACCGGCTTCCTCCCCGGAGCACCGCGCGTGGGTTGCCCGGACCCTGCTGTTGGCGGGTCGCCCGTGGACAGGCTGCGGGCGACATCGCCGCATTGTTCTCCTGCTCCGGTGACTACGACCCGGGGCGCCACTGTTGGGGGACGGGCAGGAGGCCTTTCCCCTAGCAGAGCTTCTCGCGAGGAGGTCATCGCCTTTGGCGGTATCCCGGATCCTGTCTCCCAGGGGAGGCGGATCAGCGGGAGGCTCCAGGAGCAGCCGGGCGTTGATGACATACAGCTGAGGTGTGCTTTGAGGGCTGCCAAGTTGCATGACGTCGAGATCTCCACTGGTATGTCTGTTAATAAGTCGAATTCCATTTTGCACTTTACTGATGATGAAATTATTCATAATGCAAATCAAATAGGAGTTTCACTTGGTAATAATGATTATGAAATATCCAAGTCGGTTAACGACATTCTTGATTTGGAAGATGAACGTGCGGTAGGTATGATTCGTCACATTGCTGCCGTTAAACCAATGAACGACTCGGAGATAGATGCGCTTGGGGTTAAGGTTCTTGATGGCATGTGTGCCGATCTTGATCCTGCATTACTTGAGACAGAGGATACCAATCCTGAGACGTCTCTTCATGTAGATGAGCCCTTAGTGCTAGAAGCAGAGAATGAGTGCGGTGATCAGGCTGATGGTCACATAAAGCCAAAACGGACGTGGAAACGGAAGGTCTATCCAGTCTCGGCAGCGCGTAGGAGTGCTCGGATCCGTACTGCCAAAAAATTTCATGATGATTTATGAGAGGCATTTTCTGGAATAGCAGAGGTCTTAGAGACTTGGCTAAAAGGAGGTTTCTAGCGGATGCTTCTCTTGAACATCATTTAGATTTTCTGAGACTAGAAGAAGCAATTTCACTTCTCAATTTCTTGCCACTTTGTCCCGGGGGGTTGATTTTGATTGGCATTGCCTCCCCCCTCGAGGAAGATCCGGTGGGGTTTTACTTGGGGTCAAGTGCGAAAAGTTGGAAGTTCGGAGTGTAGTTATGGGAGAGTTTGCTGTCAAGTTTCGAGTTAGAACTAAGGCAGATGGGTTTGATTGGGCCTTGGTGGCAGTTTACGGAGCAGCGCAACCAGAACTCAAGCCAGATTTTTTGGCGGGTCTGGTACGTATTTGTGGTAACGAACAGCTACCTCTCTTAGTTGGGGGGGGGGGGGGGATTTCAACATTATCCGAAGAAAAGAGGAAAAAAATAATGACAATTTTGACGGCCGATGGTCGTTTATGTTCAACACTATTATCGAAAGCTTGGATCTTAGAGAGATTGAGCTCTCGGGTAGGAAATTCACTTGGGCTAATTCGTTACCGGTTCCGACTTTTAAGAAACTTGACCGTGTGCTAGCAAGTATCAAATGGGAACAGAAGTTTCCTTTGGTAACTGTGCAGGCATTGACACGAGGTGTCTCGGATCATACTCCGTTACTAGTTGACTCCGGAGTTCAAAATTTTGTGGGCAACAAGAACATTTTCTCGTTTGAACTTGCCTGGTTTGAAAGAGAAGGGTTCCTTGAGTTGTTAGCTCGGGAGTGGGCTAATGATTCAGGAGGAAGGACGCCTATCGAGCGATGGCAATGCAAGATTCGTCATCTCCGAAGGTTCCTTCGTGGTTGGGCTAAGCACATGCATGGAATTTATAAGGCGGAGAAGGAGAGACTTCTTCTACTTATTCAAAACCTTGAAGTTAAAGCAGAATCTTCTATCTTGGATTCCAATGAGTTGGAAACGAAGATAGAGGCGGAGATGCAACTTAAAAAGCTTCTTCGCGAGGAGGAATTGAAGTGGGCGTTGCGAGCTAAGGTTCGCAAAATCGTAGAAGGCGAGGATAATACTCAATTCTTTCATATGATTGCTAATGGGAAGCATCGTAAAAAGAGAATTTTTCAACTAGAACAAGATGAAGGGACGATAGTTGGTCAAGACAATCTGAAACTTTACATTACCAATTATTATAAGCAGCTGTTTGGTCCCCCGGAAGAGACTTTTGTGTCGTTAGATGAGTCTAGGGTTGAGGATGTGCCTCAACTTGAGACTGCCGAGAATGAGCTCCTAACTGCTCCTTTCTCAGAGAAAGAGGTGTTTGAGGCATTGCACAAATGGAGAATAATAAGGCTCCAGGACCGGATGGGTTTCCGGCGGAGTTCTACAAGAAGTGCTAGCATTTTATCAAGGGAGATTTGATGCCCATGTTTCAGGAATTTTTTGAGGGCCAGCTTCAGTTGTTTAAGCTGAATTTTGGGACGATAAATCTTCTTCCTAAGAAGACAGAGGCTGTTCGCGTTGAGCAGTTCAGACCTATATGTCTGCTTAATGTGAGTTTCAAAATCTTCACCAAGGTCAGGACGAACAGACTTACGCAGATTAAGACTCAAGAGTTCAGCCGCCCTGCATCGCTTTCATCCCTGATAGAAACATCCTTGAAGGGGTTGTTGTCTTGCATGAAACGCTTCATGAGATCCACTCCAAAAAACTTGATGGCGTAGTTTTTAAAGTGGATTTTGAAAAAGCATATGATAAAATTAAATGGCCTTTCCTTCAACAAGCTTTGCGGATGAAAGGTTTTGATCCGGCCTGGAGAAACCAGATTGATTCCTTTACGCAAAAAGGGAGTGTCGGGATTAAGGTGAATGATGACGTAGGACATTATTTCCAAACACACAAGGGGCTAACGCAAGGAGACCCTATGTCACCGATCCTGTTTAACATAGTGGCTGATATGCTGACTATTTTAATAGGTCGGGCAAAGGATGCAGGGCAGGTAGGTGGCCTGGTTCCACATCTAGTTGACGGCGGGATTTTCATTCTTCATTATGCTGATGATACTATCATCTTTATGGAGCACGACTTGGCGAAAGCAAGAAACATGAAGCTGCTGTTATGCTTATTTGAACAATTGTCTGGGCTCAAAATCAACTTCCACAAGAGCGAATTGTTTTGCTTTGGAAGAGCTAATGATGACAGGGAGACGTATCAACAATTGTTCGGATGTGAATTGGGCTCATTACCGTTTACGTACTTAGGTATACCCATTCATCATCGTAAGCTGACTAGTATTGAGTGGAAATGCATCGAGGATCGTTTTGAAAAGAAACTGAGCTGTTGGAAAGGGAAGCTCATGTCATACGGAGGACGATTGATTCTGATTAATTCGGTCCTTACCAGTATGCCTATGTTTCTCTTATCCTTTTTCCTGGTTCCGGTGGGCGTCAGGAAAAGGTTAGATTTCTACCGATCTCGATTCTTTTGGCAAAATGATGAGCTTAAACGAAAGTATAGGCTTGCTAAGTGGGATATTATCTGTAGGCCTAAGGACCAAGGAGGTCTAGGTATTGAAAATCTGGAAGTCAAAAACATATGTCTCCTTAGCAAGTGGCTATTTAAGCTGTCATCTGAGAGGAGGCTACTTGGGCACAGATTTTGCGTAATAAGTATCTTTATGCTAAAACCTTGGCTCAGGTGAATGTGAGGTCTTCCGACTCACCCTTTTGGAAGGGTTTGATGAGAGTTAAACAACTCTTTTTCAACAAGACAAAATTTATTGTTGGGAATGGTGCCACTACGTCTACGAGGTTTTGGGAGGATACGTGGCCTGGGGAGACCCCCCTTGCACTTCAATATCCTACATTGTACAACATTGTCCGACGTAGAGAAGCCTATGTTGCAAATGTTTTACAATCCGCTCCCCTGAATATTAGTTTTAGACGGACGCTAGTTGGAAATCGTTGGGAGGCCTGGCTTCATCTCGTTAGACGTTTAATGGATGTCCGGCTGTCTCAGCAGCCAGATCAGCTGCATTGGAAACTTACTAAGAACGGTGTGTTCTCGGTCAAATCAATATATCTGGATGTCATTAACTCTAGCGTCATCCCTACCATGTTACACGTTTGGAAAGTTAAGGTACCCTTACTATCAAAGTGTTTATGTGGTTTGTGCATAAACAAGTCATTTTGACTAAGGATAACCTTGCAAAACGAAATTGGGTGGGCTCGTCTAGATGTAGCTTTTGTGATCATAACGAAAACATCAAACACCTCTTTCTTGATTGTCCGTTGGCTAAGATTCTGTGGCGGTCGATTCATATAGCGTTTAATATTAATCAGCCCACCTCTATCAACATGTTATTTGGAACATGGCTTGATGGGGTTGATTCTGATTCTGCAAGACACATTCGGGTTGGCGCTTGTGCTTTATTATGGGCAGTATGGAACTGCAGAAATGATTTAGTCTTTAACAGATCAACAAACATTCACTTTTTGCAGGTTATCTTCAGGGCCACGGCGTTCATCCGTATGTGGTCGCTACTCACTCCAACGGAGGCCAGATAGCGTTTGGTTACTGCGTCTACCCGATGGGAGATGGTAGCCCGGGATATTTTCAACCGGTTTGGATGGCGGTCATGTAATAGGATAGGCATGTAGTGCTCCTATTGTTTTGCCAGTCGGTTGTGGCTTTGGGTCTTACCTCTTTTGAGCTTTTGTTTATGTATGCACTACGACCTTTCGAGAGTTTGTTACTGGATTATCTTTTTAATAATATGAGCCATATGCATCATTCTGATGCAGAGGCTGGGGTACACCCCCTTTTCAAAAAAAAAGTGTGTTCAAAAAAGTAGATAAAATTTCCTGTAATGCTCCCACCAACTCTCTCCCTCGCCCCCAGTTCATTGTGGTTCCCTCCTCCAAACAACCAGATGTTACCAATTCATCTTTTAACTTTAAATCATGACATTAAATTTTAGCAATTAATCTTTTTATGTAGCAAAAACCTCTGATTCAATTATTAGTTCTGAAAAACAACTACCACAATTCTAGAAATTTCTGGTGTTATTTAACCAGTTTGTCCAAAAATAATATCATGAGATTCACAAATTCAATGGACGAACGTCACCTAGAAGTGAAAAGTCTAAAAATGCCAAGTCTAAAACTTGAAGCCTAGTGAGCTGGTTCGACCACATAGAGCCTAATCATCTGAGCGACACCCAGCTCACGGTATTAATCATAAGGAGATTAACATAATTTATCATAAGATGAAGCAGATTAACATAATTTACCGTAGTGCCAAACACAACTTGAAGAATAATCGAACTTCAATTCATTTCTGTAGGTCAAGCTACACGATACCATTATCTTAGATGTAACTACCCATGGTCGGCGTGAGGTCCTGCTCCACTCGCCTGACTTGAGGAGGAAGAAGAAGGGAACACGAGAGAGAAGTAGAGGAGAATTCAGAGTTTCTTTTCTCAAGTTCAGACTTGCCTCGTTTCAGTTACAGGTTCACACTAAGGGCGTCTCCAGCCGTTGGCCCCTCAGGGGGCGTCTAAAAGCGCCGCCTGGGGGTGAGCCGGCGCAAAAAATGACCCTGGGGCGAGTCGGTCCTCAGGGCCGCCCCCAGGCGCGTATTTAAAAAAAACCGTTCGGCGAAGTTATGATAAAAACTAGTTAAATTTCGGCCAACCATGACAAGTTTCGGCGAAATTCGTCCAAACATTACATTAACCTAATCTAAAAAAAAGAAAAGGGCTGAAGCCGTCGCCGCCATCGTCGTCGTCGGCCTTCTCCTCCTTGACGCGGGTGCCCCTGCTGGACCCCTGCCCGGCGTCGCCTTGGCGAACAGGCGGCGGCGCGTCGTCGTCGTCGTCGTCGCTGTCGCATAAGACGACGACCCCGCCTTCCTCGCGGCCGCGTCGGCGCCTCGGCGGCGAAGCGGCGGCGCGGCGCTCCTTCTCCTTCTCCCGCCCGCCTTCTCCAACGCAATGGAGTCTGGCGCGCCCATTCGAGGGTCGCGTCGTCGTTGCCGAACTCCGCCTTCACCGGCGCCAGCTGCTCCGTCTTCACCGGGCGCCAGCCCTCGCCCGCTTAACGGCGCCAGCCCCGGCTCCGTCTTTGGCTTGACGAAGCGGAGGAGCCGACGAGGACGAGGCGCCGCCGCCTCGTTGATGACGATGCCGGCGCTGCGAGTGCGCCGGCCGAGCTGCGTCTCCGCCGCGGGCTCGGCCTTGACGCCGAGCAGCGCCGGAGAGCCGGAAGAATGGGAAGTAGAGCGTGATGAGGAGGAAGAAGAGGAAGCGCCGAACCTCCTTGGCGCCCATGGCCCGGCAGCGTCGGTGCTGCGGGCGCCACCTCGCCGGGGTACGCCAACGGCGGGTCGTTACCGCCCGAGGTACGTGAGCACGCCCTCGAGTGCGGCCGGGACGCCCACCCAGGTGGCGCCCTCGCTGTTACGCTGCCGCCGACCACCGGCGCGCCGTTGGTGACGCCAGCGCTGCTGCTGGCGGCGCTGGAAATCGCCGCCAGCCGCGTGGTTGTCGGCGGCGCATCGGGGAGGGAGCGCGGCGTCGGTGAGGACGCGCGACGATCTCGACCTCCTCGGCGAAATACCTCGGCCGCCCGCGGCGTCGAACAGCGGGGAATGGGCACTCCTCGGCGCTGAGCCTCCACCCGTTAGCGGCGCGCATGTCCGGCGGCGCGGATGTTCGCCCGAACAGAGGCGAGACTCTGTTCGCGGAGCGAACGGCGGCCGAAGCCGTTGGCCGCCGCCTCGTCTCCGGGGAAGCGTTCTGCCATGGCGACGGCGGGGCTGGGCGGGCTCGGGAGAGGTAGAGGGAGGGGCTGGGCGGCGGCGCTCGGGAGAGGCAGGGAGAGGGAGGGGCTGGACGGCGGCGAGGGGCGGGGCTGGTGTGGGCACAGGCGAGTGGAGGCCGCCGGCTTTTATAGCCGGGCCGCGCCCGTGTGTACGCGTGCAAGGGAGGGAAGGCGTCGGCGCGCCGTCCCGTGAAGCGCCGCCCGTGAGGAATCAATGGCAAGGCTGACCGGCGGCAGCCTTGCCATTGATTCCAGCGAACCGAGGCCGTTGGGGGAAAACGAGGCGCCGAAGTCGCCGACGCTGCTGGCCCGCGTCTTTTCGCGCCAAAACAGCCGCTTCGCGCCCAGTAGCGCTGGGTTCGGGCTGGGTCCGCCGGCGCTGTTTTCGGCCCAAGCCGGCGAAAATCAGGCTTCTGGGGACGCGACTGGGCCGTTTTTTTGGCGCCGGCGCGAAAAAATCGCCTGAGGAGGCCTTCCTGGGGCGCGGCTGGAGAAGCCCTAAGTACTCTCGTACTCTCACCCCAGCTGGCCCACACCCACTCCTAATTTTCTCACACACACGTGAGTTGCGCCAACATACAGCTAAGGCCTGGCATCAGGCGTGACACGAGATTAGTAAGCCGGCTGGCCATGGATAAAATTAAATCGGTTCTATTCTTTTGAAGTCATGTTTGCCATTATGGCGAGTTTACACCCTACGAGAAAATGATAATGAGTTTATTCAGCAAGTTATTTTCCATTTTGGTGTTTGTTTAACCAACCCAGCTCTAGTTCCGTGACTTTTCTTTTTGACAAAGGATTGCTCCCCGATTTCACTTTTTTGCTACAAATACTTGTATTACTCTTATGACAGGTTAAATTCAGTTTGACTACCTCATCAGGTATTCAGGTCCAGACCATAGCCAGACGACAGTGTGCATTTGAGTTCTACCATAGTTCACCAATATATACAGAGTTTTGAGATCGACACAAATGAGTAATACTCCCTCTGTAACATTTTATAAGACGTTCTTAGATTTCACGGCAATGTCAAAAAACGTCTTATATTATGTTACGGAGGGAGTACAAGTGTTCTGTTCTTCCATGTTGTGTCAGAATTCTTGAATTAGGAAAGCGAATCTTGATCTATCTCTGTCCGTGTTCTTTATGAAGTCGATTGCCTCCAAAAAGTCTGATTCAACTAGAATGGGAACATTACTCCATTTTCTAGCAAGCGCCAAATTTTCGATCGAAGCAGAAAGCTCCGCCTCCAATGCAACTTTACATGATAAAAGCTGATGGCAAGATGTGAAGATTATGCCCCGTGCATCGTCTGGTAACACATTTCCGGTCCCTGCTGATTAATCAGTTGGATCGAAGGAACCATCTATGTTCACTTTCACCCATCCTTGGCCCGGTGGCATGCAGGGAATATTACACATCGCTGGCGCTTTTACTTGGTGTTCTCCCCAAATGCAGAATCTGAACCTATAAGCATTGTTTTTTGATAAGATCTATAAGCATTGTTACATAACTAGCATCAGTTTGTTTTATTCTTCATGAAACAAATTCCTGTAAGTATTATGTCTTATTCAGATTATTTGCTCTTCAGGCCATCAACTATTTAATCTAACTCCGTCTTATAAATCGATCATATAAACTTCCCTTAGTTCATATAGGCGACAACGGTGCCTCAGCTGGTACGTGTGCATGTATGACATGGAACTTGAGGACTGGATTCTTGCCGGGAGTGAGAATGATGCCACGGTGCAGAAGTTACACAACCACGATAAGGTTTGGTTTCAAGCAAAGGCCTTTTTATTATATGATGGTACAGTATGATCATCTTATCCACCAGAAATTGATCAGTCTTTCTTTCTTAATTTATTTCATCAGATATGACTACATAAACAATTTGGTAATTTCGAAACTGGAGTACACACCTTACCTATAAGAAATCGTATGAACTGAGCTGCAATCGTACAGATTGAATTCTCTCTGAGTAAATTTCCTGATTGCTGGATATATCTTGCTGCATGGTTGTCTATCCGTAGTCTTAAGACCCAATAATGTAACCATTGTAAGGCTCGGTGTAATTGTTGACAATGTCTGCATAGTCATCTACCCATAGTCCCCTAAGCCCCAACAACTGAATCTGCTGATTGCTGATTGTTGACAATTTGTTTTACTAATTGTTTTCTTAGAAAAAAATCTACTGTATCAGATTATACGGTATGATCGTTGCTTATTTTATAGATCCATTCTCCTTTGTTTGATTACATGTTAAAAGGATTTTATTTGTTTTGGTTCTAGTCGTCTCACTGTCATCATCTTGGTGCAGCAAAATACATAGTCTTGCTGTACCTGTTATCATTTCTTTGTTGGCGAGCCATTACTGGATGACTTGATTTGGGCTCTGCAGATTGGCTTCATGAAAACGTATTGCTCAGTTTTGGTTATGTGTTGCTAATTAATTTTTGTTAGCAGATTGATTTTTTGCTGAGCTCAGGTTTTGTGGTTTTCTAAACAGTTGGCTTTGGTCACTTTTGTAGAAGTTTTTTCCGGATTCATGTGGTTTTCTAAACAGTTGGCTTTTGGCTACAACCTAGAGAAAGCTTCTTCACAGTGGTGCTTAAATCTTAATTAACAACTTCATCAGAGTTCCAGCATTACGCTCTGCTTTGTTGCTTTTCAAGAGTTCCTAAAAGGTCTACGAAATAACATATGTTGTTGAGTGCTGACGATCTTCTCACCCTGGTTGACAGACACTGCCTCCTTAAGAAGAAATGTTGAAAGGAGCCCATGTTCTTCGGGAGCCCATGTTTGATTGTTGGCAACGACAGTAGACACCTTCTCAAGCATGCATGCTTTTCACATCGGATATTTGTGAAAACATTTGACCAACAAACAACTATGAAGCACCTCCATAGATTGAATCGGAGACAACAATCCAAATTTAACTGAAAAGGCCCTAACGTGATCACATTAAATGGAGAAAAAATATAGAACGTATCTGAAAAGGTCGATGTGTTGACTGACGAACGACATCGACGCCTCGACTCAATCTCCACGGCACCATCCTGTTCCTGCCTGATACTGCGCCCGATGCCCCTGCCGGCTGCCGCCGTGCGGCTGTGCGGCGTGCTAGCGATGAGAACTGGGAGTGTGGAGGCGCCGGTTCGTGTGATCGATCGATCGTGTGCAATTGACTCCACGTCCAGTAGATAAAAGACAATTGGGCCACTGGGCCATGTTGAGCGGGAGGGGAGAGAAACGGAAAGGGGCTGGCTATTCCCTTGGGCTGAAAGCGCATGCAGCCTGCTATTCTGCGTAAATATTGTCTTTTCGATATAATACGTGGTACACACGTTTTTTTTTTGTGAAATAAACATAATCATTAATCAACCAGCGTCATTACAATCTTGTTGACAAAGAGTGTCAACCTCATCAGGAGCGCACCGCAACCACACAGCAGTTTTCGGCATCGAACGACCCATCATAGCAAGAGCATGACTAACTTTATTCTGCTCACGTTTGATGGTCATTATTACATGCTGGCGGGTAGCCAGCTGTTGCATTGTGTCTCCCAGTACCGCAGCGATCTGCGACCTATTGGCCTCCGGTTCGTTGATCATATGCACCAACGTGGAGCAATCTGACTCAACTACAAGCTTGTCCCCGCTCCATGCGAGTGCAAGATCAACCCCTTCCATAAGTGCTGCAGCTTCAGCCTCCAAGGCGCTGGTACATCTCTGGATAAATCGGCATGAAGTGAATATGATGGATCCTGTATGATCGCGAAGGATCATTCCGGCGCCTCCAGTGCCGTCATCTTCCTGCCATGAACCGTCTATATTCAACTTAACCCAACCCGTGGGGGGCTTGCTCCAACTCTCCGGAGGGCGTCCGCGTGCAGCCGTCATTCCACGCAGCCTTGTCCTCGTACGTTGTTGTCCATAGGCAACGGTGGTCTTCCCTTTAGCAACATCTGCACTGGGGTGTAGTTGAATGTTAAGTAGTGTGTTGATGTAACCGCATAGGTATCTGCTTGAGGCCTCAACTGGCGGTGCCGGCTTTGCATGATACACCTCATTCCGTACATGCCAATTCCGCCATAACGTCATCATCACTGGGAGACGCTCATCATCAGTACATCGATTGAGTAAATGGAGAATCCACTCGGTGCCTGTGTTGGTGACAGTCTCCAATTTGGGCATGCTCCATGTCCTCGCCATCTCCGTCCATAATATCCGGGCTAGAGGGCATCTGCATAAGGCGTGGAATGTATCCTCGCGTTCCAAACCACATAATACACATATGTCAGAGATCTCGAGCTTCCGCTTATGTTTATTTTCAAGAGTAGCCAACGAGTTTGTCGCCACACGCCATGCAAATACTCGTACCTTCGGGGGAGCAGGGCACCCCCACACTGCCTTCCAGACGGCACGCGTGCCGTCCGGTGCCCTGCTCGTGGCGCACATGATGGTGCTGGTTTGCCCCTCCAAGGCGGTTTTGTACGCGCTACGTACGCTGAAGATGCCTCGGGTATCCGGCGCCCAGGCTAGGACGTCCTCCAGTCCACGCAGGCTTGGCTTGATCGCCAAAATACACTCAACGTCCGGGGCAGTGAAAAATTGTTGGAGAAGATTCACCCGCCACCGGCCGTTGGCGTCGAGGAGTTCGGATACACGCCGAAGTCGGCATGTGCCGCGAGGCGTGATAGGCCTGTAGGACGTCGGTCGGGGGAGCCAGGGGTCCCGCCAAATGCGGATACTCTCGCCGTTACCCACTCGCCATAGGAGTCCCTTCTTGAGAAGCTCGAGGCCATCTTGGATAGCATGCCACGTTGGGGAGGCGTTACCTGCAAAAACCGTGTCCTCGAGGGATCCGTTAGGATAATATTTTGCCTTTAGTACCTGAGAGCATAGGGAATCCGGCCTGGTAAGCAACCTCCAAGCCTGACGAGCGAGCAAAGCTTGGTTGAAAATGCGGAAGTCGCGAAAGCCTAGTCCCCCCTTCCCCTTGGGTTGGATAATTTTCTCCCAACCTCTCCAATGTGTTTTCCTCTGTCCCTGCTTTGAACCCCACCAGAAGTTTCTCACCAGACGTGTGAGGTCATCGGAAACAGAAAAAGGTAGCTTAAATACCCCCATTATATACGTGGGTATCGCCTGCAAGACAGACTTGATCAAAGTTTCCTTCCCTGCCTGAGATAGGGTATCACCACATGCCATTATTCTCTTCGTCAAACTTGCTTGCAACATTTGGAATTTCCCTTTATGCATACGTCCATCCGGTGTTGGCAGTCCAAGGTACTTCCCTTCAAACTCCATTTTCACTACCTGCAATTCTTGCCTGACCATGTTTTGTATGTCCATTGGGCAATTATCACCGAACTGTATAGAGCACTTTTGAGGGTTGATAAGCTGGCCCGTGGCCCTCGCGTATCTTTGAATAACACCATTCACATAAGTAGCCTGGGCGGTATTAGCTTTGAAAAAAAGGAGTGTGTCATCGGCAAACAAAAGATGCGAAATACCCGGTGCTCGGTTACAGATTTTCAATGGTTGAAACGCCTGTGTCTCCACTCCCTGTCTCAGCAGTGCGGATAACCCATCAGCAACAAATAGGAACAAAAATGGGGATAGGGGATCACCTTGCCGAAGCCCTCGCGTCGGTGCAAACGAATCCAAGATAGCTCCATTAAATTTAACTGAATAACTCACCGAGGTTACACATGTCATTATCCATTGAACCCACTGATGAGAGAAGCCTAACTTTTCCATCGCCTGCTTCAAGAACCCCCAATCCACTCTATCATAGGCCTTTGATAAATCAAGCTTATATGCACAAAAACTGTTATCCGGATTTTTCTCATGCTGAAGAAAATGCAGACACTCAAAAGCAAGCAATGCATTATCCGTGATTAAACGACCCGGAACAAACGCACTCTGGTACGGAGAGATGATGTCATCAAGCAAAGGCCGGAGTCTATTTACCAAACACTTCGCCACAATTTTGTAGATGACATTACAGAGACTTATAGGCCTGAAATCAGTTAGGCGAACGGGGTCATCCACCTTGGGAATAAGAACAATTACCGTTTCGTTCACCCCATCAGGCATACGTCCTGTGCGAAAGAACTCCTGTACCGCCTTAACAATCTCTTCCTTCATGACAAGCCAATTCTTTTGGAAGAACCTCGCTGGGAACCCATCCTTTCCAGGTGCTTTCAAAGGTCCCATTTGAAAGAGACTATCAGATATCTCCTTCTCACTGAATTCTACGCATAATCTTTCATTCATCGCTGGTGTGACCTTCTCCTCATATAAGTCCAGTAATGGCTGCTGCTCAAGTGTAGCATCACGAGTAAAAAGGTTCTGAAAGTATGAAGTAACCATGGTGCTCATTACCTTATGATCACCGTGACTGCAACCTGTATCATCTATCAGTCGTTTGACTCTATTTTTCCTTGCCCTCCATACAGCTCTACTCTGAAAAAATTTTGTATTCTGGTCGCCTTCGCGTAGCCATTCTATCCTGCTCCGTTGCATCCATAACATCTCCTCACGGTACAGCAGCTCCTCCATATGATCGCTAACCCTCCATATCTCGCTTCTGTCCGCATTCATCCTCATAAGCTCCTCTAGCTGCGTTCTGGACTTTTCAAGCTCCTTAGTAATGTTCCCAAATTTTTCCTTTCCCCACGCATGGAGCTCCACCATGAGCTTAGCAAGACCAGACCGGATATCCCCTAGACTAAATTTCTGTCCTGCCTTTTCCCAGGCGGCAGCAACACGCTCAGGTAAACTAGCATCCCTCTCCCAGAATGCTTCATAGCGCCTGAAGTTACTGCGTACATTGGTTGCTTCCTCTTTTATGCATTTCAGAACAATTGGGCTATGATCAGAACATGGAGAAACGTTATGTACGACCCTTGCTTCAGCAAATATGTCCCGCCACCGGTTGTCTGCAACCGCTCTATCCAACCTTACCCTCACATTCTTCCGACCTTTCTGCTTATTATCATAAGTAAAAGGTAAGCCAGAAAAACCAAGATCCATTAATTCACATACCTCAAGAGTATCTCGAAAGGCCAGCATCTGATTCTCATTTCGTGGTGTAACTGAGAAATGCTCAAACGACCACATGGTCTCATTAAAATCACCCATAACACACCACGGAAGATCAGACTGTTGTTTCAAACTTTGCATTAGCGTCCACATATTGTGTCGGTTCTTCAGACGTGGTTCGCCAGAGACACATGTCAACCGCCACAAAGGATCATGCTCAGAGAGCCTCACATGCACATCAATATATCTTTCATTCGATGACTGAACTTCTACATGCAGACTATCACACCAAAAGAGAGCAAGCCCTCCACTCAACCCATTAGAGCAGACATCAGAGAAACCTCTTAGACCTAATCTACCACGCAAACGTTTCACTTTTTCTGAACTTTGCCTAGTCTCACACAAAAAAACTATCTTTGCTTGAGAAGACTTCACCATGCCAACCAACTCACGAACTGTCGGCTTGTTGGCCGCCCCCCGACAGTTCCAACTTATGCAATTCATTGTTCCTGACGGGGCACCATCTGTGTCCCCGTCAGTTGACCAGCGGCCCCTGGGCTGGTTGCCTCCGTATTGTTGATATCGGTCCCGACCCCCATGGTTACCTCCTGCAATGCCTGTGCTTCCATGACCAACTTATGTTTCTTTTGCGTCCCCTCCGGCATCTGCGCCTCATCATTAATCTGCTCAACAAAAAGGTTCATTACTGTCGTAGAGCCCCTCATCAGACTTTGCGGTGATACCCCGATCTGCCCTCGGGCAGCGATGAAGATAACCAGTACCACCAGGATCGCTGCTAGTTTCACAGGTTCCCCATCGGCCGGCTTCGGGCGGGCGGCGTCCACAAAGGGAGCCCCATGATCGCCCCAACCAGACTCCAGGTTCTCCACAGAAACTCCCAGCGAAATTACCTTAGACAACACAGTCCTACCGATCTTCACCGTCCTCGTTCTCTCCATATGTCCGCGTTCTGGTGTTGGAGCTCGCTCAGGTGGGTCGCATGCCATGAGGTATGTAGCTGCATGCAGCCCAGATTTCGTATTGATGGCCTCCACCCTACAGACGTTTGCAAAATTCTCCTTGGACTTCTTCCCGATCTGCACTCCTACAGGGCCACCAGGAACACACGGCTCGAGCGACATACAGGCGGACGGAGCCGCAACGGGGCCATAGTACGTCGGGACGGCGCACATGGCAACTTCGCTGGCGACCGCGCGGCCAGGGCCAAGCGGCGGCTCGAGCGACAAACGGGCGGCCGGAGCCGCAACGGGGCCAAAGTACGTCGGGACGGCGTACATGGCAACTTCGCCGGCGACCGCGCGGCCAGGGCCAAGCGGCGGCTCGAGCGACAAACGGGCGGCCGGAGCCGCAACGGGGCCATAGTACGTCGGGACGGCGTACATGGCAACTTCGCCGGTGACCGCGCGGCCAGGGCCAGGCGGCGGCGGCAACGTCAGGGACGACGCCCTAGGGACGCCAAACCCTAGATTTCCAAATCGCATACACTTAACTCTTCTGGTACACACGTTATATATGCAAATTTCTTTGGCAAAAATTTAACTGGGCCCACCAGTACGATGTGAATACCCATGAATTGAACTGGGCCCACCAGTACGCATGTCCAACATCAACACAACCATGGAATCAGCGTAAGAGGCCGTCGTACTGCACAGGTATCGAATGTTACGGAATAGCGCGGTACCAACACAAGTTGCCCGTCTACCACAAATACCACCAATGGACCAGACATGGGTCCTCCTGCTGCTTGCCCGATATGGAAGGACGCTCCAGCCGCCACCATCGCCAGAGCCACCCGAGTGTACACATGTCTGGTAGATCCACTCATCAGCATGGTCACTAAGCACCGCCACCACGCACACCACTTTGAAAGATAGATCTGAGGAAGCTACTAAGTCATCACGCAACATGGCAGCACCAAAGAACTTGATGTACCGGGAGTTGACCACCGGAGGGAGTTCCTGAAAGTCATGGTTGATAGGGTTGTATATCGCGTAGACCTGCATGGCCCTTCGGTCATTGATGGGGCATACATGCCAAAGGAGGAGAAGGTTCTCCAAGGAATCTACGATGGACCAAGGGCCACCGGGCAAGGACCTGGCGATATTGGTTTGGATGTTATTGATCTTCTCAACAAGATCCGGCGATGCCACCTGGTTGGTGGGACTAAAAATCATGCAATGCTTGCCTGATTCTGATGAGTAGACCTCTTGGAAAATGCCACAAAGGGTCGGCGGACGGTGTTGGCGAAGGATGCCATGATCAGTGATGACGTGACACCATGGTTTGCAGACAAGGGCAGAGTGGGCGATGCTCGTCGGCTCCGGCAAGCAGGCAAATATTTTAGCAAGGATGTCTTCGTCAAGGAGGTCAATGTAACACATCTCAGGTGCAACCATGGCCATTCTGGATGGATCTACACTTGCTGCACATTCACAAAAATGAAATTGTCATGAATTGTATTATAATTCCTTACTGAACAGGATGTGTGCATGAATAACTGAATTAATCGGATACACATATGTAATGAAAAGAATTTGGAGAATTTCTATGAAACAAAGACAAAAACTGATAAAGAAGACAGCCAATCCATGACAGTTCAGGAAAACCAAAAAACTTTCAAGGTAATGTGATGAGTTTTGTTCAAAATTCACATCGGTGTCTTGGCATCACCAAATTAAAAAATTCATCATTATGTGCATCAGCCATTATTGTTAATTGCAACAAAATCGTGTGCGACATATATGTGGGAAATCCCAGATGGTGTCTTGGCCTCCAACCCTGTAGAAGAGGGCAGTTTCAAAGGCCCCAAAACCCATGAGGTATATAAACCGTACCTCAACATCAGACCCTAACCATTTAATCCTTGACCCACCCCAACTCTTTCCTCTTAGGTGGCTACGCACCGACTAGATCGGCCGCTACGCAACCCTGCTACCCATCCGCCCATGCCTGCCCCACCTCCCACACGCATCTCCCTAATTTCCCCCCAACCCGATGCTAAGATGAGGAGACGCATCTTCACCATAGTTGCAACCCACGATTGTGGCTAGTGTTTGCCAAGTAGGGAGGAAGACGAACAAGCGGTTCACTGAAGCAGGGGACTGCTCCTAGATCCAATTCCTCTCTGCCCTCTCTTTCCTTGGTGGCACCACATCTGTCCCACAAAAGAATTGACCCTACTCGCACCCCAATCCCCTTTTTTCTCATCTATCCCGCACCCTCTTGCCCTAGGAAACCTCGATGATGACCAAATCGATCACCAATCTCTAGGGTTATGGTAGGAGGAGCCCCGCTCCTCCGAAGCAACAGATCTATTCACCCAAACTTTGATGTGGTTTCTATTTACAAGATATAATTTGCTAAGTTTAAGATTTGAAAATGATACCGAAGGAATCCTCCCTCCTCCCATGGGGCGATGTGTAGATCTGCAGATTTGCCCTACAAGAGGTCAAACTTTGTGGGGATTGTGAGGGCGAGTGCGGCGGCGCTAGGATTTTGAGCGTTTTGCTCTAGGGTTATGGTGGGAGGAGCCGAATATGTGTCCTCATCGGTGTTTATATATAGTGTGACGTCTATGGCAGGTTGTGGGGTGTCATACATATATGGTTGGTTCTGGGTCAATATTAAAGGAATGTAACACTTTGCTAGATTTTCATTTTTTAGCAGAAAAACAACACGAGAGACTCCTACAACAAGTATATTATATAGTTCAAATATTTACAGGGCCATTTTGACCCAAAGTCAAGGGGGGAAAATCAGAAATTGCACAATGAGACTATTGGGGAAAATATCCAAAAAATCTGAAAGGTCCTGGGAAACCCCAAACTTCATAATGGATAGATTAGATTTTAGGGGCCTCAACCTAACATGGGTAGGTGTAACCCCATCAAAATAACATCTATTTCTCTGTTTACAAATATTCCATGCAATTAAAATAACTATCTTCCTCTACAAGGTTGAGTCCATCCTTCAGCATCATCCAACAATTTTGATATAATCATCATTAAGTCCTATTGAACTTGACTTAAGATACCAAAATGGAGGTGAATGAATCTCATAGCCACAAGATGCTTATATGACCAAGGCTATGTCATCGTAGAAAACATCGGTAGTTGCCGGCAATCCCGCCCACCACACCGTCCATCACTGCCACTCCTCATCGCTGGTGGGAGCCTTGCGGCGCCGCCGGACGCCACCACCTCCATCGGCCAACTTGACACCTACGCCATTGCTCAACACCTCCGTCACACTACTGCAGGAATGCCTAGCAGTGACGGGCGCAAAAAGGCCAGTAGTGGCGGGCCAGACTCCCAGGCACGCCCGCCACCGACCTTCCGCCACTGCTCGTACCCTATCAGTTGCAGGCGCGCGTGCCACTGGTAGAGCACCTCCAGTGGTGGGCATGTCCACTCGCCTGCCACAGCTAGATGTTGTAGTTATGACGGTCAAATTCCGCCTCCCGCCGCAGCTACATCTACCATGACTAAAATTATAATCAGCAGCAAGAATTTACATATTCGGCCATATGCATTACGATGTATCATAGTTTAGTAACACATTTTATCATATCAGTAAACAAGCTAACAACAAGTTGCCCAAGTACATATAGCAAAGTCTACAGGAATTATGGAAACCATATTATTGCGTTCATAGAAACAGAGAAAGCACATTCAAGCATCGATCATGAAGACCACATCACGGCACTGCACAATTAGTTGACAAACAAAAGTTCAGCTCCATCATATAGCAACTTGCAATTAAGCTCAGCTCTGTGAAGAGTTGTCCTCGTCTCCAATCATCTTCTCGACCTCGGCTAGGGCAGACTTGGCAGTTTCAAAAACTCTCTCGGCAGACTGAATGGCTCCTCGCGCACTCTCCATAGCAGATGTGTGGCTTCTATTG
This sequence comes from Aegilops bicornis, assembly GCA_021605145.1. Taxonomy (NCBI): domain Eukaryota; kingdom Viridiplantae; phylum Streptophyta; class Magnoliopsida; order Poales; family Poaceae; genus Aegilops; species Aegilops bicornis. The sequence continues at coordinate 25,173,573 of CM038671.1, forward strand.
GCTGCCCTCGCAAGATCGGGAGATCCTTCATCGCTCTTGGCGTATTGTACGTAGAGCCTTCGGGGTGCCTATTAGGGTCCTCTCCGTATAGGTGAGCGCAAACACCGAGTACCCAACCAGCCTCGAGACATCTTCTAGGACTGTAGGAGTCGTAAAGAGGCCTGTCGGCTCCTCCATCTAAATCGCAAAAATTGACAGTTAGATAAACCACATTTATACGAAAGCAACTATTACCGAAAAAGGCTTTCGCCCCGCTTTATATATAAAGCACGATCCACAGCAACACGGTACAAACTCACGCCACCAAGACACACGCACACACCCAAGGCAGGATGCAAAGATGCTGAACGCAGCAACACCTCCCCTAGCACTACAATAGCCACCGGGGTCCTCCGCCGTGAACACGCCACTGCGATGAGATGAAGCCACATATGGCGAACCGTGAGCTCCAAGACGGCGCCTTCAGGAAGGAAACGACACCGGAGCGCCGCCATCGCCCGACCCGAGGGTCAGAGTTTCCTCTAGAGCAACACGACGGGCAATGAGAGCCACGACGACGCCTTCAGGAAGGGAGCGAGTTTCGTCGCCGCCGGTCCGTCTGAAGAAAGAGCGGGTTTTCACCCCGGCCAACACTCACTGCCACCGAACGCCACACCCCGGTAACCACACCGCCCCCACGGCCATAGTCACCGGGCAACACCGAGCCACGGGCTCTGCCCATGAGCACCGCGCAACCACCACCAGGGCCGCCGCCCCGGCATCCAAGGCCTAAACACCACCTCACCCGAGACCCGCCGCTACCCCAACCAAAGAGATCGAGCGCCTAGCATCGGCCTCCATCGACTAAATCTGCGGCACTGCGGCGCGAGACGAGCTCGGTCCTGCCGCCAGGTGCGGGACGAGCTCGGTCCTGCAGCCGTGCAGGAGACGGGCTCGGTCCTGCAGCCAGGCGCGAGAAGAGATCGGTCCTGCAGCCCGGGCGCGAGACGAGCGATTGACCAAAGCTGGGGACGGGCCAACCCTCCGACGAAGATTGCGCCCGGGCACCAAGAGGAGGGGTCGAAGGCCTGCACATGCCGCTCACCGACGGGCCGACACCGAAGAAGTCCAGCTGCCACCGTGAGGCGATCCCGACCACCACCAAGAGCCACCACCACGCCGTGGTAGCCCAATCCACGCCGAGCACAGCTCGCGGCACCTGCCATCGCCGGAACGGCCGGGGGCCGGCAGGCCCGCCACCACCAGAGAGCGCCGCAGCAGGGGTGGCCCCCGGAGCCGGCCACCACCTGCAGCGAGTCGGAGCCCCGCCTCCACAGGGGCCCATGCTACCCGAGCCGCCACTGCGACAGATCTGAGCCGCGCCCAAAGCTGCCGCCACCGTGAGCAGGGTACGCCCTAGCCCGCACCAGCCGCTCCACGCCGCCGCTCAGCGCGCTTCGCCGGCCACTGCCGCTGCCGCCCAACCCAGATGGCCCGCGCCATCCAGCGCCGTGCTGGGGGAGGAAGAGGCCCCGCCGCCACCCGAGCTAGCCGGGCTTTGCCACAAAGACGGGGGCAAGGCGGCCACCGGGGAGGAGCAGGGGGGGGGGCCGAGCCCGCGAAGATAACTTAAACTGTGTATGGCAACCGTGGATGTCTTTCTTCGGGTGGGCAGTTCTCACTTTTAAGTGGTTGTACATATGTTGGGCACTCCATGACTAGTACTTCGACTGTCGGTGATGGTCTTTCTTCACCTTCTCCTCCTCCTTTACCAACATATCGGAGGAGGAGGCCAGAACGACCCTCTACGACAACAGTCGGTTCATCTCCCAAGTGGTTGTACACTCAATGTTATTTCGACCGTTGGTGAAGGTCGTCCTTCACCTTGTCCTCCTACTTTAACAAGATCTTAGAGGAGAAGAGGAAGGACGACCCCTACGATAACAGTCGGTATCCTCCTCTCAAAACAACCCTCATCTCAGTATGTGGATTTAGAGTGAGAATTGCCCCCCTAACAAAGAATATAGCTAACAATATCAATAGACTAATTAAATATTACCTGTATAAAAATATTAAATAGCTACGAACAAAGAATGTAACTAACAATACCAACAACACTACATTAAAATTTGGACGTAACTCTGCTTTAAAATGGACATATTAAGTGCTAGAAATTTGGCGATACGGAAATAAATCAATGCTTTTCCAAAACATTAGCTCTTATTATAAATCCTACAAAGAAAGTTCATATAGTTTATGGTCTACGATATACGAATATGAATAAGAAAGTTCTTGTAATCTACGAACAAAGAATATAACTAACAATACCAACACCACTAAATTAAAATTTGGGCATGAACTCTGCTTTAAAATGGACATATTAAGTGCTAAAAAATTGGTGAAACGGAAATAAATCAGTGTTTCGCCAAAACATTAGCTCTTATTATGAATCTTCGAATCAACATTTCGCCAAAACATTAGTTTCTACTCCCTCTGTTTCAAATTACTCGTCGTGGTTTTAGTTCAATCTGCAATCTACGAATATAAATAAGAAACTTCGTATAATCTATGAACAAATAATGTAACTACAATCTATGATCTACAAACCCTAGCAGTAACCCCATAACCCGCGTACTCCTAACTCTAACCATAACTCCCCTACCAATGTGGGTTGCGGCCACGGGCCGTTGGTGTTGGTGGCGCCCACGGCCGCGTTGGCCCCCGTCCGCCGCGTTTGTGTTGCTGTTGGTGTTGGTGGCGGCCACGGCCGCATTGGTGGTGGTGTTGGTGCACGACTGTTGGTGCGGGTGACGGCGGAGAGGACAAGATCGTATCGGATCCCATGACGACGACGGGACCGACTGGGGCGAGGAAGAGGACGGCGTGGCTGACGGGGCTGATGGCCAAGTGGACGGCGGGGCCAACGGGATCGGCGAAGAGGACGGCGAGGCAGAGGCGACGACGGCGCCGAGAGCGAGATCCGTAGGGAGCGTTAGGGTGAGCGAGAGTGAGCCAAGTGAGGGGGACAACGGGGGTGCGTGTGGGTTGATAAACTGTGTTCTTGCCGCGACGGGCGGCAATGAACGACCACCACAACTATTTTCCGACAGAAGTGGACATCTGGCAGGGATAACTAGTGGCAGTTGTGCGGAGCCACCCGCCAGTGCTTACACACATACCTGTGGCGGGCACTAGGTCGCGCCCGTCACTGCTGAGTAACGTAGACAAGGGCCCCTGGGTGAACGTACCTATGGCGGGTTACTACCATTGCCCGCTACAATTAGACTATTTGCTGTGGCGGGCACATTTTGGCACCCGTCACTGCTTGTTTTCAAAAATAGGTATGGCAGGTGCCTCGTCGTGCCCGCCACTAATTAGTGATCTTCTATAAGCCCTTTCCCAGTAGTGTCACCCCACCGTATGTGAGGAACCTACCATCATGAAGTCTAGCAATGGAGCTATCTCCCCGGAAGCACCACTTTTACCGCATGGACTACTCCCTCCGTCGGACATCGCCACCATCAACCTCATCAATCATGTGCACCACACCGCACCACTCATGTGACAAAGGTGACTACTCCCGAATTACTTCCATGCATGATGCAGGTATATCTTTGGTGTAGATGTCCATAAGCCGCGATTTGACTTATGCATGTTCATGTATGCAAAGGATCTGATGTATGTATGATGTATCGTAGATACACCACTGGTTACCTCTACCGCAGTAGTTAGTGACGCCGACCCGTGGGACCCTAATAGCTGGGATCACTCACCGTCACTAAGCATGAGACACACACCGAGACATCTTGTGCTAGATTCTCTAACGAGAAACCGGATAAACAAACCACCGCCATGGCTACCAAATAGTGCCGTTGTGGCACGAAAAACGTAAAACACCTATTATATGTGAAACTGTTCTGAAAAAATTCATATAATCCAAATATATCACAGTGAACCTTGTTAGCATTCCTCTTTACGTTTCGCAATCCCTACTCGCTCAAAATTTATGACTGAGCACAATCTCTAATTTTCCTTCTTGCAAACTGTAATCAAAATTGTGGCCCGCCATACATGAACTATCTAATTAAGATGTCTAATCTTATTTTTACCACCTATCAATGGAGTGTGTGGCCTTCTATAAACCACCCCTTATGATGCATGAAAGTGCATGAACGTTTTCCTGAATCCATGGACATTTTTCACGTTCATAAACATTTCTCTGAAGTTCATGACTATTTTCTGAACATGGCATGAAATTTTTTGTAAACACATTACCATTTTTAAAAATCATTATGAACATTTTAAAATTTAATGATGCTTTTGTAGATTTGTGAATATTTTTCAGAAATCCATTGGCGCTTTTAAAATTCTTGTCTTTTCAAAAAGTTTTTGAAGGTTTTATTAAAATTTAAGAATATTTTCTTTAATCTTTGAATATTTTTAGAAATTCGAGATTTTTTTGGCGAAACAGTTTTTAAAATCAGAAGACCGTCTGAAAAACTAAATCAAACAGGAAAACCAGAGGGAGAAAAGGTAGAAAACCGGGCCGGCCCTGAGTGATTCTCAAAAAAAAAAAAAAAACTGTGATGGGAGTTGGGCCCCGGCGGATAACTGGATCGGGGGGAGGCGTCCCCCCGCCGCCGTGGAGAGTCGCGGCCGTTCCCAACGGCGAGGTGGGCGGCGAAGGCAACAAAGGCGAGGGCGGCCGCGTAGCCGAGGTCTCAGGTGCCGTCCCTAAGGAGGCAGCCGGCGGCGTGGCCTTGCCCGATGGGGAGGATGGATTCGGCGCCCCTGTCAGCTTCTCGGACCTCCTCGCGGGGCTTCCCAGGCGAGGCCAACCCAGGCGAGGCGCTGAACCATGGCCGGCGAGTGCTGCAGAACGGTGGCCGTTGCTGGTTAGTTAATTCCTCTTCCATCATCTCTCTTACTTGCAGTATTTCTCTGTAACCAAATAAATACGCTTGCTCCTAATCGATATTAACACTTGAGGACAGTCAGTTGCATTTCTACTGCGCATTGTACAACCACTGTCCAACCCAGATTAAAGACCAAACTCGTTTATACAAACCATCATGCGCATTGTACTCGTACCCTTCAGAAACTAAGGGACTAACAGCACAGAGTACAGCTACAAAGTTTATAAACTCAAGTTTGTCAGGGATGTCTCCAACATACTACAAGTACAAGTCCAGATGACAAACCCGTCGTACGTGCAACAAATAAAAATTAACTCACTGTCGCCGCAGAAAAATGTTGAAATTATTCAGGGAAAGACATTCATGATTACAGTCCAGAAGAATAGTAAAGTCTTACATGTATCGGAATAAATAAACAATACTCAAGTCTTACATTTACCACAATAGTTCAACAATAGTGAAGCCATAAATGTATCAGAAGAGCTAGACATCTTCATTTTTATTTAGATAGAGGTACAAACAAGTTACACGATATAATATATGTGCTTCTGGAGATATTGGACACCCTGGTTAATAATCCAGAGCTCTCATTCAATTGGTTGCAGCACAAGCACTACCTCCTTTAGAGAAATTGGTTATTCTTCCTCTGTTTTCTTTGCGAAGCTCGCCCACTTCACAACCACAAATACATAGACATGACCGTACACCTTGTCGAAGAGTCGGAAATAAGCAATTCTCCATGTCTTCTTGAACAGCAGTACACAAAACACCATCCAGAGCCCCACCACAAATCCCAGCACAAGCCCAAAGTAAATGCTCAGTGGGTCAAATTCTTCCTGGCTGCTTCCGAGATCGCCATGAATGAAAGGATCATTTCCTGAACAATTCTTGTTGATGGGAGGCCCACAAAGTCCACTGTTGCCGATGTACATCAGTGACTGGTTATCTGAATTGAGTGTGTCAAGTTGGCGGCCAGAGGGTATCCTTCCAGACAAGGAGTTGTATGACAGGTTCAAGTAGCTTAGAGATGTCAAACTTGACAAGCTCGACGGGATTTCACCAGAAAGATTGTTTCGAGAGAGGTCGAGAGATACCAGTGACTGCATGGCGCCAATCATGTTTGGAATTTGTCCACTCAATTGGTTCGATGATAAATTCAAATTCATTAATGCAGCAAGTGAAGTGATGTCTGTAGGAATTTCACCAGTCAAGGAGTTGCATGATAAATCAATGCTCACAAAATATACAAGTGTTCCATGATATATAAGTTGCTGCCCTTTTGTATTTACTGATAATGTTTGTCCTAAGCTATCAGCTCCAAATACGGCAGTACCTCCCTTGATTTGATGTTCAACAACGTCAGCCTTATACATGGATTCGTCTTGTAATGTTGTCATAAATGTTAGATTCAACAGATGCCAAGGTATTACATCAGAGAAGTTGTTGTGTGATAGATCCAAGTATTGAACATGCCCCAGCTTTGCTATGTTGACTGGAATATGATCAGAAAAATTATTGTGGCTCAGTACGAGAAAACGTAAATTGACCAGGTTTCCTATCCATGTAGGTAATCTTCCACGGAACTTATTCCATGACAGATCCAAGAACTCCAGACCTGTGTTATTCTGCAAAAATGCTGGGATTTTTCCTGATAAACTGTTGTTACTGAGTATAAGATATTCTATGTAGTGGGTGTCAAAACATTGAGGAACTTCACCCTCCAAAATATTGTTCGACAAATCCAGATACACTAGTTGTTCCAATTTGCAAATAGATTCTGGAATGTAGCCACCAATTTGATTTGAATGCATAGACAATACTTCAAGTAGTGGGGCTCCAAGGTTTGATGGTATTGTTTCTGAAAATGTATTGTTGGAGATGTCTAACAGGGTGATATTTGTTGGCAATGTAGGTATTGGTCCAGTAAGCTGGTTTGAACTGAGATGGAGTTCTTCAAAAGCCATGCTATGCATATGTGCTGGCAAGCTGCCACTTATTTGGTTGTTAGAGATATCCAGATATTTGGCATTTGAAAATGTGAACCAAAACCAATCAGGAATCTCACCCTTTAGAGCGGTGTTTGAAATGTCAAGTGTATTGGTTTTCAGCCGCTGAAGCCCAGGTGGAAACAGAGGACCCATCTGGCAAGATGCAAACGATGCAAACTCCAATGTAAAGGGAGCGCGCCAATCTGAGTTCAGTACAATCTTCAAACTGTTGGAAGACAAGTCTATTTCCTTTAAACTTGTTAGATTAGCAAAGTGTTCTTCCGTGATCACACCAGTAAAGCTATTGTTCCATAGGTACAGATAAATCAGATTATTAAGAGAACCTATTTCAGTGGGTACACTTCCATTGAGATGATTGTTGGAGAGGTGTAGATAGGTTAAGCTAGTTGAATGCATAAGCTCTGGTGGTATAGGAGCAGTGATGTTGTTATCCAAGAGGCAAAGTACAGTCAAATACCTCAAATTCCCAAGCTTGGCTGGTATACTCCCGGTGAGGTCGTTCCTGCTTATGTCCAAAGTGATTAAAGTGGTAAGAGCACCGAGTTCAAGTGGTATACTTCCATTGAGGTGATTGCTGGAGAGGTCCAAATAAGTCAGACATGTTAAATTGCCAAGCTGTGGTGGTATAGGTCCAACAAGCTTGTTACGGGAGAGGCTTAGTATGCTCAACCTGCTGAAGTCACTAATAATATTTGGCAGAGTTCCAGTGAAATTGTTGACACGTAAATCCAGCTTCTGCAATTTTGTCCGTGTACATTGCGGCAAACTCTCCATCAACACTGCTATGTCTCCAGTTATTTCATTATATGCGAGGTCAATGATTTCCAAACTACAAAGATTCTTAAGATGGTTTCCTTTCATCATCATGGTGATCTCATTAGATGAAATACCAAGAACTTGAAGGTACGTCATGTTTCCTAGTGTGTCAGGGAAATGGCCGAATAGATTGTTACCCCCAAGTTCAAGGTACTTGAGGCTTGTCGCTTTCCAAAACCAGCCAGATCCAAGCGAGTGCTCAAAGTAATTCCAGGAGAGGTCAAGCTTCTCAAGTTTTGTGAGATTAAGGTGCTGAAGTAACTGGTTTGCACTATCAAGAGAACAGGAAGAAAGATCAATTACCCTCATAGGTGAAATCATATTCAGTGTATCTGGCCAGTCAGCTATCCCTGAGAGATTTACTCCACTCATGCTAAGGACCTTTAGGAAAGGTAGCTTCTTTAACCAGGTGATGTCCTTTGAGTACATCGCATAATCACCATCTTGGCTAAGGTCAAGATACCGCAACTTAGACAGATTACCAAGCTGAGAAGGCACTGTACCAGTAAATGGTATACCAGAGAGGTTAAGATATCTCAAATTCCCCATGGAGCCCAATAAATGAGGAGGTTTGCTATTTGTGCCAATTAAACAGTTCTTGCTAAGGTCGAGGTGCTCTAGATGCTTTAAGGAAAGCAGAGAAGGACTTATCTCACCGAACAAAGCATTGGCAGCGTCGCATGGATCATAGTAGTCAATGGTATTGCGAAGCTGAAGCTTGATGACATGGCCAGTTTGATTGTTGCAACTGATACCTCTCCACCGGCAGCAATCTTGGCCGTGCCATGTAGCGAGGAGGTTGGTGTTGTTGCTTGTAATGCCCTTTCTGAAGGAGAGCAAGGCAGCCCTCTCTGCAGGGATGCAGCCGCCGCCATGGGCATGCTGATGCTGGGATTGTAGTGCACCATTTGGGAAGAATGGAAACATGCTTATGGTGATGAGAGTGAGCAAGAGATTGGTTGCACGAGACATGCTAGAAGAACGAGTTGTCTCGCTGGGGAAGCAATGCATACACACTAGAGTATGCTTCAGGCTCAGTTTTTGTATTTGGCTATTTACGGGAGCCATACTGCTAGAGATGTTTGGCCAGAATACGGTCAAAGTACCCATCCTTCAGGGAATTGAATCATGTCTGGTTCATACAAATTTGTGGCCAGACTGTGATGGAAGTCACCAGCAACTCGACTAGTTGCCTGACTGCTACCATACGGTACTGTCAAAATCACCCAATTCGGTTGTATCTGAAGCGTGCGTGGTGGAACAGGGCTAGTTACTATTCCAAATCTGACCATTTTTTCTTTTTCCACAATTTCGTTGGAAATCTATAGTTTTGAACTTCAAACAACATACTTCAGTCTGTAGCCCCAACGCTACCTGGCCGGATTTTGAACCCTGCTCAAAATCACAAGCAGAAGAAAGAAACTTTGGCAAAGGAAAGCATTGGGTTGCCGCATTGTATGCAACTGTTAGTGAGTGTTGGAATATCGATTGCGCTTCACAACTTACTTGATGGCATATTTAAGCAGACCTCTCACTCCCTATTTTGAAGCCTGAAATTCAGAAGTCACTCCCAAGTCACAGGTTCGTCAATATGCAAGATCTTCTTGCTGGCTAATGAAAGGAGTTGCTGCACCAGTGGTTTGTGGTGAGCTGTTTTCATGTTGCATATGTAGTGCAGATTTCTCTCCTTGACCTGCTAGGCTCTGAGCTATATTTATACGTTTCTACTATGAGGAACTTGTAGTCAAGTTACAGTAAGTACAAGGCTTGATGATGGCACCCGAACAAATGATTATTTACCAGTACAGTATTATCTTTTTGTGTATATAAATTGTTTGTTAGATGATTGTTTTGCCAATTTAGATACGAGACATTCCTACTGCATTATTTTTTTAGAATACCTGTTTTTTTTTTATTCTTGTACAAAAAGATTGAAGATGACCAGTACAGTAAGTACAAGGCTTTTTTTTTCTTGTGTGCCAAAAATTTAGATCACAACATTTCTTGCGGCCAAAAAGAAAGATTGAGATATGATGTGGGCACCTTATCCACGGACAACCACACAGCTCGTAGACGCTGGTCCTGTCAGCACTCGTCTAACAAAAGACTGAAGATGCCTCAAGTGTCAAATCTGACGGCTGTCCTCGCTTCTCCGCCTTTACCGCTGCTCGGACGGCCTAGATCGTTTCCTCACGCAGTTATCGTTAAGGCGCTGCCGTAGTTAGTCACTTAAGCTGGTTGCTTAACTTGATTCTACCTGTAAAGAGGCTGGGTACTCTGAATTGTCAAAATCCTATATAGTTGTATATACACCATATTTGCGATTCTCATCTGACAGGGGCTGAATTCCCCAATTTCCCGTCCGAATTTGAGTGTGGTCTCTTCCCTTGCTTGTCGGATTAGTAGTAAGGTCTTTCCCGAAAAAAAAAAGAAAAGAAGGATTAGTAGTAAGGTCTGACAGGCCCGCACACGCATGTACTTGGCATATGTACGAGGCGCTACTAGAAGATATCAATCTGAGACTCCACGGTTTTGAAATGCTAAGTGGCATCCTGTGTTGTTACTTGTTACCGTGGAATTCTTGCCCATGTGCTTTCCGTAACAATAACTTGTGTTGAGTAGAAGCTGACATTTTCTGCTCTGTAGAAATGCTTGACATTTGTTGAGTAGGAGCTGACATTTTTTGCTCTGTATTGCAGATTACGTATGGACAAAAAAAAGATCCAGATCTGTGTTACAAAGACCAGTACACTGGCGACCCCGGGCCCAAGTGCACGGAGGAGGCTAACTAGCAAGCTCGAGCTACTTGCTGCTGCTGCAGCAGCCTGCAGTGGTTCACAATAAAATGCATGTCCGGCCTTCTGCTACCGCTACTGCCTACTGCTGGTCACTCCGGAGGTGGCAATGTTTTCATGAATTTTTAATATTTTAGTGAGTGATGATTATTTTGATTTCAAGCAGTATTCCAACGGATACTATTTCTAAGTAACTATAGTAAAAATCCGTTTTATTCTTTTTAAGTCATGTTTACCAATCTAAATCCCAACCTAAATCCAAGGCCCTTTTTGTTTCAGCTTTAGTTGGCTTCGAATCACCCGTGGATTTTGTTTGAACTAATAGTGATCCGAATTCCAAGCTTTGCATATTCATGAAAAAAATAATGATCCGAATTCCAAGCTTTGCATATTCATGAAAAAAATAATGATCCGAATTCATATTCAGCTTCACTAGCAAAACTGATTCGAAATAGTTGTTTGTTTCAACTTCTGATTTTTCCTATGAGAATTTGCTACCTAAAGCTGAGTGACACAAACATATCCGACTCAAGGTCTACTTCAGTAGCTGCGAATCAGCTTTGCCACTGAAGCAAATCCACAAGTGATTCAAACCCAAATGAAACTGAAACAAACAGGCTTCAGGCAATTCAAAACAATACTAGCTAGAGTCCAAAGACGGGAGTCTGCCCCTGGGGCTTATTCAAAACGGAACTAGAGTCCAAAGATCTGGTGTGCGACATTCAGCCGGCGTAGTTTAGATACAAAATGCAGCTCACTGTTGGCCCATGTTTAGACCATATCCCACCATGGTGCAACGCTACGGTGGCGAACACACCGACAGACTACATCGATGTGGTGAACTTTGTGTGCAGGTGAAAGAGTCCTCCGGGGTTGTCTAGAGACGGTCTCTGCTGACAGGTATACATGTGCGGGTTGAGGAGCGAGCTTAGACAACGAAGCTTCAGTTGGATCTGTGATAGTCATGTCATGCATGATGAGAGGTGGGTGTCGTAGTTTGTCACGCTGGGCTTAGAATAAGAAGTTACTACCTTAATGGTGTGAATAAGGTTTGTAGGGATTAATATAATTAATATAGCCTTCTCTGTCCTCTCTAGAAAAAACATCTTAATTACTAATTCCTTAAAAACTTAATATGCATCTTGTGTTCTGGTACTGTGATAATTCAACTTTCTTTATGAATATTTTATAATTCACTGTTTGGCTAATAACTAGCTGCTTTCATGGCTATTCCTTGCACCATATCTTGAAAGATAAGACACATGTCGTGGTGCCTATTTGTTTGGGCTACTGCTTCATACTGTATTATGGTTCTTCTAGGCCTCTTGAACCACAAGCACAAATTAACAGTTAATTTCTCAAGCGTGTTTTTTACCTCTCAAGCGTACTTGTCACAAGTGCTTCTCCAATTTACATCGTGAAGTTTCAATAACTTCAGATGCTTCAGAATGACATTGCTCCAATGAGTCCCTCGAATGGAAAACATAAATGGGTATGCCCTTGGAGATCTGCTGATTACTTTGCCATTCAGATGCACAACGTATTAAGGGGATCTGATTCTGCTCATATCATTTTTAAGCTGCTGCAAAGTACTCCCTCCGTTCGGAATTACTTGTCACAAAAATGGATGTATCTACAACTAAAATACATCTAGATACATTCATTTCTTGGACGAGTAATTCCGAACGGAGGGAGTATCATCTATGCTCAGACATAAGATTTTCTTTTGGCTCCTCTTGCATGAGAGGCTCAACACAAGAAACCAACTCCACAGGAAGAACTTTCACATGAGCATCTGAGATTGTTCCATGTGTTCTGACCAAGTTGAAGAAACTTTGCTTCATCTCTTCCGGAATCGTCCTTTTGCTATCCAACTTTGCCATTCTTTGGTTCCTCACAAAAGAAGAGGAATCTCCTTATTTGATGAAATGCTTCTTACAGATGATCTGCTCCCCAAGGGCATTGCCCTGGATTTTCTCATAATGGGATACTGGAACGTTTGGATGCAAATAAATGATAAAATCTTCAGAAAGTTCCTCCAGGATAGTAGTAGCATACAGATCAAAGCAAAGGAAAGTAGATCCCTTCAACACTTGGATCAACAACAACTTATAATACTTTCATGGAATCTCTCTAAAATTTATTCTTGCTCATGGCCAGAATAGTTGGATCGTCAAGCAGAAGCTTTGCATTTTAGTCCCCCTTTGACAATTCACACAAATACATCACAAGGGCCCTTTAATCTCCTAATGTTAGCCAAAACTGAAGTTTTATAGACCTTTTCCTTTTGCAACACTGTAACTGTTTGTACACATTTTATTTTATATAATTGAAAAAAAACACCATAGAACGGTTGTGCTACGGCCAGGGCCTCAAGAAAAAAAATCACACCATGAAGCAAAAAAAAAATCACAATAAGAGGTGCTGTCCACACCCTGCACCGGCTTCTTGCCCCCTCCCCACAGAAATAAAATACTCAAGTGTAAGCCTAATTATGGGAATTAAAATGCCGCTGAGTTATATACTCAGACCTCTTAAGAATAAACGAAACAGTAGGTGATAACATCAACTGTTGTTCTCTAGCGAAGGGCATCTTGCAATAAGAAATTCTAATTATTTGAAAACTAGCGGATAACATCGACGCTACTAATTGTGATTTTCCATGGTGTGGGGTTTTTTTAGGTGCTTCTGAATGTTTGAATGGAGTTGAAACCTCCTCCAGAAACTAAACTGAACATAACCTTTTGTGCAGCTGTAGGTATATCCGGATGTAAGCTGGTTGACTTTGTTACTTACAAATAACATTCTCAAGAGATGGTTGAGACATAACAAATGTGAAAAGCCCCCGCAAAAAGGAAAAAGGTATGTGACAATTGATTACTGCAAAATCTCATGATAAACCAAAATATTACGCATGGTGCATTGTGAAACTAATATAAAGTTATCAAGCAGCAACCTGGTTTCTTCCATGACATGAAACAAGCGAACAATTCGATGGTGTAACAAACAAACAATTCGGATACAGGTAAAACTTGCCCTGCACTCCATTAAACTCCAGAATGATGCCTGCAGTCTGCAGATCACAACAACAAAATTACGAATCCTCACGACACATGAAGGGATAGAGACAGCCCCGGTATTCCCCGTTCAGCCGTTGCACACGCATGCTCCGGAGATGCACCGCAAAATAGTCATACTTGTCCATCTTGAAGATTATCTTGAAGAAGACGTACCCATTTCGTGAATGCACGTTGCTAGCGCTCCTGATGACATCGGCCGCATCAACGTCCGCGACCAGCCCCGTGATGATCGGATATAGCTCCACTTCTCTTTCCAGGTTGCACCGTTTGAAGACACGCGTAATACTGCCCTCTGGCGGCTTCGGTAGGCTGTAGAGCCGGAGCACAAGGAACTTATTTATGCACACGAACCACAACTTCTCGTCGTCTCCCCTGCCATAATCCACGAACGCGCCACACTTGGGCGTCACCAACAAAGAAGTCCCCCCTGTGCGCATATCCAGCATCAACGTCATCATGACATCCGTCATGTGCATGCATCCAATACTCTTGAACAGCGCGGCGCTAGCCCGAGCTGCCTGTCCACCATGAGTACCACCAATGCACCATCCGCGGGTCCTCATACTGCTGGCCCGATAAGGAAGGGTGCTCCAGCTGCTGTCACCAGCGGAGCCACCCGAGTGCACAAATGTCTGGTAGATCCACTCACCATGGTGGTCACCAGGTACCGCCACCACGCACACCACCTTGAACGACACATCTGAGGCTCCAGGTCTGAGCAGACGCCTATTATTGGCAGCTAGTGCATCATCACTCAAGATGGCAGCGCCGAAGAAGAAACAATACTGGTTGTTTGCCACTGGAGGGAGTTCCTGCAAGTCATGGTTGACAGGGTTGTATATCGCGAGCATGACCGACTCGTGAATGATGAGTCGTTCATGGCAAAGGAGGAGAAGGTTCTCCAAGGAGTCCACGATGGACCACGGGCCACTGGGTAGAGACAGTGGAATGTTCGCTTGGATGTTGTTGGTCTTCTCGGCGAGTTGGGGTGATGCAGTTTGGTCGATGGGACTAAAGAATATGGAGCGAATAGCCAGATCTTCTGGTGAGAATACCTCTTGAAAAATGCCACAAAGCATAGGTGGTCGGTGACGGCGAAGGATGCCACGGTCGGTGATCAAATGGCACCATGTTTTGCAAGCGAGCATAGAGTGGGCGATGCTTGTCGGATCCGGCAGGCATGAGAAGATGTTTGCCTGGATGTCTTGGTGGAGGAGGTCAACATAACACATCTCAGGCGCATCCATGGTCATCTAGGATGGATCTCCACTTTCTGCACAATTGCACATTCAGAAAAATGAATTACAGTGAATTGTGCCGGATAACATGTAATGATGATATTTTTTGTGCAAAATTCACAATGGTGACACTGCTCTCCAAATTTAATTGTCATCAATATGTGCAACATCGGTGGTGGGTGATGGTTACAAAACCAAGAGGGACATATATGGACATATCCCACATGGTGTCTTTGCCTGCGACGTTGTAGAATAGCGCAGCACCAAAGGCCCAACAATCCATCAGGCATATACACCGGACTTTGACAACAAAAGAATTACTATTTCTCGCTGCCCTACCCCTCCTCTTTCCCCACAGGTCGTGGTGCATCTTATAGATCAACCGCGACACAACCCAACTACATGTTTGTGTATGTCTCCACCACCTCTGGCAGGCTACTCCTTCAATTTCCCCCTACCCTGATGTAAGGCAAGACGATGGATATCCCCTGTCATCACACACCAAACATGTTCCTATTGGTCAAGTTGCGAGGCAAGCGATTGAGCGGTTCACTAGAACTGGGAAGGGCTTCAAGATCCAACCCATCTCTATCCTTGGCAGCATCACCTCCCCCCCCCCCCCCCCTCCCCACACACACACAAAAAAAAGGTTGGCGCCGCCCTGACCCAAATCCCCATTTTCTCATCAATCCCCTCTCCTCTTGACCTAGAAAAGCCCAATGATGAAAAGTCGAAAGAAGTCTACTGATTACCAAATCCCACATGAGTGAAAGATGGACAAGGGCCACTAATTCTCGCGCTAGCATTCTCGTGTCGCTCCATCACACTTTCCGATTCATCCGAAACACTAGATCTATTATCCCCAATTTGACGCGCTTTCTGTTTACAAAATAGCTTGCTAGAAAAAAAGTATTAGCTAAAGATTTGGGAATCATACCAAAGGACTCCCCACCCTGTCCTAGGGTGATTTGTAGATCTGCAGATTTGCGCTACTAGAGTTCTAACCTCGTGAGGATTATGACGACTATGAGGTGTGGCGGCGGAAGGATGTTGAGAGCTTCGCTCTAGGGTTATGGTGGGAGGAGTCAAATAGGTGTCACCGCTTGGATTTATGTATATTGTGACCCATGTGGCGATGTGTGGCGTCTTATACACATATGGCTGGTTTTGAGGCCAATATTAAATGAATGTAACAATTCATCATCTTTTTATTGTTATCTAGAAAAGGCACATGTCGTGTGTTTGGGCAAAATATGTACACTTAGAAATATTCACAAAATTTATGTCTGAGCACAATATATATTTTTCCTTCTTGCAAACCGTAGCCCACCATACATGAACAGTCAAAGACGTCTAATCTTATTTTATAACCTACCGATGGAGCGTGCAACCTCTTATGAGCCATCTCTTACAAAGCAGGAAGTTTCCGATGAAAAGACTGCACTGTTTGACCATTTTCCTAAATCCATGCACATTTTTCACATTCATACACATTTTTCTAAATTTCATGACTGTTTCCTAAACATCATGTACATATTTATAAATACATTATCAATTAAAAAATTTCATGTTTCTAGAATTAGTGAAAATTTAATGGTTATTTTTCTAAATTTTTGAATATTTTTAAAAACTCTTGTGTGTTTTGAAAAATCATGGCTTCTAAGAAAGTTTTTGAAGATTTTCTTAAAAATTTCGAATATTTTTCTTCAATCTAAGAATAATTTTTCAAATCAGAAGAAACCTAAAAAAAGTAAAAGCGAACAGGAAAACCAGAAGAAGGAAAAAACAAAAAAAACCGGATGAATGCGCCAATTGGGCCGGGAGGTCGTAGGAGGGGACTCGAGGGCTGCTCCTCTCCCTGTTTGGGGTTGGGCCCCGGCGGACAACCGGATCGGGGAGGAGCCCCCCTGCCCGCCGTTCCCCCACCGGCGACGACGGCGGCGAACCACCTGAGCGCTACAAAGGCGAGGGCGGCCTCAAGTGCCGTCAAGGCAGCTGTCCAGCCGGCGAGGAGGCCAGCGCTGGACAGGATGGATTCGGCGCCCCCGGAGCTCCTTGCCGAGGCCTTCCCATGCGAGGCGCCGAACCCGGGCAGGGCGCCCGGCCGCACCATGGCCGGCAAGAGCTGCAGAGCTGCGGCCATTGCTGCTCCGAGCGCGCCGATCGAGAGGAGGAAATTGCTGGTTAGTTTATTCCTTCCCTCTGACTTCTTATTTATCTGTTTCCCCATCATTCATTCAGTGTAACCAAATACAGTCACTTAAGTCTAAATCTTGTGAAATTCAAGTACTTGCTGCTGATTGACATTAGGGCGCTAATAGGCGCCAGCGCACCGGCCGAAAATTTCGGCCGGTCCCGCGTGCGCCACTGGATCTGTCTAACACGGAGCGCACGGAACCGCTCGATCACGCACGTATCGGACGGGCTCGATGTGGACCCGGTCGTCGTCTTCCTCATCCGCCGTGCATCGTTGACTCTGGCCGCCGTCGCCGTCTGCTACACCCCGCGTTCCTCGTGCCTCGCTGCATTGGTGGCTCGCCATGGCTGCCGCTCGCCGCTCGCCGTCTCCGCTGCAGCAAAAAAGGTACCAGATGCATCAAAAACAAGCGGTAATGGCGGCCGCCAGGTCCAATAATGTCGGGGCCGCCGGTTCCAGCATTCGTCGCAGCACCATTGGTGCATAAAAAAACAGTCATGTGCATTAACGGCTGACCAACAACAGAAAGCAAGGATTCTGTTTGGATTCAGCCTACCAAATTCTAAATCGTCTTATATATCATTCTGCCAGTCGAGACAATCGAGACCATCAAGACCATTACAAATATGAGCATTCTGACCGTGTTGTTTAGAATGATTTTATTTGGTTTTGCATCGAGACCATTCAAATATGAGCATCGAGACCATCGAGACCATGAATCGTCTTATATATGGATTTTATTTTTGTTGAGACGATAATCATTTTTGTCAGTTTTTACTAGACCGGCCAGTCGGTTGTTGAACTGCAAGTGTCTAGCTAGTACGCATGCAAACTCAAGTCGGGTACGTACAAGCAGTACCAACCATGCATTCCTGTCTGTATGAACTGCACATGCATGCATCCCATTCCCAAGCATGCAGCTACAGGGGCGTCCCCGCTTGCTACTTCCGGGCTGAAGATCGCAACAGCTAACCGCACAATCAAATTCCATCAAGTGGAGAGAGATAGAGAGAGAAGGAGAGGGACGGCTAACGGCGAACACGCCGGCCTGCTAGTTACGTACTTTCTCCGTCCGAAAAAACTTATCCCTCAAATGGATGTATGTAGCACCAAGTTAGTGCTAGATACATCAAATGGATGTATGTAGCACCAAGTTAGTGCTAGATACATCCATTTGAGGGACAAGCTTTTTCAGACTGAGGGAGTATAACAGAATCAAGTTTCAAGCGAAGTGGTGAATATATAAGAAGCTTGTGCAACTTCTCTCTATGCCTGATCTTGAATCGTTAGCCGTCTGTATGACAGCGTCGAGAGAGAGGCTGCACAATCTTTTTGTTCGTCGTCCATGTTTGTAGGTGTTCACTACTTAACTCTCTTATTCCATTTCTAACTGCTATGTACGACACTCCGCAGATCACTTTCTTCAGCAGCTCGGAGATGGATGCCTCCCCCTCCGGCTCCTTATAGTCTCGGTAGTTCCTGAACGGGCCAGACCTGTTAATTAGCTGGTCCAAGGGGCCAGCCCATGTACATGATGATAGGAGTTGATCAAATTGGATGCTACTAACTCCTGCTGTAGAGAATCTGTAATTATCATGAGAATTTCTAGCGAATGTAACATGCTGTAGAGAAGCTATATGTGAAGGGTTGTGTCTGACAATGTAATTGCTTTTGTAATCCCTTAAAAATGGGAGTGTCAAGTTGTTTTCATTTCACACCGAGCAACTCTTTGCCCCCAATTTTCAATGAAGAAAACCGATAACTAGAGCAACATGGTTAACACGACCCCACACACGCGCGTACATACCTCAGCCAAATGACGGGCTTGGGCCTGCTTTCTACCAGGCAGCCTGGGGGGTGGTGGCCCCTGATCTTCAACGACTTTTCGACGAGTTCCATGTCAGCGCTGCTAGGTTGGATGGGATCAACACAAGACACGTCGCCTCTGCTCCCAAAAGGGCCGGTGTGCCGACCCCTGCCTCCTTGGCGCCCCGTCTCACTTCAAAATGGAGATGTCAAAATCTTGTGCAGGGGGCTGACCTCAAGGCTGCAGCAACAAATCACCCTCCTGATTGATGAAGATCAGTCTGGTTTTGTGCGGGGGCGGAGCATCTCAGAAAATTTCGTCTATGCCACGGAGCTGGTGCAGTGCTGTCACCGGCGACAAGCCCCTACAGTGGTCCTCAAGCTCGAATTCACCAAAGCTTTCGACTCCATCAACTGGGCGAGCCTGCGCACGATCATGGAGGTGCGGGGTTTCCCGCCTCTGTTGTGTGATTGGATGGATGCCCTCTTCCATTCCTCTCGCTTGGCAGTCTTGCTCAATGGCGTGCCGGGGCGGTGGTTCCAGGTGAAATGTGGACTCCGGCAGGGGGACCCCATCTTCCCCTACCTTTTCCTCATCGTCGCTGACGTCCTCCAGCAGCTCATTCGTCAAGATGCTGTGTTGCGGCGTCCCCTCCTGCCGGAGGCGCTCAAGGTTGTACTGCAAAGATGCGGACGACATGCTGATCATCATACTCCTCTGCTCCCACCTCCCAGGCAACTATGGGCATCTCTAGCAGCAGCTCCCCTATATCTCGCCTTCAGCGAGAGGGTAGGAACCTTCGATGAAGGGGAGACCTGATGGAAATATGCCCTAGATGCAATAATAATATGGTTATTGTTATATTTCCTAAATCATCATAAAGGTTTAGGGCTCCTTTGATTCACAGGGTTTGAGAAGCGTAGGAATAGGAAACATACATGAACATGATATACTGTCAACTAAAATCCTACGTCAGGTAGCAAAACAGAGGATTTTTTCCATGAAGTCCAACCTCATGCTTGTTTTCCTGTGAAAATGAACTAAGAAGTTCCTATAGGATTGGTTCCTGAGGAATGCAATCCAGCGAGTCAAACATCACGTAAAGGAAAAATTCCAAAGGGTGTCAATCCTGTAAAATTCCTATGCAAATCCTATGAATCAAAGGAGGCCTTATTATTCATGCTAGAATTGTATTGATCGGAAACTTAAATACATGTGTGGATACATAAACAAATACCGTGTCCCTAGTGACCCTCTACTAAACTAGTTCATTGATCAAAGATGGTTAAGATTTCCTAACCATAGAAATGAGTTGTCATTTGATAACGGGATCACATCATTAGGAGAATGATGTGATGAACAAGACCCATCCGTTAGCTTAGCATATTGATCGTTCAGTTTATTGGTATTGCTTTCTTAATGTCAAATACATATTCCTTCGACTATGAGATTATGCAACTTCCGAATACCGCAGGAATACCTTGTGTGCTATCAAACGTCACAACGTAACTAGATGATCATAAAGATGCTCTACATGTATCTCCAAAGGTGTTTGTTGAGTTGGCATAGATCAAGATTAGGATTTGTCACTCCGAGTATCGGAGAGGTATCTCTAGGCCCCCTCGGTAATACGCATCATAAGAAGCCTTACAAGCAAAGTGACTAATGATTTAGTTATAGGATGATGTATTACGGAACGAGTAAAGGGACTTGCCGGTAACGAGATTGAACTAGGTATCACTAGTAGAAAATTGGGCTTTGGTCCAAGCTCAGTCTGCACATTAGTCCCGGTTGCATTACGAACCGGGACTAATGTGAGCATTAGTCCCGGTTCGAGCGGCTAGGGCGCCGGGTAGGCATTAGTCCTGGTTCAAACACCCTTTAGTCCCGGTTCGTGTCTCAAATCGGTACTAAAGGCGGTTCGTGGCTCAAACCGGGACTAAAGGTTTAGTCCCGGTTGAAGCCACCAACCGGGACTAAAGCCTCAACCCCTTTAGTCCCGGTTCGTGGCTCAAACCGGGACTAAAGGGGTTTTGAAATTTGTTTTTTGTTTTTCCATTTGTTTTTTGTGTTTAGTTTCCGTTTTAAATTGTTTATATCTTTTAGGATATTTGATATTTTTGAGTGATTGTTAGAATCCTCAAATTCTGAAAGGAAAAACGTTATCCTCAAATTTAAGTTTTTTTGAATTTTTGGTCAAACTTTGGTCAAACTATGGTCAAACTATGGTCAAACTACTTAAAGAAACATTAGTGTTACTAAATAATTATTGTTCTTTTAGAATAATAGTTTCAAACTCAAACGGTGCTTCATGCTCAAATTCAACTCCTAAGGGTTAATAGGATTGAAAGCTTACTATTGTCAGGAAAATAGCAAGTGCAGACTTGAAAACTAGGGAGAATAGAACTTGGAAGTTAAGCGTGCTCATTTGGGGTAGTGAGAGAATGGATGACCAGCCGGGAAGTTAGAAGATTTGGAATGAGTGGTCCATACTTGAGCAGTGATGAGGGGTGATTAGGGATTAAATTGTGAAATAATTCAGAAATTTGAAAATTGGAAAAAAATTCAAAAAACAATTTAAATTTTTCTTTTTTCAAGAAAGTTCATAAAAACAAAATTCCAAAAAAATTCCGACCGGGACTAAAGGTGGAGCTCCAGACTGTGGCCACGTGGAGCTCCTTTAGTCCCGGTTCCTAAGCCAATCGGGACTAAAGGTTTTGGGCTTTAGTCCCGACCATTTTGTCCCGGTTCCAGAACCGGGACTAAAGTCCCTCTAGAATCGGGACTAAAGGCTCGTTTCCTACTAGTGTATGAAGATACCGATGATCGAATCTCGGGGCAAGTAACATACGGATGGACAAATGGAATTACGTATGTTGTCATAAGGTTCGACCGATAAAGTTTTTTGTAGAATATGTAGGAGACAATATGGGCATCCAGGTTTCGCTATTGGTTATTGACCGGAGAGGTGTCTCGGTCATGTCTACATAGTTCTCGAACTTGTAGGGTCCGCACGCTTAACGTTCGTTGACGATATAGTGTTATATGAGTTATATGATTTGGTGACTGAATGTTGTTCAGAGTCTTGGATGAGATCACGGGCATGATGAGGAGTCTCGAAGTGGTCGAGAGGTAAAGATTGATATATAGGACGATTGTATTAAGACACCGGAAGAGTTTCAGAGTGCACCTGGTAGTCATCGAGTCACCGGAAGGGGTTCCAGACACCCCCTGAAAGGACATGCGGTGCCCCCATGTGTGGTTTTGGTAATTGATGACATTCTCTATGGACTAATGGTTGCCTTGAGTTTATTTGAATGTTTTGTCCATAGGCTTTTCTTGGAGTACATGTGTTGGTTTCAAGGAGAGTTTTGTGTCGACCAAGGTGCTATTCAAGGAATTATCCAAAGATTGGTCATGTGAGTGTTGAGCTTATTGCAAGCATGTCTTGAAGAATAAGATTGTGTGATCATTCATGTCCACCTTCAAGACATCATCCAAATGAAGAGAGTTGGAAAGATTCAACACACAAAGCGCATAAGATGTACAGAGGGATCAAGTGATCCCATGGTATGGTAAGCATTGTCCATTACGCTTTGTGTACTAACCCATGGTCTTCGTGAGAGTTCTTTGTGGGGTTAGGTTGCGGTGTGCAAGTTCAAGTAATGCATCACGAAGAGATCAAGTGCTTGAAGCTTGCCGTCCATTGTGGTGACAATGGACTTGTGAAGATGAGCGGAAGAGAGGCTCACCCACAGAGAGTATGGGGAGCAATCAACTAGTCTTCATCCCGCCAATGCAATCAAGAAAGGTGGTCCAACTTGAGGGAGTCAAGATCGTCATCATCTAGCTCAAGTGGACCATGTGCAAGGCAAAGGTTTGCCCTTGATAGGTTTTCTATTTTACCGGTCTCATGGTAGTTGTGGAAGACCGGGTTATAGGATCGCTTGCCGTACTATCAAGGGGGCTCTCGATGAGTTGCTTGATCGTATCGCTCAGAGAGAGCTCAAACCATTGCATCCTTGCATCATCTTTTGGTTCTTGTTTGGTTCTTATCCTTGTGAGATTTGGAGCTTATGGTCATTTTTATGACAAGCTCGAGTTCATCGAAACGGAGTTCTCTTGCATCTTCTATGATGTTTTCGATGTTGGAGGGTATGCCGGTTCTTCTCGGTTGGAGGTTTCACTCCTTTGTTTGCTAAGTATACCTCGCTGTTTTGATGCTACTCGTTGTCTTGTTTCAAACAAGCTTGAGTTTGCTCAATTCGGAGCTCATTTGCAGAAGTTATGGCAGTTCTGGTTTTCCTTGGAGCTGCCCCTCTCTCGTTCGTTCCGGTTTCGCCCTGTGCCAGCGGTAGTACCGCGACCTACAGCGGTAGTACCGCCGAAGCCCCCAAGCGGTAGTACCGCTCGCGGGCTTCGACTATACTACCTCAGTAGTACCGCGCCTACTACCGCCTCGATTCGAGACGATGTTTTCTCGTGTCGGGTTTTGCGGCACTAGTTGCGTGCGAGGAGCGGTAGTACCGCTCTACTCCCCGGTAGTACCGCTCTGGGCCGATGGCCTGCCTCTCTCTTTAAGCGCGGTAGTACCGCTTAGGTAGGGAGCGGTAGTACCGCCCTCAGCGGTAGTACCGCCTTCCTTAGCGGTAGTACCGCTCTGTCTTGAGGGCTGTTCGATGGGGTAACGGTTGGATTTTCCTCCTATAAAAGGGGTCTTCTTCCCATTGAACCTCATCCTTTGAGCTCGTGTTCTTCCCCCATTGTTGACCTTCTTCGAGCTTGCTAACTCTCAATCCCTCCAATGATTCTTGCTAGTTCTTGAGGGAAAAGAGAGAGGAGATCTAGGTCCACGTTTCCACCAATCACTTTCTTCTCTAAGTGAGGGGAACCCCTTGGATCTAGATCTTGGAGTTCTTGGTGTTCTCCTTCTTGTTCTTCCTCTCATTTTCTTCCCTAGCATTAGTTGCTTTGGTGGGATTTGAGAGAGAAGGACTTGGGCACTCCGTGTGCCCTTGCCATTGCATTTGGTGCATCGGTTTGAGTTCTCCACGGTGATAAGTGGAAGTTACAACTTGAGAAGCTTATTACTCTTGGGTGCTTGGTGCCCTTGAGCTTGTTCCTCTTGGGTGCTTGGGCGCCCTAGACGGTTGGTGGTGTTCGGAGCTCAATCATTGTGGTGTAAAGCTCCGGCAAGCGCCGGGTCTCCAATTAGGTTGTGGAGATCGCCTGAGCAACTTGACGGGTTCCGTGACCGCCCCAAGGGTTGCCAAAGTGTACGGTTCGGTGACCGCCCCAAGGGTTGCCATTTATGCAGGGTTCGGTGACCGCCTCAAGGGTCCCTTTAGTGGAATCACGGCATCTTGCATTGTGCGAGGGCGTGAGGAGATTACGGTGGCCCTAGTGGCTTCTTGGGGAGCATTGTGCCTCCACACCGCTCCAAACGGAGATTAGCATCCGCAAGGGTGTGAACTTCGGGATACATCGTAGTCTCCGCGTGCCTCGGTTATCTCTTACCCGAGCCCCTTTACTTATGCACTTTACTTTGTGATAGCCATATTGTTCTTTGTCATATATCTTGCTATCACATAGTTGCTTATCTTGCTTAGCATAAGTTGTTGGTGCACATAGGTGAGCCTAGTTGTTGTAGGTTTTGTGCTTGACAAATTAACCGCTAGGTTTATTCCGCATTTGTTCAAGCCTAAACCGTAATTATTTTAAAGCGCCTATTCACCCCCCCCTCTAGGCGACATCCTCGATCTTTTACCCCCGGTGAGTGTATGGGCCTAATTGGCCAAATGAGGGGACATACCAGCTCCTGGTGCGCCCCTTCCTTGGATGATCGGCCCTAGGGGAAGGAAAGGGGAGGGGTGGCCCCTCATTCCTTTCCCTCCTCAAGTGAGAAAGGAAAGGGGGGCACCACCTCCCCTGCCTTCCTCCCGCACTCATACATGTCAGGGGGTGCAGCTTGGGGCAGGACAACAAGTGGGATTCGGCCCCACTTGGGGCGCCTCCAGGCTGCCTCCTCCCTCCAACCACCTATATATATGTGGGAGGGGATGCCTAGCACAACCAAGACAATTGCCTAGCCATGTGCGGCGTCCCCCTCCACCGTTTACACCCCCGGTCATATTTTCATAGTGCTTAGGCGAAGCCTTGCGGAGATAGCTTCACCAACACCGTCACCATGCTGTCATGCTGCCGGTACTCATCTACTACCTCGCCGTCTTGCTGGATCAAGAAGGCGGAGGACGTCACCGAGTTGAACGTATACTGAAGCGGAGGTGCCGTACGTTCGGTACTCGATCGGTTGGATTGTGAAGAAAGTACAACTACATCAAGCTCTTAGCCAAGTTACACTTGAGCAAGAAAATAGCTTATTGAAGGTAATTATAGAGAAAGGTGTTTATAAGAGCCTTGCCGGGAGTAAGCAATTCGAGGAAATTGTACGCAAGCAAGGAAGGCATCGGAAGAATCAAGGTGTTGGTTTTGAACAAAAGTTCAATGCTAATGGAGTTGAGTGGGAAGAAGATCAATACCCCAAGACAAAGTTTGTTCCTCAACAAGAGAAGTATGATCCTACTTCCTTCAAGGGGACACAAGCTCAAGACGATCTTCCACCACAAGACCACAAGCTAAAAGGCAAGGATAAGCTTCAAGAGGAGATTGATGCATTTGAAGAAGCTCCTAAAGCCTTGGTCAAGTGGGTTCCCAAAACTACGTCAAGTTCTACTTCACCAAGTACATCTACAACTCCAAGGATTCCCATCAAGATGATGTGGATCCCAAAGAAGAAGAACTAGAGAGTTCTTGATGGTGACTCCGCCAACATACTTTACTCATATTCATATTGGCTAGGACAAGTGCAATCAACTTCCACATCTTGCACTAGTTCAAGGAGTCACAATCAACTTCCAAATTGTTAATAACTTCCCAACAATTGATGTTGAAGACAAATTTCAAACCACGTACATTTGTAAACACGTCGGCAGATGGACGGATCAACCGGGATTCTTCCATTGTCTGGTCCATGGCGGCGCGGGCAACTCTGGGGGAAAACCTAGATCTCCTTGGGATCGAGCGATGGCGGTGCTTTTGCGTCGTACCCCCTCTTCAGGGCATCATTTTGGAGTTTGCTTCGGATGAAGAGACCGACAACACCGGCGGCGAACGCCTGGTGGTGCAACTGGCGATGAAATTCGAGCCGACTACGGTCATGACGGACGATGGTGACGTCTTTGATGTCGTAC
Organism: Aegilops bicornis; assembly: GCA_021605145.1. NCBI lineage: Eukaryota > Viridiplantae > Streptophyta > Magnoliopsida > Poales > Poaceae > Aegilops > Aegilops bicornis. The sequence goes on from CM038671.1 coordinate 25,199,660, forward strand.
CCTTGTCGAGGCATCGTCGTTGCAGTTTGCGTCATCAGGCTCGGGATGCTCCGGGGGAAACCCTAGATCTACCGCAGGGCGGCAATGGATCATTTTGGAGCAAGTGATGGCTTTCCTCCTGGGGGCGTCGTTTTTGGAGCAAGTGATGGCTGGAGGGGACAAGAGGTGGAGCGGTGTTGCATCTACCGCAGGGCCGACGGCGGATCACAACAGCATGGCGCTGCGGAACTTCGGCGACAGACGCGTTTAGATGGACACATGCAGGATGGTGGCGTTGTCTGGCGCCGTGGTGGTGTCAACGGCAGGCAAGGCAAGGTCGATTCGTCAATTCCAGCTCTAAAGATGGACCAGAGGAAGATGGTGGCGACAGCGAGACCGCGTCGGACCGGTGTGAGACCCAGACCCGGTAAGTGGCTGGGCTGGGCCATCCGGCTATAGATGTTAGGGTTTGGTGTGATGTTTGTTTGGTATTAGGCTCGGATTTTTGGCACACCTTCATCAAGGGGATAGGAGAAGCAACAGATGTTGCCTAGATGGCGGCTTCAAGCTGTCTGATGTATTACCTTGTATGGTCCTTGTGAATAATTAATAAAATGGCAGCATGTATCATCCAGATGCAGAGGCCGGAGGTATATCCTCCTTTTCTAAAAAATGAATCTGCTTTCACTGGTTTTTGGTTTGTCATTCTCAGTTTTCCCTTTTTCTTTTGCTGTTATTCTCAGCATGCCGTGAAGCTGTTGCCCTCGCACTTGATCTATTGCTATCATATGTGGAAATCGCCTATGATTGCCAAGGAGTGGTTAACGCCATGAAGCGGTGCACTAGAAGAACATATGCAAGTATCATCAGGGAGATAACGGTGACGTTGGGCGTGCTACAAACTTCAGGGCACAAAGTCTTGCTAGACATGCTTTTGGTTTGGATATCTAATTCTTCAAAAAATGTCCAGCATTCGAAAAGTTTGTTCAAGTATTGTAAGAAAAGCTTAGAACTTTAAATTATCTTCCTTTTCCAAAATTTGTTCAAAACTCAAAAAATGTTCCCACATTCTTGAAAATGTTCGTGTTTTATTTTTTTTAAGAATTTCAAAATTGTTCAAGTTTTCCAAAACTGATAAATAAAAATGTTCGTCTTAGATAAATGTTTGCCACAGTACCCGCTAGTTTTCAAGAAATGTTCGTGTTTTAAAAAAATGTTTGCGTTTTTGATAAATGTTAAAAAATTTCAAAATTATTTTGTGTTTTATATAAATGTTTGCTACGTTACCTCCTATTCTTAAAATTTGTTTGTGTTTCGAAGAACGTCCACGTTCAAAAAATGCTGATAATTCAAAAAAAGTTTGAGATTTCCAAAAATGTCCGAGTTTAATTATTTTTCACAACTTCTGCAAAATATTCATGTTTTGAAAATATTCACTTTTTCAGAAAAAAAATGTTTCAGTTTTATTTTCAAGGTTTGGCGCTGCTAATTAATCAGAAGTGGTTGTTAGTCTTAGTGGCTATCAGCTCGTTCCTTGTAGTAGGAGGTTCTGCGTTTGCATCCTTGACTAGCATGTGTTTAGGGTGGTAAGAGCATTTACAGTCAGACCTCTCAAACCCGCCTCAAACATCAGGGTAGGACACCCGGTCATTGATCGGTCACGCAAAAACGACCTAGATGAGCCCCTCAAACTGACCTTAAACGCCCGGGCTGACCGGCACCCCTCCTTTCCAGCCCAAATATGAGGCGAATGTGGGGGAGCTCGGGCGCGCCTGGGCACGACCGCCTGGCCCGCACTGACACGCATCTACCGCACATATATTCGTCCCCATCCGCTCGTCGGACCAAACCCTAGAGCCACTTCACTCCACTCCCCTCCACTCCCATCTGCCACCGAATATCACCTCCGGCCTTCTCCGACATGGCGGGCAGCGGATCTGAGTCCTTCATCTCCAGATCCGTCGACCATGAGCTCATCCCACGCGGCCCCGAGGAGGAGATGGCTGTCCGGGTTCCGCTCCGCCACTCCTGGGAGGCGGCTGCACGACGACAGCGCTCAGAGTCGCAACGCCGGGAATCCATTGCGTCCGCACAACCGGTTCTTGGATCCGGCATCGCTGCCTCACCGGAGGCGGTGCTATCCGTTTGATGTCTGAACGTCGTGGCGGAAGCGCAACCCCTCCGTTGGCGTGCCGAGCACGAAGCATGGCCCTCCTCGGATGATGTCATGGCGCGGCATGCCCGTCGGGCGAGGCAGCATGCACATGAGGCGGTGGAGGCCCTCACGGTGGTGGACGTTGGAGAGGCGGAGTCACACTCTCCGGCGCCCCGTAGGGTGCACCAGTGCGGGCGCCGCAACAGCGTCGTGGTGGATGATATTAGAGCGGTTAGTCTCACGACGCCGATCCTAGGTTCTTTCCAACACTTCCGCAGCGCGCCGCCCCCGGGGAGATTAATCTCCTCTCCCCGGGGGCGCGGCACCCGATCAACCAAAGATTAGATCGGTCTCGTAGTTTTAGATCCAATTCTCGAGTTCATCATCAGTAGATCGATTCCCTTGGTACATTAGATTAGATAGATTTCTTTTAGCCACCAAATAAATTGGATCGACCAATAACCCTCAAATCCGGTGATAAAAAAATCAGTATGCAATGCCGGGGAGCACATGCAGCAAGCGATCCAGGAGCAGGGCAGCAGGCGTATGCATGGCCAGGCGCTGGAGCAGCCGGCCGATGCAAACACTCATCACGCTTGGCCCGGGCAGCAAGGTGGACCGGCGCCACCCGCCCTCGACTCCAATCGCGCCATCCTCTTCAGCTCGGACCTGATCGATCGCCTCCTGCTAGACCAGTCGGACTCCGCCACTACATGGAGCATGAACTCCACGCCCTAAGGGGCACCTGCTGCGGGCAATCCGATCCACGACGCTACTTCTTCACCGAGCCGGCTCGCAGCGCGGGACTCCGGTAGGGCCCGCGAGTCTTCTTCGACTTCGAGGCACGTACCACTACACCGAGCGATCTACATCAACCACACGCGCGTCCGGATCACGGGCGCAACTCCTGGCGACACCGGCTGGTAGCGTGGGTCGTCATCAACATCCTTCTGTCGCCTTGAGGATCCAAGCCGGTCTCCACCAGCGGATGCAGCGAGCACCAGAAGAACAGAAGCAGGATAGGCACGTCCGATCGCGGGAGGGCGTTAATCCCTGGCAGTCATCCAACCTCTAGGCGGATCTCCCGGTCACGGTGCCTACAACGACTCCAACGACGACAGCTGTACCGCCGTCTCTGCAACCGGGACTCCAAGCCGGCCCCAGCAACGACACCAGGCGGGCGACATCGTCCACGGAGAGGCCACGCAAGCAGTACCACAGCAGACGAGCTAGCAGGCCAAGCACGTAACATCTGAAGTTCTCCAAGATTCAGATCCGTCGGATGCATGTATGTATGCATGTCTGGCTATCACCACACAGCATACTACTTTGACACCCAACATGATCTGCACCAGATATTCTTCATCAAGCCAAATCCCTGCTCTGAACTGTACGACTACGCCCGGCTACGAGCCAACATACTTCTTCAATACGGCATGACATCGACACTTCGTCGTCGCGAAGGGACGCCTTCAAACGACTCATCATCGTCGACACGCCGCCGCAACATCATCGCCGACACTTCATCGCCAAGGTCTTCACCAACGTGGCCTTCATCATCATCATCGTCAACACACCTCGTCCACAAGATGGACAACTAGCGTCCTCTGACAGATTTTTCTGCAAGATGCGACCTCGACGACGGCAATGACCACATCACGATGACGGCATCGACCGCGTCATCCACGACGGCACGATTGCATCGACACGGCGTCACTACAGTGACAACCCTACACGGCCACACGGTTCTTGCAAAACTGATGTGTGCTCGATGGGCTTCCTCCGGTCTTGGCAAAACCAGTGGACCCATCGCCGACGGCACCCTCTGACATCCGCAAGGTGCATCGTCCATGTCTGCAGCTCCGTAATAGCGCAATTTTTTTGCGTCTCCGGCCTTGTGCGGCTTCATCATCCACGACGACCACACCATCAACCACGACTACCTCGACCACGGCTACATCACCATGATTGGCTACCTCGACATTAATGGCTACGTCTGCAGCAACTCATCGGCAACAACTCCAGTCAACAGAGTCCGCCTCGTCACTTGCGTCCACGACACTCCCGCTGTGACTGCGGGAGGGAATAGAGGAGAAGACAGGGAAGGCACCAGAAGGGGATGCAGTCACCGCCCTAGGTGCCGACCCATCAGCCATCAGAGACACAGTTGATGATGGTATAGCGGAGAAAACGACAAAAGCGCAAGACTTTAAATTCAGTCGCAATCGTCCGCTTCACTCCCGCTACAATTGAGGGGGAATGTTAGAAATATAATTATGTTTAAGTTAGAGATTAGGAGTTGGAGATAGAATGGGATTAAATCATGTACGACTTGCCCTCTACTTCAAGTCTCTCTCATATTGTACTCTATATATACCCCACACCTGGGTCAGATCGATACAACAACAATATTCGGTCATACTACAGTTTCCACAGTCTCCTCCCGGGAAGGACCCGTCATCGACCTCACGTCCACCGGCACCGTCCGGGTTGCGGGCTCCGACGAGGAAGAGTAGGGCATGGGAGACAGCGGTAGATCGAGTCCCGTGAGCCGCCTAGTGTCCCATGTCCTACTCTACCTCGCCGGCGGCCGGACCGACACTATGAGGGGTGCAGCCAGCCCCGGACATGGGCACGGCGTAGCCGGATGACCTCCGCTCAGTATTAGGTTTATGTTGCATGTAATAATATGGATTTAAGGTTCCTAATTTGACGTATCCGGATGTAGAATCCATTATTTAAGGCGTCATCGGTCAATGTCCACAGACGCGTCAGGGCGCGTCCGCGGGCGTTTGACGGACCGGATTTGCAAGGTCCGGTTGTAGATGCTCTAAGCGACTAAGCATACCAACTCCACGATTTAATTGCAGTGAAGTGATTACAGTTAGCTGTTGCAATCTTGCATGCGTACGTGGGATACATGTGCAGTTCATACAAACATGAATGGGTGGTACGTAAATACTTGTACGTACCCGACTTGAGTTTGCATGCGTGCAATTCAACCGACTGGTCGTCTAGTAAAAACTGACTCCCAACAGAACGATATGATTTGGAAGAATTTGGTAGGCTGAATCCCAACAGCATGTGATCGTATCGTCCTTGCTTTCTGTTTGTGGTGAGGATGACTGTGCAAGTGATGGCAACAGCTAACAACACATGAAGGTACGGGAGGGTGCATGATTGTTGTGTTTCTTCTTATTATTTCCACTTTGCTATTCTTCAGTTGTGTGCATCGATTCCAATGCGATGACTTCTTCGCAGAAAGTGGAGGATGGGATCAAAGGACAAGCAGGATTGGAATGATGGGGTGATTCTGTTGCTGGCGTCCAGAGTGAGTGGTAACTTCATTTTGTGCTCTTGTTCGTTGTTGTCAGCTTCTATGGCTTACTGGTTTTGGTAGGCTGTACGTAGCCCTTCGTCGGCTTTGCGTATGTCTCGGATGTTCATTTGGGCTGAGGGATGCGCGTGTGTGAAGGTCGTGTTTAGTTGTCAGTTTTCTTCATTGAAAATTGGGGGAAAAGAGTTGCTCGGTTTGAAAGAAAAAAACAATTTTATATACGTGGCTAGCTGCCTCTCTAGGCCTTTACCCGTCCCTCTCCCTCTCCCTCTCTCTGTCGCCTTGATAGAATTTGATTCTGCCGTTAGCTGTCGCAATCTTCAGCCCGGAAGCAAACGACGCATGCAGCTGCATGCGTACGTGGGATGCATGTGAAGCTCATACATACAGGAATGCATGGGTGCTACTTTGGTGTACCCGACTTGTGGCAACCTTTCAAGATCGAGGGAGAGAAGGGAACGGGTCAGATCTCAGATGCGTCGTCGCATCACCTCCTCTCTACCACGGTCCCGCTCGGTAAAGTTTACCGGCATGTTAAAGTTTGGCATATATCCCCATGTGCTAAGGTGCAAAGTCATTGTCATTCTGATCTCTATGGGTACGCCTGCCACATTTTTGCACAGGCACTTCTCATTGGACGACCGAATATCTTCTGCAAAAACACATCGGTTTTCTCGACCCACTCTGTTGTTACTCGATTCCGACGGATAAAACCAGTGTACATCCATGGATTATTTGCCATCCTCTGCTTTATTGGAAGCAACACAACAAAATTAAGGTTTTATTTAAATTAATCAGATCAAATTTTTATTTTCTACCGGGTTGATGAGAAACGGCATTGAATCCACCTATATCTCCAATATGTAAAGAGGGTCCTAATCCCACCCGAGGATGTGTAGATTGAGTACGTTCTTCATCCTCTACCCCGTTCCAATACAAAATTTTGGCAACTCCTCCCCCATTCCCGGACACACGTCTAGGAAAAAAGCCGGGAGAATATGCATTCGGAGAACAACGGGGAGGCGCCGCCTAAATCCTGTCTCGGAACGGGGTAGAGCATGAAAAACGTACCTAATCTACACATCCTCAGACTGTCCGTGAAAAATGCTGGACAATCTAAAAGAGTTGCGGTGATAAATACACAACTTAATGCATATTTATTGATGTAACCCTTCCGGACGTGAGACACGTATGTTACGCGACTAGACATGAAAATGGAATCTAGTGACATGAAAAAAAGCAAAGGAAGAGATGGATTTGTAACTCATCCTCGACTGTAGAGGATGTAGTCAAACAACGAAGGGATGCTCAAGGACCAACAACGCTGACGGCGATCACTCCATGGGGATTACCCTATTAATAAAGCAAACCAACCAACAAATAAACCAGTTTGCACAATCTGTTGGGGAACGTAGCAGAAATTCAAAAAAGTTCCTACGTGTCACCAAGATCTATCTATGGAGAAACCAGCAACGAGGGGAAGGAGAGTGCATCTACATACCCTTGTAGATCGCTAAGCGGAAGCGTTCAAGAGAACGGGGTTGATGGAGTCGATTGCCGTGATCCAAATCACCGGAGATCCTAGTGCCGAACGGACGGCACCTCCGCGCTCAACACACGTACAGCCCAAAGGACGTCTCCCATGCCTTGATCCAGCAAGGAGAGAGGGAGAGGTTGGGAAGACTCCGTCCAGCAGCAGCTCGAGGGGGTGGTGGTGGTGGAGGAGCGTGGCAATCCTGCAGGGCTTCGCCAAGCACCGCGGGAGAGGAGGAGGACTTGGGAGAGGGGGAGGGCTGCGCCAGGGGCAAGGGTGAAGCTCCCATGCGCCTCCCCACTATATATAGGGGTGGAGGGGGCTGGTTTCTTGCCCTCAAAGTCCATTGGGGGGTTGGCAAAGGTGGGAGGAAAGAAATCACATCATTTCCTTCCCCACCGATTGTTATCCCCCTTTTTTAGGGATCTTCATTTTATCCCTTCGGGATATGATCTTATTCCTTCTAATGGGGGATCTTGGTGCGCCTTGAACAGGGGTGTGGGGCCTTACCCCCACTACCCACATTCATGTGGGTCCCCCCATGCAGGTGGGCCCCACTTCGGAACCTTTCCGGTACAATACCGAAAAATCCCGAACATTTTCCGGTGGCCAAAATAGGACTTCCCATGTATAAATCTTTACCTCCGGACCATTCCGGAACTCCTCGTGACGTCCGGGATCTTATCCGGGACTCCAACATTCGGTAACCACATACAAACTTCCTTTATAACCCTAGCGTCATCAAACCTTAAGTGTGTAGACGCTACGGGTTCGGGAACCATGCAGACATGACCTAGACGTTCTCCGGCCAATAACCAACAGCAGGATCTGGATACCCAAGTTGGCTCCCACATGTTCCACGATGATCTCATCGGATGAACCACGATGTCAAGGACTCAATCGATCCCGTATACAATTCCCTTTGTCTAGCGGTATTGTACTTGCCCGAGATTCGATCGTCGGTATGCCGATACCTTGTTCAATCTCGTTACCGCAAGTCTCTTTACTCGCTCCGTTACACATCATCTCGTGATCAACCCCTTGGTCACATTGTGCACATTATGATGATGTCCTACCGAGTGGGCCCAGAGATACCTCTCCGTTAACCGGAATGACAAATCCCAGTCTCGATTCGTACCAACCCAACATACACTTTCGGAGATACCTGTAGTGCACCTTTATAGCCACCCAGTTACGTTGTGACGTTTGGTACACCCAAAGCATTCCTACGGTATCCGGGAGTTGCACAATCTCATGTTCTAAGGAAAAGATACTTGACATTAGAAAAGATTTAGCATACGAACTACACGATCTTTGTGCTAGGCTTAGGATTGGGTCTTGTCCATCACATCATTCTGCTAATGATGTGATCCCGTTATCAATGACATCCAATGTCCATGGTCAGGAAACCGTAACCATCTATTGATCAACGAGCTAGTCAACTAGAGGCTTACTAGGGACATGATGTTGTCTATGTATCCACACATGTATCTGAGTTTCCTATCAATACAATTATAGCATGGATAATAAACGATTATCATGAACAAGGAAATATAATAATAACTAATTTATTATTGCCTCTAGGGCATATTTCCTACAGTCTCCCACTTGCACTAGAGTCAATAATCTAGTTTACATCGTCATGTGACTAACACTCACAGGTCACATCGCCATGTGACCAACATCGAAAGAGTTTACTAGAATCAATAATCTAGTTCACATCACTATGTGATTAACACTTAATGAGTTCTGGGTTTGATCATGTTATGCAATATTCAGATCCCTATGTATTTCACAAAACTTTATGTCATATCGTAGATGCTGCTACCACGTTCCACTTGGAGCTATTCCAAATTGTTGCTCCATTATACGATCCGTATCTCTACTCAGAGCTATCCGGATAGGTGTTGTTTGCATCGACGTAAACCTTTACGCCAACTCTTTATCACCTCCATAATCGAGAAACATGTCCTTATTACTCCAAGGACAATTTTGACCGCTGTCCAATGATCCATTCCTGGATCACTCTTGTACCCCTTTGCCAGACACGTGGCAAGGCACACATCAGGTGTGGTACTCAGCATAGCATATTGTAGAGCCTACGTCTAAAACATAGGGGTACTCAGGTGTGTTACTCAGCATAGCATATTGTAGAGCCTACGTCTAAAACATAGGGGACGACCTTCGTCCTTTCTCTCTCTTCTACCGTGGTCGAGCTTTAAGTCTTTAACTTCATACCTTACAACTCAGGCAAAAACTCCTTCTTTGACTGATCCATCTTGAACACCTTCAAGATCATGTCAAGGTATGTGCTCATTTGAAAGTACCATTAAGCGTTTTTTATCTATCCTCGTAGATCTTGATGCTCAATGTTCAAGTAGCTTAATCCAGGTTTTCTATTGAAAAACACTTTTCAAATAACCCCATCGGCTTTCCAGAAATTTCACATCATTTCTGATCAACAATATGTCAACAACATATACTCATCAGAAATTCTATAGTGCTCCCACTCACTTCTTTGGAAATACAAGTTTCTCATAAACTTTGTATAAACCCAAAATCTTTGATCATCTCATCAAAGCGCACATTCCAACTCCGAGATGCTTACCCCAGTCCTTAGAAGGATCGCTGGAGCCAGTATACCTTTTAGCATCCTTAGGATCGAGAAAAACTTTCTGATTGTATCACATACAACCTTTCCTTACGAAGACTGGTAAGGAAACTCGTTTTGACATCCATCTGCCAGATTTCATAAATGCAGCTAATGCTAACATGATTCCGACGGACTTAAGCATCGCTACGGATGAGAAAATCTCATCGTAGCCAGCCTTCTTATCTACCAAGTATCTAGGGTAATTCTGCTCCAGTGGTTGTTCCCCTTATTACAGAAGCACTTAGACTCGGGTTTGGGTTCAACCTTGGGTTTCTTCACTGGAGCAGCAACTGATTTGCCGTTTCATGAAGTACCCCTTCTTGCCCTTGCCCTTCTTGAAACTAGTGGTTTCACTAACCATCAACAATTAATGCTCCTTCTTGATTTCTACTTTCATGTGTCAAACATCATGAATATCTCAAGGATCATCATATCTATCCCTGATTTGTTATAGTTCATCACGAAGCTCTAGCAGCTTGGTGGCAATGACTTTGGAGAAACATCACTATCTCAACTGGAAGATCAACTCCCACTCGATTCAAGTGATTGTTGCACTCAGACAATCTGAGCACAAGCTCAACGATTGAGCTTTTCTCCCTTAGTTTGCAGGCTAAGAAAATCGCCGGAGGTCTTATACCTCTTGACGTGGGCACGAGCCTGAAATCCCAATTTCAGCCCTCAAACATCTCATATGTTCATGACGCTTTGAAAACGTCTTTGGTGCCTCAACTCTAAACCGCTTAAGTGAACTATCACGTAGTTATCAAAACATGTATGTCCGATGTTTGCAACATCCATGCACGACGCTTTTGGGGTTCTCGCGACCGAGCAAAGGTATTAAGGACATAAGCTTTCTCGATCGCATAATCGCTACTCTCAACTTTCAACTATATTTTCTCTAGGAACATATCTAAAATAGTAGAACTAAAGCGCGAGTTATGACATAATTTGCAAAGGGCTTTTGACTATGTTCAGGATAATTAAGTTCATCTCATGAACTCCCACTCAGATAGACATCCCTCTAGTCATCTAAGTGATTACATGATCCGAGTCAACTAGGCCGTGTCCGATCATCACGTGGAGACGGACTAGTCATCATCGATGAACATCTTCATGTTGATCGTATCCTCCATACGACTCATGCTCGACCTTTCGGTCTCTTGTGTTCCGAGGCCATGTCTGTACATGCTAGGCTCGTCAAGTTAACCTAAGTGTTTCGCGGTGTAAATCTGGCTTACACCCGTTGTATGTGAACGTAAGAATCTATTCATCACGCCCAAGATGCGACCCTATCCAAAAGGAACTCAAGGTCCCACTATGATAGAAGCGCATCTTGAAGACGCTTTTGCAAGGTGGATATCATTACATCAACATTACATAATAGATCGGGATACATACATAAGGCACAAATGCCACAAGAATACATCAACATCATATACAAGATCAACATCCGACTACGGATGAAACATAAACAGAAACTCAAACGACATCCACCTCGCTAGCCCAGGCTGCCGACACGAACCTATCCCACGATCAAGAAGAAGCGGAAGAAGAACTCCAACACAGTCAAACATCGCTCTCGGCCATGATCATCGCAAACCTGTACACTGCAATCGGTGGTGTAGTAATCTGTGAGCCACGAGGACTCAGCAATCCCATTACCATGGGTATCAAGACTAGCAAAGCTTAATGGGAAAGGAAGGGGTAAAGTGGTGAGGTTGCAGCAACGACTAAGCATATATGGGGGCTAACATACGCAAATGAGAGAGAGAAGAGAAACAAAGGAACGGTCGTCAACTAGTAATGATCAAGAAGTGATCCTGAACTCCTACTTACGCCGACATAACCCGTAAAACCGTGTTCTCCTCTCGATCAACCCCGAAAAGAGACACTCACGGTTACGCACACGGTTGGTGTATTTTAGAAGAGTTTGCTTCAAGTTTACTACAACCGGATATTAACAAATTCCCATCCGCCACATAACCGCGGGCACAGCTCTCGAAAGTTTATACCCTGCAGGGTGTCCCAACTTAGCCCATGATAAGCTCGCGATCAACGAAGGATATTCCTTCTCCACAGGAAGACCCGATCAGTCTCGGAATCCCGGCTACAAGACATTTCGACGGCAATAAAACAAGACCAGCAAGACCTCCCGGCCGACACCTCGATAGTAGCCACAGATTCTGCCCTCGAGCCACGACCGGATGAGCAGTACGTACGGCAACCGACGATACCCCAAGTTGCCTAGGGGCGGCACCGCAAGTGGCTCTAGTTTGGACCAACACTTAGACAAGCATTGGCCCGGGGGGGCTAAAATAAAGATGACCCTTGGGTTAATTACTCCCAAGGGAAATGTAGGTGGTGGTGAGGCAAATGGTAAAACCAATGTTGGGCCTTGCTGGAGGAGTCTTATTCAAAGCGAACTGTCAAGGGGGTCCCATAAATCACCCGACCGCGTTAGGGACGCAAAATCCGGGAACATAATACCGATATGACGGAAACTAGGGCGGCAAGAGTGGAACAAAACACCAGGCATAAGGCCGAACCTTCCACCCTTTACCAAGTATATAGATGCATTAATTAAATAAGATATATTGTGATATCCCAACAAGTAAACATGTTCTAGCAAGGAACAACATCTCCATGTTCCAACAAGGAACAAACTTCATCTTCACCTGCAACTAACAACGCTATAAGAGGGGCTGAGCAAAGCGGTAACAGAGCCAAACAACGGTTTGCTAGGAAGGGTGCAAAAGGTTATAGGCTGACATGGCAATTTGGGATGGCTTGATAAACAGGTAATAGGTAGCGCAGCACAGCGATAGAACGAAGCAGCTAGCATAGCAATGATAGTAGTGAGATCCAAGGTGACGGTCATCTTGCCTGAAATCCCGCAAGGAAGAAGAACGAGTCCATGAAGAAGACGAACGGATGAAGCCGAACCAAGCGTAGACGAACGAATCCTCACGATCGCAACGAAACGGGAACTAACAAGAAGAAGCACACAACATAGTAAACACACCACACATGAACAAGACATGAAGCACAATCAAGCATGATGCATGACAAGACTACATGAAGCTACTCATGGCAAGAGATGATGCAAACAAGAGCAACACATCAAGGCAAGTTTAAATGAGGCCGGAAACAACATATAACAAATCCGGTAAGTCCTCATATGCAAATTTCGAAATTGGTCCAGATCTGAATAAACCTTATGTTCAAGTTGTTAAACAGCAAGTTAAAATGCACCACAATGATCTACACGAAATTCTAGTCAAGTTACATATAAAGTTCATTTAATTCGGAGCTACGGCCTAGAAGATATGAACAAAACAAGTTAAACATGGCATTGATGCAAAATGCATACAAACATCAAACAAACACCTCAAAACAAGGATGCAACATGATAATATGAAACTACATGCAAAATCAAGCAAGTTTCATATAGAGCACACTCAAAACGGAGCAACGGTGCAACACATACACCCTATACAAGTCTAAAGGACAAGCTGTCTAAAACAGCAACTAGGCATATTGCAAGCATCAAAACAACATGATACAGCATCTCAACGTAATAACAAAAGGCATGGGCATGATGTACAGGTAAACCATGACAAAACATGAACACTGAGCTATCTCCAGAAATCACTAGAACATGCTCAAAATGACATGGCAAGATTGCAAATAATAACAGTTTCAGGCATTAGCAGAAATAACATCAGGTTGCAATGTTTAGAGCTATCAAACAACATGTTACAGGAAATTATCATGGCAAACAAAGGCATGGCATGAATCTACTAAATGTATAGAACAAAAGTCCCTTACTGACCATAAGCCAAAAAGGATCAGAAAATATGATGGCACCCATGTAAACATGGCAAGTTATATTACAGATTCATACATGGCAGGAACAGCGATAAGTGGGCATGTTGGTGAGCTTGAACCACTCACCACAGAGCAATACATGGCATGGCAAGGCAACCAACAGTAAGAATACATGGTATAGAAGCTATACATGGCAAGAACAACATCATAGCATACACGGATCAACTACAACAACCTTGGCAAAATTGAATAACATGTAAACAATCTGCCAGGAAACATTTTATAGCAAAATTAGAGCTCGATTGACTCAAGCTATGGCACTCCATAATTGCAAACAAGGGCATGGATTGATAGAGCAAGACATGTATAACAAAACATCCTTACTGAAGTATCTCAAAATATGCATGGAACTCTCTGTAGCATCAAGTAAACATGGCATAAAAATATAACAGAATCTGCCAGGAAAACAGCAACAGCAAATACCCTACTTAACAAGCTTGATGCACTCACTACACAACTCACAAAAATACATGGCAAGCACCCCTGGAAAGATGGCATGGCATATTACAAAACACATGTAGGACTCAAGTTCATAGGTTGCACACATCAATCATGGCAAAAATGACAAAAGTGCATGTTCTGATAAGAATCAGAAACTAACATCACATAGCACTCTTCCAACAGCATATTGGGCACAAAGATGAGCTCAAATGAAAATGATGCAATGAGATGAAATGATCTACTCTTCGAGTCGAACAATTTGACATATTGCACGCGCAAATCGGAGCAACAATGACAGAGTTATGGCATGATGAAATGCATGAAAATTACTGAAAACACGGGGACTTAGCAGTTTCGGGGAAGGGGAAAGTCAACCTCCGTGCACGGTTTTCGAGGCGATCCGGATCTCGCCGGAGATGGACGCCGGACTTGCCGGAGAGGGGCGAGGGGCGGCGGATCTCGCCGGCCCGGCCACGGATCCGGGCGGAGGAGGCGCCGGCGAGGCGGGGAAGGCGGCGGCGGCGAGGCGGAGGAGGCGACCGGGGCGGCGTCGGGGGCGGGTCCGGCCGGGCCGGAGTTTCCCACGGGCGGGCGCTATGGAGGCGAGGTCGGCGACGAGGAGGCCCGGGCGGCGGATGCTGGGTCGAGGGGAGGTTCCGTGGCGAGCACCGGCCGAGTGACGGGCGGCGCCCGGCCGGCGAGGCCGCAATGGCGACGACGGCGAACGGCGGCAAGGGAAGGCCGGAGGCGGTGCGCTGGCGGGCGGCGGGCGTTGCTGGGTCACAAGGGCCTTGGATGGAGCCAAGGAAGCGCGGCGCAAGGACGGCGGCGGATGTGTGTCGCGCACGGTTGGAGGAGAGCGGCGGCGGGGAGCGGGTCGGACATGTCCGGCCGGGGGCGGACGTGTCCGGCGCGGAGAGGGGGGGAATTTTAGGGTTTGTACCGCGATTTTCGGGAGGGGAGCACATATTTATAGGTAGAAGAAGCTAGGAGAGTCCAAATGGGGTGCGGTTTTCGGCCACGCGATCGTGATCGAACGACCGAGAGCATGGAGGGGGGTTTGCTGGGTTTTGGGCCACTTTGGAAGGGGTGTTGGGCTGCAAGGAGGAGGCTTTTGCGGGTACCTTGCTAACTGCTGAGTACCAAACGACCTCCAAATGGCACGAAACTTGACAGCGGTTCACCGGTGCTATACCAAGGCCGCTTGACAAACCTCGGGGCATTCCGAGACCGCTTAACACCCGCATACCTAAAAGAGGTAAAAGGGGCGCCGGGGACATAGGAGTGCCGGATTGCAAAGCGGACAACGGGAAAAATGCTCAGATGCATGAGACGAACACGTATGCAAAATGAGATGCACATGATGACATGATATGAAATGCAGATGATGACATGGCAAAGTGCAACACGCAAGCAAATGACATGGCAACGACGGCGAATAACTGGCAAACACCTGGCGCGTCGAATCCGGGGCGTTACACTATCACACCCGATCATCACGTGGTGCTTCGAAATGACGAACTTTCGCAACGGTGCACAGTTAGGGGGAACACTTTCTTGAAATTTTAATGAGGGATCATCTTATTTACTACCATCGTTCTAAGCAAATAAGATGCATAAACATGATAAACATCACATGCAATCAAATAGTGACATGATATGGCCAATATCATTTTGCTCCTCTTGATCTCCATCTTCGGGGCTCCATGATCATCATCGTCACCGGCATGACACCATGATCTCCATCATCGTGTCTCCATGAAGTTGTCTCGCCAACTTATTACTTCTACTACTATGGCTACCGGTTAGCAATAAAGTAAAGTAATTACATGGCGTTTGTTCAATGACACACAGGTCATACAATAAATTAAGACAACTCCTATGGCTCCTGCCGGTTGTCATCCTCACCGACATGCAAGTCATGATTCCTATTACAAGAACATGATCAATCTCACACTTCACATATCATTCATCACATTCTTCTTGGCCATATCACATCACATAGCATACCCTGCAAAAACAAGTTAGACGTCCTCTAATTGTTGTTTGCATGTTTTACGTGGCTGCTATGGGTTTCTAGCAAGAACATTTCTTACCTACGCAAAACCACAACGTGATATGCCAATTGCTATTTACCCTTCATAAGGACCCTTTTCATCGAATCCGTTCCGACTAAAGTGGGAGAGACTGGCACCCGCTAGCCACCTTATGCACCAAGTGCATGTCCATCGGTGGAACCTGTCTCAGGTAAGTGTACGTGTAAGGTCGGTCCGGGCCGCTTCATCCCACAATACCGTCGAAACAAGATTGGACTAGTAACGGTAAGCATATTGAACAAAATCAACGCCCACAACTACTTTGTGTTCTACTCGTGCAAAGAATCTACGCAATAGACCTAGCTCTGATACCACTGTTGGGGAACGTAGCAGAAATTCAAAAAATTTCCTACGTGTCACCAAGATCTATCAATGGAGAAACCAGCAACGAGGGGAAGGAGAGTGCATCTACTAAGTGGAAGCGTTCAAGAGAACGGGGTTGAAGGAGTCGTACTCGTCATGATCCAAATCACCGGAGATCCTAGTGCCGAACGGACGGCACCTCCGCGTTCAACACACGTCCAGCCCGGTGACGTCTCCCATGCCTTGATCTAGCAAGGAGAGAAGGAGAGGTTGGGGAAGACTCCGTCCAGCAGCAGAACGACGACGTGGTGGTGGTGGAGGAGCGTGGCAATCCTACAGGGCTTCGCCAAGCACCGCGAGAGAGGAGGAGGACTTGGGAGAGGGGGAGGGCTGTGCCAGGCAAGGGTGAAGCTCCCATGCGCCTCCCCACTATATATAAGGGTGGAGGGGCTGGTTTCTTGCCCTCCAAGTCCATTGGGGCGTTGGCAAAGGTGGGAGGAAAGAAATCCCATCATTTCCCTTCCCCACCGATTGTTATCCCCTTTAGGGATCTTCATCTTATCCCTTCGGGATATGATCTTATTCCTTCTAATCGGGGATCTTGGCGCGCCTTGAACAGGGGTGTGGGGCCTTGCCCCCACTACCCACGTTCATGTGGGTCCCCCCATGCAGGTGGGCCCCACTTCGGAACCTTTCCGGTACAATACCGAAAAATCCCGAACATTTTCCGGTGGACAAAATAGGACTTCCCTTGTATAAATCTTTACCTCCGGACCATTCCGGAACTCCTCGTGACGTCCGGGATTCATCCGGGACTCCAACATTCGGTAACCACATACAAACTTCCTTTATAACCCTAGCGTCATCAAACCTTAAGTGTGTAGACCCTACGGGTTCGGGAACCATGCAGACATGACCTAGACGTTCTCCGGCCAATAACCAACAGCGGGATCTGGATACTCATGTTGGCTCTACATGTTCCACGATGATCTCATCGGATGAACCATGATGTCAAGGACTCAATCGATCCCGTATACAATTCCCTTTGTCTAGCGGTATTATACTTGCCCGATATTCGATCGTCGGTATCCGATACCTTGTTCAATCTCGCTATCGCAAGTCTCTTTACTCGTTCCGTAACACATCATCCCGTGATCAACCCCTTGGTCACATTGTGCACATTATGATGATGTCCTACCGAGTGGGCCCAGAGATACCTCTCCGTTAACCGGAATGACAAATCCCAGTCTCGATTCGTACCAACCCAACATACACTTTCGGAGATACCTGTAGTGCACCTTTATAGCCACCCAGTTACGTTGCCAGGACGCTTTGGTACACCCAAAGCATTCCTACGGTATCCGGAGTTGCACAATCTCATGGTCTAAGGAAAAGATACTTGACATTAGAAAAGCTTTAGCATACCTAACTACACGATCTTTGTGCTAGGCTTAGGATTGTCTTGTCCATCACATCATTCTCGCTAATGATGTGATCCCGTTATCAACGACATCCAATGTCCATGGTTTGGAAACTGTAACCATCTATTGATCAATGAGCTAGTCAACTAGAGGCTTACTAGGGACATGGTGTTGTCTATGTATCCACACATGTATCTGAGTTTCCTATCAATACAATTATAGCATGGATAATAAACGATTATCATGAACAAGGAAATATAATAATAACTAATTTATTATTGCCTCTAGGGCATATTTCCTACACAATCAACTTGAGTAGCAATTTCAAACGGCACAAGCAAGCGGCAATGGAGGTATCCATACTCGAATACACAAAAGATGCCTAAACGAATGAAAACCTCGGACCGACATGATCGAACACATGGACGTCTGTACATGAAAAAAAATGCCTTTATTCTCCTCAAGTAACAACTCAAGTGCCAAACTGGAAAAAAAATATTGGTGCCGTTGGTGCCGCACAACCCTCTTGAGGTTTCTCTCTTCTTCTCACACACACAGGGAAGAAAATGTACACACACGCAATCAATAGAACAAAACTATATAAGACAACTTTGAAGAGTAAGGGCGTTTGGCTGCCCAGAGTCGAATTTTAAATTTCAAATTTAAAGGTCTTCATGGAGCTCGGCCTCCAAATGCAATTTCCGAACATGAGTGAGGACGTTTGGCTGCCGAGAACAATGGAGGTCGAAATTTTTGAAATTTCAAATTTCAAATTTTCTGCTTCAAAAAATTCTGAAAAAATATGCATGTATATAAGGATGTAATCTACATGTGCGTAGAAATTCACGATGAAATACCTTGAATTGCGACCTGTACAAAAAAAGGCGAATTCATGGTCTAGTAGGATGAATAGTATCATGTGTTAAAAAGATTTAGATTTGTCTTTTCTGCACAGCCCATAATTCAACGTATTTTGTCCTGAAAAGATTACGCACTTATGCATTATGCATTTGTCTATCTCTGTATTCTTTTTTCAGATTTTTTTTGAAAAGTAGAAATATGAATTTTGATGAATTTTAAATTTCAAATTTAAAGGTCTCCATGGAGCTCGTCCTCCAAATGCAACTTCCGAACATTGAAGTATATCCTTATTTAATTTGTTTAGTTTTATCAAGAACACTTGACGCTTACTGTTTTTTTTCTCATTCTTGATGTTAGGTGGGACTTGCAGCATGAGTGAGTCAATAATAAAGCGCTTGCTTCAGCTACCCAACAAGAAAAAGAGGGAGATGCATGGTTGGATGTGCAACCGCTTTCCCCCGTTATCTGCTCAATGCTGTGACAGCAAAAACACACACCATCTTTTTCCCTTCCCGTTTCATCGTATCGCCGTTTCACACGCAGATCGCGTGGCGGAGAGCCTTGCCCGGCGTTAGCGGCAATTTCGCCCAATCCGATCCTAGCATCTCTTATTTAAGCATACCATCTGCCTTAGCTCCCTCCAAGAGAAGAGATCGGTTCATCATCCACTACCCTCAACCGTACCATCTCCCTCATCCACTAGCAACAAGAAATGGCGCATTTCTCGAGTGTCGCGGCGGCCGAGCTCACCGGCAGCTACCTCGACGAGGTCAAGCGCATGGTGGCGCAATTCCGTGAGCCTGTCGTCAGGATCCTGGGGGCCGGCCTCAGCCTCGGCCAGGTGGCTGCCGTTGCACACGCCAAGGACGCCGCCAGCGTCACCGTTGAGCTCGCCATCGCCGACGAGGCGCGCGTCCGCGTCCAGGCCTGCAGGGACTGGATCATCGACTCGGTGGCAAACGGCGGTGACATCTACTGCGTCACCACGGGCTTTGGTGACATCTACGAAGGAAAATGCAGACAATAATGAATAAATAACTCTGAATTTTATATCATGACAGACTCTGGCAAATGTTTTAGTTGCTTCCAAAGTTTCATTATGGAACGACATTTGTAGGACTCATGGCGAAAAAGATGAGCACCCTAAACTGCTTTTGAAAATAGCTTCTTTTGGATCATCGGTTTCCTTTAGCCACGAGCTCCACAAATGTTATTTCATGATATAACCTTATAAGCACTCAAAACATTTGTCTATGTATCATAAAAATACTAAAATTATTTAGATACTTTGTAAAAAAAAATAGATTTCCAAGCTCGTTTGAGCTCAAGCTAAGAAACATCAGGAACCCACCACAGAGTGCATTTTCTACCATGCACGGTATATACTGTGCATTGATCTGCCGCTTAATTATTTCAGGGTCCTAAAGAAATCACAATCTAACCTGCTGTACATTTCACTTTTCTCCACCTTTCTGTCACGTGGTCAGTTTGTGTGTGTCAGCCTTTTTTAAATAGCGTCCTTCCGTTTGAATGCTTCCCACTCGTTGCAACTCTATCCCAGAAATATATGTTCACTTTCTATTTAACGATTTAGTTGCTTGATATCTTCTGAAATAAAAGTTTGTGTTATATTCTATTTGGACAAATGTGTTTATACTGAAGATATACTGTAAAAAAGACCTATAGAAAATTGGCCTATGAAAAACTCGATGAAACTTGGCACATACATCAGTTTTTTACAGTTTTGTAAGGCCTCTCCACGTTTCATATCTGAATTTTATAATTTTTGAAAATATATTCAAGAGCGATCTTATTTTAATGTACTTTTCACAAGGAACATAAATATGCAAATGTATTGTAAATCAAACTTATGGTTCAAAAGATAAAACAAATATAAATTTTAAAACTATATGAATACTCGTCTCTATTTTAATTTGTGACTGAGAGGAGAGATATTGCACGTAATAACTACGGGAAAAGGTTGTCCGGGGAAATAGTGACTGAGATATGGGACATTGAGTTTTTGCTCCCGGGCTCATATATGCTCCCTCACGAACAGTAAAATCGAAAAAATAGTAAAAAATTCAAAGAAATTTGAAATTTTTTGATGGTGAACTTTGACAAATGTTTTGTATGCTTGCAAAATTCAGCTCTAAATAACATTTGTGGAAGTCATAAAAAAAACAAAATCAATGATCTAGAAATGCTAGTTTTGAATACATTTTGGACTGTTGATTTTGTTTTTTTCGCGGTGACTTCCAGGAGTGTTATTTCGTGCTGAATTTTGGTAGGAATGTAAAACATTTGTCAAAGTTTATCATAAATAAAAAATCAGAATTTTTAAATTAGTTTACTATTTTTTACAATTTTACTGTTTGGATTTGAGCTCGGGAGTAGAATAGGACTTTCGATTGATATGACAAAAATTATTAGAAAAAGGGGTCATAAATTGAGGTTAACTAAGCAACACAAAGACCAGATGCATGCATTGATCCGAATCTCAAAGATAACCAGTAGCTGATACATGCACGCTACAAGGGAGAATGTATTTTCTCGAACCCACTACCGTTCCTCCCTTTGTTAGCGGTGTCTACTGCCAAAATTGCAGGAGTACTAAAATATGCGCATGGTGTTGAGATGCAAAATTGTATACTCACCTGACAAGCTCGACCTGGAGGCCGTGCCCATCTTTTGTGCGACGGTGGGAGGTGTCACCGAAGCCCGTGGTGACGCCGTAGATGTCACCGCCGTTTGCCACTGAGTCGAAGATCCAGTCGCTGCATGCCTGGACGCGGACGTGCGCCTCGTCGGCGACGGCGAGCTCGACGGTGACGCTGGCCGCGTCCTTGACGTGTGCAATGGCAGACACCTGGCCGACGCTGAGGCCGGCCCCCAGGATCCTGACGACAGGCTCATGGAATCATGCCACCATGCGCTTGACCTCGTCGAGGTGGCTGCCGATGAGCTCGGCCGCCGCGACACTCGAGAAATGCGCCATTTCTTGTTGCTAGTGGATGAGGGTGATGTTTCGGTTGAGGGTAGTGGATGATGAACCGAGCTTTTCTCTTGGAGGGAGCCAAGGCAGATGGTATGCTTAAATAAGAGATGCTAGGATCGGATGGGGCGAAATTGCCGCTATCGCCGAGCAAGGCTCTCCGCCACGCGATCTGCGTGTGAAACGGCGATACCATGAAACGGGAAGGGAAAAAAATGGTGTGTGTTTTTGCTGTCACGGCATTGAGCAGATAACGGGGGAAAGCGGTTGCACATCCAACCATCTCCCTCTTTTTCTTGTTGGGTAGCTGAACACTACTAGGGAAAACTTATACACAGCATCTTAACAGTAGTGCTGGACAAAACAGAGCGCTACTGCTACTTAGTAATAGCGTTTTTAAATAGACCGTGCTACTGCTACTATTTTAGCAGTAGCGCGTTCCGCGAAACCGTGCTGCTGCTATATTTGTACTAGACGCAAATGGCTAGCCCCACTTAGCAGTAGCGCGTACCACTGACAAGCGCTACTGCTACGAACTGTAGCAGTAGCGCGTTTCTACTTACTTACCTTATCCTGGAGGGGTTCACCCTCTCACACTCACTCCCTCTCACCCGCGCCGAACCTATACGTCGTCCGCCGCCGCCACGCTGCTCCTCGCCGAGGTACTCCCCCTCCTCCTCCGGCAGCCCTCCTCCCACCGCCCCTCTCCCTCCTTCTCCGGCCGCCCCCTCCCTCCTCCTCCTCCGGTCGCCCCTCCCCCTACACCCCCCGCCCCCTCCCTCCTCCTCCTCCGGCCGCCCCCTCCCCCTCCTCCCCCACCCCCTCCCTCCTCCTCCTCTGCCCTCCCCCCTTCCACCCCCGCCCCCTCCCCCCTCTTCCTTGGGCCGCCCCCTCCCTCTTTTTTTTCTGCTTTTCACTGTAGTTTTTACTATTGTATAATGTAGTTTTTACTGTTTTTAGTAAGTGTTTAAAACAATTAGTAAATAAATTAATAAACTAGTTGAACTAGTTTAGTTTAAGTAAGAACTAGTTGAATTAATAGAACTAATGTATTTTTAGTAAGAAAATTAATATAACTAGTTGAACTAGTTTATTTTTAGAAAGAATTAGTTTATTTCTATTTACAGTAAATTTATATTTAGTAAGAACTAGTTGAATTAATAGAACTAGTTGAACATGTCACATTTGTTGTTATTTTTTAGTTTAAGCAATTATTCCGCATCGACGCCGATTTATGCCTATCCCGCATCCTCGTCGTCGATACCCATCGTTCGCTAGGGTTTTAGTTGTATTAGTGATGTTATATGTATGATACTATTCGGGATGTGTTAGTGATAACTTATAGGATTTTTGTTTTTGCAGATATCAAGGAGCCCCTCCATCATCCCCGTCGTCGTCCCCGTCACCAACCCCCTCCAACCTCTAGGTGAGACCAGCCAAATCTCCATGTCAATGTGAGTCCTATAAGATATGATGTAGACAAAAACATGTATATCTTTTGTTGCTCAAATAGGATATGTGGTTGCCCAAGTGGCCGGTCATGTTCAGTTTACACCTCCGAGTGGCCTATGTTTTGCCGGAGTGTTGATTAATTTCCGTTCCAGCAAATTTCAGGCGCTCGATATGTCCTGTTTTAGCAAAGGTCATGACGGAATTTTCCATGAACTCTGGCATGACTTGTGCTAGAATATGTAGGAAATATCGAGTGGCCTGTATTTTCTAGGAAGATAATTAAATGATATTTCGGGTTGACTTTAAGTCTGTCGAGGCCGAAGAATCCCGACTGTTGTCGTGGGGGTGGTTTCTCCTTCTTCTCCGGGTGCTAGACCTTTGTTATGCACTAGGGGAAGGAGAAGTAGCGACCATCACCGACGGTCGCAAATGTCAGAGAGGAATCAGTGAGGGAGAGTCTCCATCATATATGAGAGGACAAAGAATCCCGACTGTTGTCTTGGGGGTAGCTTCTCCTTCATTACCGTGTGGTAGACAATTGGGTGTAATGCACTCGGGAACGAAATGAGGAGCTACCATCACCGACGGTCGAATCTATACACCACGTGAGCTGAGAGTTTTCAAGAAAAGACTCGATAGACCGATAGTCAACCCGTGAGGAATAATGAACAAGCTGAGAGTTTTAATTGTACAAGTTTAGTCTTTGAATTATGAACATAGGAAATGTCGTCGGACGAAGAAGGTCCCGGGGAGTGCTCCTGGTGCGGCGACAACCGGGGTTTCTGCGACAGGCCTCACCTGGACGAAGGTCGGCGCTTCAGCATTAAGCTTGAGGAGGCCTTCGATTGTGATACGGTAAGCTACGACGCAAAGTGTTTTTTTCGTAATTAAGCTCGACTTCTACTACTTCAACGTGTAATTTTCGTCTTTTACAATTCGACTAGCTTATCCCATGCCATGCAAGACACTATGTCTTAGAGAGGATGGGTTTTGAAGATCATGAGAGGAATGAAACAAAGAAAATTCACATGACTACTAATAGCAAGACTTCACCCATGTCCTCAAGAACAAACGTAACTACTCACAAAGCATATTCATGTTCATATTAATATGCATTAAGGATCTGAACATATGATCTTCCACCAAGTAAACCAATTAGCATCAACTACAAGGAGTAATTAACACTACTAGCAAACCACAGGTATCAATTTGTGGTTTTGATACAAGATTGGATACAAGAGATGAACTAGGGTTTTGAGAAAAGATGGTGCTGGTGAAGATGTTGATGGAGATTGACCCCCTCCCGATGAGAGGATCGTTGGTGATGATTTCCCCCTCCCGGAGGGAAGTTTCCCCGGCAGAACAGCTCCGGAGAGGCTTGCTTATGGTTTATTTTTCCAGGGTAAGAGGCTTCATATAGCAGAAGATAGGCACCGGAGGGCCAACAGGGGGCCCAGGAGACAGGGGCGCGCCCAGTAGGGGGGGGGGAGGGCGCCCCCACCCTCCTGGCCAGGGTGTGGGCCCCCTCTGGTATTTTCTTTGCTCAATAATTCTTATTAATTCCAAAAGTTACTTCCGTGGAGTTTCAGGATTTTTGGAGCTGTGCAGAATAGGTTTTCAATATTTGCTCCTTTTCCAGCCAGAATCCCAGCTGCCGACATTCTCCCTCTTCATGCTAAACCTTGTAAAATAAGAGAGAATAGCCATAAGTATTGAGACATAATATGCAATAAATATCGATATAAAAGCATGATGCAAAATGGACGTATCAGTAAGGCGCGGTCGAGCGGGTATCACCAATGGTAGTAATGGGGGAAGGAGACCATGGAGCCACCTGCTCGATAGTCCCACTCCCCCCCCCCCCCACCATCAATGCGGCGTGGCCCCCGTCCGTGCTGCTGGGCGAAGTCCCGCGAAGAGGTGAAGTCGCGGGCCTCCTGCCCACGCCCCTCTCCTAGCTCGCTTAGGACCGCTGGAGGAGAAAGGGCTCCATGGACCTCCTGTCTGAGCCCCTCCCCAACAAAGCTCGAGGCCGCCGTGGGTAGGCGGGCGCTGCGCGCCTCCTGCCCACGCCCCCCCCCCCCCCACACACACACACGGTCAGCATAGCAGTGCCATCCGAACCAATGGTCGTGGAGATCATCGGATCACTCGTCCCCATCGTGACCAGACCAGCGTCAGAAAGTGTGTGACGTGCCTCCTATGCGGCCAGCTTTGGGATAACCATCACCTCTCTCGGCGTGACCGTCAGCCCGGAGTCCACCCGCTGAGAAGAGAGAATCGTCGGTGACTCAACAGTCAGGGACTATCACCGATGGTAACTCAAGTTCCGCCGGATCATCCGCCTCTACTCGATTGCTCCATAACCGACTAGGCACTGACCTCGCTCCAAAAGTACCAAACCGAAGTGTGTTCACCGGAGTTGTGGATGGTGGTGCCTCCTTCGCAGATATATCCATCTTATCCGGTTGTGAATTCGGCCCCTTAGCCGACTCTCGTGGCGTATTCTAGGGCCCCTTATCTTGATTCCCGGGTGCTCCGTCTCCCTCAGTTGTGTCCATATCCTGATGCTCATCCCTCTCCTGAGGAATCAGTGTGTCCTCAATCTCGATCTCTAGGATGTATGTGACTCCGACATGTGTCCACTTGACTACATCCGGCACAAGCTCAATGCTAACTACACTGACAAGTAACCTTTCAGCTCCCTGTGCACGAGTGAAAGGCATGTCAACCTGTTCCGTCTTGCCAATCAAAGGTCCTAAACTCCAGGCTACCAGAAAGTGCTTAATCGGTTTGGGTGGTGCGTCATAGAACCATACCCATACCTTCTCTAAAGGTGTACCCTCTGGTTGTTGCTGCTTCCACTCATCGAATGCCATGATAATGTTGGTACTCGGAACTCTGCACATACCCCACTTGAGAATATGCAATTGATCCTCTTTAGTGGGGAAATCCATCTCGTAAGTCTGGTTCTCCAACTTGTCAAGATGCCACTGAAAATTGCCCGGTACCAGCTCTCGCAACTGCCTCACAATCTGAGCCTCTGTCATATACCCATTGGTAACCTTAACCACTGCTGGGAAAGAACTTTCCACCACCTGGGTCAGAGGAGCCACATCCGGTGACTCAAAAAACATCAATTCTCTGCAGCACACTCCAAAAATATTCACCCCTGGCTTAGGACCAAAAAGGAGTGGGCAGTCACCGGACACATGCTGCGATCTGAGGCAGTAGTCTCAAAGTTCATTAGTACACTCTGCAACAAAGTGTCCGGGCTCACCACACCTATGGCAAGGCAGTTTCTTCTTCTTAATGACCCACTTCGAAAGCATTTCACCATCTGCTTTGTCCGAAGGTTTGTCCGCCCCACCATCACCTGACTTAGTAGCTCCAGTGGCCGCCAGAATAGTCACCGCTGCCAAGGCCCTAACTGTGTCTACAGCCACTGCCGGCAAATCAGGTACAACCGCCGCCGCTGTTGCTGTGGTATCCACCACCGCCACCTAGGGCGCATGTGTCGCGTCAACAGTCGGTGGTGGTGGTGGCGATGGAGGTGGGCGCCTCGCACCTCCTCTCCGGCCACGGCGATGTCCACCTCAGAAACGGTCATTAGGGACGGCGACCCCTTCCACAAAATTGTCGGGCGGACCCTGGAAGCCACGTCCTGGGCCGCCGCCGTTGTGCCAGTTGTATCCATGGTCGTCCCCAGAAGATGATCCACGGTGCTATCCCCCTCGCCATACACGTCGTAGCCATCATCGCCCCCATTGACTGTACCGGTTATATCGCTGCCCCTCTCTGCCGTAGCCGCCTTGGCCATCCCATCCCAGGTTTGCACCATGGCCTCTGCCCACGGCTTGAGCTTTTGCCGTCGCCGGCTGAGCTGGCTCCTCCGGCTGCCGCGCGTTTGGCCGACAGTTAGCAGCCAGCGCCTGAGGTCCCGCGGCTTGCGGACCCAAAGCGGTAAGCGGCGGCCCCTGCCTCGCAGGAGGCAGCGCACCACGGTCGGACCCAGCGGCGGGCGGCGGCCCTTTCCTGGCATGTAGCAATCCTCCACGGCCAGCCATCACACCGGCGTTCACGGAGATTCTGACGGCTCTCCCAGCCCCAAGCGAAGGAAAGCCCTGTGGCCGAAAAACCCTAGCCGCAACAACACTAGGAGATGACTCAGGCACCAACACCGCATGCAAGGACGTAGAATCGATCGCGGACGTGGCTTGGGCTTCCGAATGGGCCTCATGGCCTGAGTCCAGAGAGCTCACGACCACCACCGTTTACGATCCTTAATCGCGGCCCAGCAGCGAATTCAAGCATGCCCTTCTGGCCGCTCGAACTGCGCTAGCCGTCGTCACCCCCGGCGACCGCTGCGGCGGCGGTCCCGGCGGCGGGCCTTTCTTTCCTTTCCTCTTCCTAGTGACTAATGTCCATGTCTCCGGAATGAAATCTGACAATGTAATGGGTGCACGAGATACCTTAGGGATGGGCCCGATCCATGGTTTCATGATCGTCATCGAGCTCTGAGCCTTGGACCGACGATCAAGAGTTGGTTTAAACTTCGACGGCCTCTCTAGCCCCATATCCTTAGAAACCGTAAGAACATCCCTCAGTGCATGCGCGATCCCGGCCTCCTCTTTGTCATCACTCTCAATGAGGACCCAGAACCGTCCTCCCGATTTTCCAAGTTTTGGTGTCTTCGACAGATCGATGAGCTCTGTCTTCTCCGAGACCTGATCAATCTGCACGCGATGACCAACAACTATATTGTACTCCCTCCATTTTTATTTAGTTCGCATATTAGCTTTGGTCAAAGTCAAGCTTTACAAACTTTGACCAAGTTTATAGAAAAATATTAAGATATACAATAACAAATCAACAACATTAGATTTATTATTGAATGTACTTTCACATCGTATAGATTTATTATGATAAATGTCTATATTGTTTTCTACAAACTTGGTCAAACTTTACGAAGTTTGACTTCAGTTAACCCTAATATGCAGAGTAAATAAAAGCGGAGGGAGTAATCATCAATCATCAAACGAAACCCTACATCGATCCGGGCGTCCATCTGTTTATTTTCTCTTTTAGCCTCCTGGCTTTGTCTCTGTACTCCTTCTAGTCATAATGAAAGCAGTGTCATTGCATTTCGTAAAAAAAGATGTCGCACCATATATCAATTATAAGAGACGAAGAAGATTCTCGGAGATCGCTTTTGCGAAAGCACAGACGGTGTTGTCATGTTTTCGCTTCTCTTAACAAAAGTATTGGTACATTTCTTTCAAGATGTGTGAATAATGGGGAACATTGAACAAAATGGCATTGATCTCCTTTAGCAGAGGCATAACACACAAACACACACGCACATTGAACCTTAATAAGGGTTACAAGGTGAAAAATATCATCTGACAAGAAAATGAGTGTTTTTAACTATTTTTCTTGTTTATTTTAACTGTTTTTATTTTTGTTGTTGGAGGGAAAGAATATCAAAGAGGGATAGGTATTAGTTTTTTACAGAATTTGCTAAACATCACTTATGTGAAATTGCTTCTTGGATGAATTGATTACTCATGCACCCTGCACCTGGCCTGAGATGAGGAGGTAGTGTTGTCCGCAGCGAGGGCTAGTTAGGACCACACTGGAAATAGGGACGATACGGGCATCATCGACAGAGGAGTGGAACAGGATTGATTGGCGTGGATGAATGTGCGCGGTGCAAGGGTGCTCGTCGGCTCTAAAGAACGGTAGGACTTAAGGGGGTTGGGTTCGCAGTGGCACGACGGAGAAGGTGGGACGGTGAGGTTGAAGGGGCGAAGTTAGTATAGATGAGTCGGGTTCAGCTGGACCTAGCAATTGAATTTTGCTCCAGTAAATTTATTCAAGAGTCCAAACTGATGAAGAGAGATGAGCAATGTATTTCAACACTAACATAATTCATCGAATCCTCACTAAATTTTGGTGAAGGAATACACCGCACCCAGCGTAGCTAAAGTCAATGACTTTTTTTTGTTCCAACTTTGCCCATAGGGCTGCAAGGCGAGTCAGTTGGATGGGAGAGATGGTAAACAATATATATGCATGAAGGAAGAAGATAAATAGTAGGCTACGTAAGACCTTTTTTAACATTGGGAAAGAAATATATTGATTGATAAAAAAATAGGCAACTGACGGATAGATGTTCCTTTTCTTACACAAGTAATGTATTTTTCCTGAAGAAAGGGAAACACAAACGCACTCCAATCCAGGGTCATCGGTGCGAAAAATTATTGTAATCCTTGTCTTCCGACGGACACCCTCGCCGTCGGACTTGGTAGCCCGCCCATGCCACGGGGAGCCGCCGATAATGTGTGATGTACCTAGCTACCTGGTGGATCTGAGATCGAGAGGAAGATGGAGGAAAACGACGAGAGAGGAAGAGAGGGTAGGTAGGATGGGATATATTTCAAAGTCTCGCATGAGAAAAAAGCACGCCGTGCATCAACATAGCATGACATGTCCACCACGTGTCATCATTGCTGCCGCATCGCCCCGCAACGTTATAGCTTCGACTTCATGCGTAGGACCATTGTCTCGCATTTGGTGGCAGTGTGACTCATGTGGCAACGATGGGGGTGGCAAGAGGAGCAGGGGGCAGCATGTCCTTTGTGGTCGACCCTTTAACTTAGGGGTAAAGAATGGAATTTACCCTAAATATTTCTATGGCATATTCTTAAACTGTAGTTCAAAGGCTAGTGCAAATTGAATAGAAAGTGTGGAGAAATTGGTTGCTATCTTACCAGTCGGTTTTTTATTAGATGAGTCGATTGAATTGCAAATGTATACTACGCATACAAAGCTCAATTGGTCGGGTAAAACAAAGTACCACACATTCATTAACTGCACATGCATCCCACGTATGCATGCAGGTGCATGGGCGTCCTTGATGCTGCTTCCGGGCCCAAGCTAGCAATCGTATAACAGAATCAAATTCCATGGAAGTTCATGTGCATGCATGCTATATACTCCCTCCGTTCCAAAATATTTGTCTTTCTAGCCATCTCAAATGGACTACAACATACGGATTTATATAGACATGTTTTAAAACGTAGATTCACTCATTTTGCTCCATATGTAGTCACTAGTTGAAGTCTCTAGAAAGACAATTATTTGGGAATGGAGGGAGTATATGCTGCTGCTCTTTCTCTACGCGCCATCAATCAGAGACACCCACCTACGTACAGCGCCATGTCTCCTCCTATATATGCTACTGCTCTTTCTCTTGCTCCTCTCCTCTCCTCTCCCGGATATTAGTTATTACTACACCAAGCGCCATCTCTCAGTCCCAGATGCTGAAAAAATGGATATCGTTTTCTCTCTCTCACCCTCATGAAATGTGATGTTGTTAGCCGTCTCTTTGACTCCCAAACCTTGATGACATCCGATGCTGTTAGCTGTAGCTTTCTCCCTCTCTGGGCAGTTAGCTGTTGCAATCCTCGGCAAATCCTCCTGCTGTGCCGAGGATGGCAACAGCTAACAGCCCGGAGAGGGAGAAAGCGATGACTAACAATATCGGATTTCATCAAGGTGCGAGAGAGAAAGCGACTTCTAATAGCATCAAATTTCATGAGGGTGAGAGATAGAAAAGCATCATCCATCTTATTGAGAGATAGAAAAGCATCATGCCTCCCCCTCCGGCTCTTATCGTCTGGTAGTTCCTGAACGGGTAAGGGTGGGAGAAAGCCATGACCCGCCTCCCATCCTCAGAACCCTAGCTGCCGCCTCCCCGCCTGTCGCCGGGCGGATCCGCCGCCGCCGGCGCTGCAGACCGGATCCGCCTCCTCCCCGCCCTTCCTCCTCCTCCTCCTTCCGCCTCGCGCCTCCCCGGGAGGCGGCTGGGCGGCTGCCGCCTCCCCGGGAGGCGGCCGGGCGGCTGCCTCGCCGCTCTCGGCCTCGCTCCGTTCTTCCTCTCCCCGCCATCGCTGGCGGGCGCCTGCCCGCCCGGGTGCCGGGCGGCAGATCTCCTCTCACAAGGCCCTCCTGCCCGAGGGCGGCGGCGGTGTCGCCGGCTTGGCGGCGGTGTCGCTCGGCTTGGCGGCGGTGTCGCTCGGCTTGGCGGCGGTCCGGTGACCCGGCGGGGTGGCCGGCGGCAGACGTGGTGGCGGCGGGGCGGCGTGGTGGTGCTGGGTGACCGACGTCGCGCCCCCGGCCCAGATCTGGGCTCGGCGGGCCCCATCTGGGTCCTAGCGGGCCGGCCCCCGGCGTGGCCTCGTTGTCTGCGGCGCGGTGAGAACAAGGAGCAGCTCAGATATGGGGCGTCGGCGCCGATGGCGTGCCGGCAGCAGCGCGAAGGCGGGAGCTTTACGGGCCCATGAGGGCTCGGCCGGGCTTGTGGGCCCACGAGCCTGGTGTGCTCCTGCTATTGCGTCCGGACGGCTACCGTCGCTGACGGTGGAGGTGGGGCCCTCCCGTGTGCCGATGGTGCTGATGCCCTAGTCCCGGCTCTGATCCTTCGCCGCACTGCCCTCATTTCGTGGTGCCGTGGTGAGACGGCGTGGGGGCCTCATGACCGCGTTGGCGCAGGGTGGTGGTTGGTTTGGTGGATGGATCCGGAGCGCCCGAGGTGCGGGTTGGGATCGGGGGAAACCCCTGTCGGCGTGGCCGACACCGGCGCGGTGGCGCTTGAGGGTGCCACCTGACCTTCCGGGAGGGCATCGGGGCTATCACGCCTCGCCTCGTCGTGTACCGGGGGAAACCCTTGGCAGCAGCGTCGTCATCGTCGCGATCCTTCTTGAAGGTGTTGATAGGTGCCGGCGCTTCGGAGTCTTGGAGCCTAAGGGTAGATTCCGGTGGGCGCAGCGATCGCGAAGCTTCTTCATTTTTGTTGATCCGCCGTTGTCGGCATTTGTTTCTTTTGCTCTTTCTCTGTTGTTTCTTTTGGGCGTGTCTGTGCTGCTTCCGCCCCAGCACCTATTCCTGTATGGTTCGGTTGGTTGCTTTGTATACAAAGCGGGGGAACCCTTTTTCGGTAGTTCCTGAACGGGCCAGACCTGTTAATTAGCTGGTCCAAGGGGCCAGCCCATGCACATGATGATAGGAGTCGATCAAGTTGGATGCTACTAACTCTTGCTGTAGAGAATCTGTAATTATCGTGAGAATTTCTAGAGAATGTAATATGCTGTAGAGAAGCTATATGTGAAGGGTTGTGTCTGACAATGTAATTGCTTTTGTAATCCCTTAGAAATGGAAGTGTCAAGTTGTTTTGTTTTCAAACCGAGCAACTCTTTGCCCCCAATTTTCAATGAAGAAAACCGATAACTAGAACAACATGCATGGTTAACACGACCCCACACACGAGCAACTCTTTGCCCCCAATTCTGCGTGTCCTAATTTGATCCCATCCTCTACTTCTTGCGAAGAAGACATCGCATTGGAATTGATATGCACATAACTGAAGAATAACAAAGTAGAGATAATTAGAAGAAACACAAGAATCATGCATCACCGTACCGTACCATACCTCCCTAGCTACGTTGTCAGCTGTTGCCATCACTATTCACTAGTACATTATTCGTCCTCGCCAACTGAACAACAGAAAGCAGCAAGGACGCTACCATCGATCACATGCTGTTGGGATTTTCAGCCTACCAAATTCTGTAGCCTACCATTTAATTTGTTGGGAGTCAGTTTTTACTAGACGAGTCGGTTGAATTGCAAATGCAAACTCAAGTCGGGTACCACCAATGCATTCCTGGCTGTACCTGTATGAGGTGCGCGTGCATCCCACGTATGCATGCAGGTGCAGGGGCGTCCTTGCTTTCTGCTTCCGGGCTCAAGATTGCAACAGCTAACGGCAGCATCAAATTCAATCAAGGTGAGAGAGAGAGAGAGAGAGACGGAGAGAGCTACGCCTAACCGCGTGTGCAGAGAGAGAGAGAGAGAGAGAGAGAGAGAGAGAGAGAGAGACGTGTAACAGAATCAAATTCCATGGAAGTTCAGTTGAGGGTGCTATATATATGGGTTTCTCCGCGACGCGCGATGTATCAGAGAGCAAGCCAACATATACATCGTCACAGTCATACAATCAATCCTACACCTACAGCTAGCACCATATGATGTCTGGGAGAAGGCCTAGCTACATGGTGCGATTGATCGATCTGTGCGCCCAAGTCGGCAGTTCCCGCTTGGTGGCCTGCCACAGTAAGCCCCAACCCTAGTATGTAGTGTACTATGCCACATGATATATAAGTGCAAGGTTATAAACTGAAATTCTGCAGGGATCCATACAGCTAATTTAGTGCAGATGACAAAACCATCATGTGAAAAATAAAAAACTGACTCGTTGTAACCGGGGAGAATGTTCAAATTATTCAGGGAAAGACCACCCTCGTGATTATTACTCCTACATCCCAGAAGAATAGTAAAGTCTTAGATGTATCAGAATTACGAAATAATATTAAGTCTTACATTTACCACAATAGTTCGACAATAGTAAATTCATAAATGTATCTGAAGAGCTAGACATCTTCATCTTTATTTAGAGGTACAAACATGGCACACAATATAACAAATGCTGCTGAAGATCTTCCACACCCTGGTTAATAGTCCAGAGCTTTCATTCAGTGCTCTTTGTGAAGCTCATACACTGCCTCCTTCAGAATAATTGCTTATTCTGCATCTGTGCTCTTTGTGAGGCTTGCCCACTTCAAAACCACAAATACATAGACTTGATCATACACCTTGTCGAAGAGCCGGAAATAAGAAACTCTCCATGTCTTCCTGAACAATAGTGCACAGAACACCATCCAGAGCCCCACCACAAGTCCAAGCACAAGACCAAAATAAAATGTCAGAGGGTCAAATTCTTGTTTACTGCTTACGAGATCTCCATGGATGAAAGGATCATCTCCTGAACAATTCTTGTGGACAGGAGGCCCACAAAGTCCATTGTTGCTGATGTACATAAGTGACAGGTTTTCAGCATTAAGGGTGTCAAGTTGGGGGCCAGATGGTATCCTTCCAGACAAACTGTTGTAGGACAGGTTCAGGTAGCCCAGAGATGTCAGACTTGACAAGCTCGATGGGATTTCACCAGAAAGGTTATTCCGAGAGAGGTCAAGTGATTCTAATGACTGCATGGCGCCAATCATGTTTGGAATTTGTCCACTCAACTGGTTTGATGACAAATTAAAATTCACTAGAGCATCAAGTGAAGTGAGGTCTGTAGGAATTTCACCAGTCAAGGAATTACATGATAAATCAATGCCCACAAAATATTTAAGTTGGCTGTGATATATAATATGCTGCCCTTTTGTATTTACTGACAATATTTGTCCTAGTTTTTGACGTCCAATTACAATCCTTGTTTCTTTAAAATATAATAGAACAAGGTCATCGGTATCCATGTATTCCTCATGTAATGTTGTCATATATGTTAGGTTCGACAGATGCCAACGTATTGCACCAAAAAACCTATTGCCTGATAGATCCATGTATTGAAGATTCCCAAGCTTTGTTACGCCGACTGGAATATTATCAGAAACATTATTGTGGCTCAGTATGAGAAAACGTAAATCGGCCAGCTTCCCTATCCATGCAGGTAATCTCCAGAGAAGTTATTCCATGCCAGATCCAAAAACTGCAGATGTGTGTTGTTCTCTAAAAATGCTGGAATTTTTCCTGATAAACTGTTGTTGCTGAGTATAAGATATTCTATATTGTTTGACAAATCCAGATACTCCAGTTGTTCCAATTTGCAAATAGATTCTGGAATGTAGCCACCAATACTATTTGAATGCATACACAATACTTTAAGTCCTGGGGCTACAAGGTTTGATGGTATTGTTTCTGAAAAGGTATTGTTGGAGATGTCTAACTTGGTGATATTTGTTGGAAAGGTAGGTAATGGTCCAGTAAGCCGGTTCGAACCAAGATAGAGTTCTTTGAAAGACATGACATGCATATGTGTTGGCAAGCTGCCACTTATTTGGTTGTTAGAGATGTTCAGATAGTTGGCATGTGAAAATGCGGACCAAAACCAATCAGGAAACTTGCCCTTTAGAGCGTTGCTTGAAATGCCAAGTACAGTGGTTTTCAGCCGCTGAAGCCAAGGTGGAAATAGAGGACCCATCTGGCAAGATGCAAACGTTGCAGGTTCCAATGTAGAGGGAGGACGCCAAATCTGAATTTAGTAGAATGTTCAAATTGTTGGAAGACAAGTCTATTTCCTTTAAACTTGTTATATTTGCAAAGTGTTCTTCCGTGATCACACCAGTAAATCTATTGTTGCTTAGGTCCAGAGAAATCAGATTAATAAGAGAACCTATTTCAATGGGTACACTTCCGTTGAGATGATTTCTGGACATGTCAATTGTAGTCAAATACATCAATTTCCCAACCTCGGCTGGTATACTTCCTGTGAGGTGATTGTCACTGAGGTCAAGGGAGGTTATACATGTCAAATTCCCAAGCTGTGTTGGTATAGATCCAGTAATTTCGTTGCCCCAGAGTTCAAGAGTAGTTAAATACCTCAAATTCCCAAGCTCGGATGGTATACTCTCAGTGAGACCATTATAGTATATGCACAAAGAAGTCAAAGTAGTAAGGGCGCCGAATTCAGTTGGTATGCTTCCAGTGAGGTGATTGTTGCTGAGATCAAGAGATGTTAGACATGTCAAATTCCCAAGCTGTGGTGGTATAGGTCCAACAAGGCTGTTATCGGAGAGGCTTAGTATGCTCAACCTGGTGAAATTTGGCAGAGTTCCAGTGAAATTGTTTCTAGCTAAATCCAGCTGCTGCAATTTTTTCCGGGTGCATTGTGGCAAACTCTTCATCAACACTGCTAAATCTCCATTTATCCCTTTAGTGGAGATGTCAAGGATTTCCAAACTGCAAAGATTCTCCAGGTTTCCTGTCATCCTCATGTCCGTGTTCCCGTTCTCTGAAATATCAAGGACTTGAAGGTACGTCATGTTTCCTAGTGTGTCAGGCAACTGGCCGAATAGTCTGTTATCCGCAAGATTGAGGTTCTTGAGGTTTGTCACTTTCCAAAACCAGCCAGATCCAAGTGAGTGCTCAAAGTAATTCCAGGAGAGGTCAAGCTTCTTAAGTTTTGTGAGATTAAGGTGTGGAAGTGATTGGTTTGCACTATCAAGTGAACAGAAAGAAAGATCACGACACTTCTACTTCGGTACAACCCCCTAAACACATCAATGGACGAGATCTCTTCATACCCCTTCATAATAAAGGATAGGATGGTCTTTGTACACTCACGCCGATACACAATCTGCATATTTTTTTTAGAATTATACAGAGTCTGTGTATGTACCGTACACAGCCCGGCGTACATGCAAGGTCAACTGGGCCGGCCCAGCAGCAAACAGTCTCTGTAGCAGTGAAACAGTGGAAAATCCAAAAATATTGGGATGCAGCGGCCTCGAACACACGACCTGCTGATGTCTTGCACACAGACCGAACCACTTGAACAAGCACGCTATTTTGGCTAATTTGCAGCGCGACGTTTTAAGATCTTTTGTATTGGGTGACCGTTTCCTTCCTGCTCTCCTCCTTATTAACGGAAAACCAAAAGCATACAGATTTCTCGACGTCCAGCTTCACAGTTTGAGCTCATCCAAAGGCCCAAAATGACATTTCAAGTTAAAAAATGTTCATGTTTTTTTGCTGTTCGGTTTAATATTTTTCTCTTTTTCTCATTTCTTTGTGAAAACAGCAATGAACATTTTTTCAAAATTGTATCGCAGAAAAAATTCTTTCAAAATTGCGCCAAGAAATTAAATATTTTCTGAATATCCTTTTTAAACACACAAATTATCTAGACACACATTTATATTTTTTATTACACATTGAACATTTTTTTCAATACATGCTAAAATCTATCAATATTGTTGATCTTTTAAATATGTTTTTAGGAATTTGAACATTAATTTTTCAAAAATATGATAATGTTTTTTTATTTGTTCCCAAATTTAAGAAATGTTTGTGTTTCAAACATGTTCACAAAATTTTAAAAAGTACATGGTTTGCCATATGTGTTCAAATTTTTCATAAATTATTCCAAATTTGTTAAAATTTTCGGAAAAAGTGTTCCACATTGTAGAAGTTTCATACACCGGTGGAACAAGAACTGGAACTGTGCTTGTCCATGCTCAAGATATTTGGTGATGCCTCAAGACTGCTGGTAAATCTCAACAAAACCTCCGCAATGCCAATCCGATGCTCTGAAGAACACGCACACCTTATTGCAAACTGCCTCGCATGCGACATTGGGAGCTTTCCCTGCAAGTATCTTGGCCTCCCGCTGAGCATACACAAATTGACAGCCGCGCGGCTCAGAGATCTAGTGCTACACAAGTGAAAGGATCGATATGGTTGACTAGAGGGGGGGTGAATAGGCAACTAACAATTTTAAGCTTTTCTTTACCAATTTAAACTTTGCAATAATAAAGGTTGTCTAGATGTGCAACTAGGTGGACAACCTATATGATGCAACAACACACGCATTACCCAGAAAGCAAGGATAGGAACACAAATAAGCTTGCATAAGTAAAGGGATAAGATAACCAAGAGTGGAGCCGGTGGAGACGAGGATGTGTTATCAAGTTCCTTCCTTTTGAGGGGAAGTACGTCTCCATTAGAGCGGTGTGGAGGCACAATGCTCCCAAGAAGCCACAAGGGCCACCGTAATCTCCTCACGCCTCAAGACAATGCAAGAGCCGTGATTCCACTATTGGTGCCCTTGAAGGCGGCGATCGAACCTTTACAAACAAGGTTGGGGCAATCTCCACAACTTAATTGGAGGCTCCTAACAACACCACGAAGCTTCACCACAATGGAATATGGCTCCACGGTGACCTCAACCGTCTAGGATGCTCAAACACCCAAGAGTAACAAGATCCGCAAGGGATAAGTGGGGGGAATCAAATATCTTGTGGTGGAAGTGTAGATCGGGCCCTTGTCACCCAATCCCGAGCAAATCAACAAGTTTGATTGGCTAGGGAGAGAGATCGGGCCAAAATGGAGCTTGGAGCAACAATGGAGCTTAGAGAGAGAAGAGGTAGTCAACTAGAGGTTGAAGAAGCCCTTATATAGTCGTGGAAAAATCCAACCGTTATCCACTTAGTCAGCTCAAGCGCTGCATACTACCGCTCGGGCGCGGTACTACCATGAGGTCAAGATACTACCGTGGTGGACCACGGTACTATCAAGAAGCAGAAAGACAGCCGGAACTAGCTCGACTAGGGCAGTACTACCGCTGCGATACTACCGCTCCCCTTACGGTACTACCGCAAGGTGGAGTCACGACACGAGAAGGGCGCTGACGAAATAAATTACATCCGTGCTAACTTCCGCCGAACTCGCGGTAGTGCGGAATCCGACGCGGTACTACCGCTCCTCGTGAGCGGTACTACCAGAAGCGTGCCTACTACCGTGATTCTACGGTACTTGGTAGGAGCTCCACGGTACTACGGCTCATGGGAGCAAGATTACCGTGGGCCCTCATGTACTACCACGGACGAAGCGGTATTATCAGGTGAGCGCGGATGTAAAAAATTACATCCGCCCCTACTACCGCACCGGAGCGGCACTAGGCCTGGGAGCCGCGGTACTACTGCTCCTGGGGAGCGGTACTACCGTGGCACCCCGCGGTACTACCACGTGTTCCTGCGGTACTACCGCAAGTACATAGGCAAATGTCAGATTTCCGCATAACCAAGATAACGAAGGGAAGCTCCAAAGTGCAGGGAAAGGAGGGACAAGTGTACGTGTTGATTCCGCCCTAACCTTTCCGACGCGGACCCCTCTTAATAGTACGGCTCTCCTACGACTCAAATCCACCAAAAGGAAACGTAGGACAACGCCGTCTTCAATAGTCTCCAAGGGACACCGAATCGCCTTGAGCCTGGAGATGAACCATCTGAGGAACTCAAAGCATACGATTAGTCCGCAAAAGTATCGTCATCAATCACCAAAACACTTACGGGATAAATGTGCCCTTACAATCTCCCCCTTTTTGGTGGATTGATGACAATACGTGATTTGCACAAGGATACAATAATATAGAGCAAGAGCAAACCCCTCCTCTTCAATATATAGACGGGCTCCCCCTAGATGTGTGCACTCCGGATGAATGCTTTGGACTGCATAGCACACGATCTAGGATCACCGCTCCCCCTATATTTTAGAGACAAAGGTCCGAAGAATAACATCTAAACAACATATAGCACGATATAACATAAGCTTGCTAAGATAGATAGAGTGCATATGTCTTACACCATAAGAAGGAAAAGCAACTAAAACGAGGTTCAAACGAGGTTCAACCGAGAACGCAATAAACACACCAAACGAACGCGACACAAGACTCAAGAATCTCACGCTCTCTCCCCTTTGGCATCGAGACGCCAAAAAGGCAGAGAGGACACCTACACACAAGCGGTGGCTCAAGCAATGGGGAACTCGTCCCAACCCTCGCTGCCGACTCCTCGGCAGCAGGATGGACTCCTCGACGTCCTCCTCGTAATCACTCCACTTGTAGCCTTGCTTCGCCATCCACTCGGCCTCTGGGGTGATGTGCTCCTCAGATCCTCCAGACACATCCTCACCATAGAGCTTCAAGATCTTCCTGTCCCGGCGACGACTCTCCTTGGATGCCACATGAGTCATGTACTGCCCCTTGGCTTTCATGCAGAAAAGAGTCTTCATCTTGTCCTTCAGCTTCGTGGCCCAAGAATGCATAGAGGAGCTCTGGTAAGGCCTAGCAGCATGGCCTTCATCAACATGCTCGGCGCCAGCATCCTCCTCTCCAACAGCAGCCCTAGGCTGCAGACGCCTCAAAGACGCAGTAGTAGTGTTGGCCCAGTTTGGTTTGTCACGCAGACATATGGGGTCATGGCGATTCCAGCCATGGGCAAGGAACTCCTCACCAGGGAACATATTGTCCCAAGTCCTCGAGATCAGAAGAAACAGATATGGACCGTAGAATAGGCACCTTGCGGTTGAACACGGCAAACCGAAGCTCAATCCACATGATGTGTGAGATATCAAGTGGCTGAGTCTCGAGACACACGAGCCTCCTCGCAGATGAGCATCATATCCACCATATAGGCATGAACCTTGTCCTTGTCACCAATGCGGGGAACAAGGAGTTGCGGAAGATGCGGTACATGATATCCAAAAGGAGTTGAGCACCAAACCTATCTTGCCACTTGGAAGTGTCTTCTCAACATAGAACGGTGCAAGCCTGTCCTTGTTGGCAGAGTCGTGGTTGGCATGGGGACGAACACCCACGGGAGTCAAGCCCGTCATCAGGAACTTGGAGCAGATCCATGAACTCCTTCCGTGTAGCGATCGACTTGCGGCCATTTGTCATCCAGGTCATTCTCCTTTCCTCGTTGGGGTGAAAGTAGACAGAAGCAAAGAACCGACCAATGAGCTCAGGATCATAGTCAAGGTGAAAAGAGATGATATGCTCAATGCCAAACTGCTCCACCAAGTCCAGAGCCTCTCCAAAGTAGGCACGGAACTCCTCCTTCCTCAAGTGATGCATGTCAATCCACTTCACATCCACATAGGTATTCTCGCTTGTTCTTAATGACGCCCGGATAGATGTTGGTTTGATGCTTGTTCAGAACAGCTCACAGCCCTGACTGAGGAACGAGGGGTCACGTACGGATCCATGTTCCGGAGGCGGACGTAGTCAGAATGGGGCATCTCATCCATGCTCTTGGAGGGCTCCTTGACCTTGGTGGCAGTTGTCTTGACATGGCGCTTGGGGGCAGAAGAGGAGCCCTCTGGTGCGTCACCGGGGTTGCGCAGACGCTTGGAGCCGGTGTCACGGCTGGGATTGGACCGGCGAGAGCCACCACCTGAACCACACACGCAAAGCACCCAAAACGCAAGAAGATCAATGCAAAGGCCACGAAAAAGCACACAAAAAACATAGGGGACATATGAGAAAGTTGGCATGTGATAGGTGTGAGGCACGGTAGGACGCCACCGTCATGTACTAAAGCAAGAATATCGCTCCAGACGCGGTAGTACTGCATGGGTCACGGTAGTACCATGGCTGGAGCGGAAGTAAAGTCAGAGTCAAGACAGGCGCCGGTAGTAGTACCGCACCAGGGGCGGTAGTACCGGCGTAGTACTGCACGTAGGGCGGTAGTACCAAGGCCGCAGCGGATCCAACTACCGATTTGAATCTGAAAAGAACCGCGAAACAATGGCGGTGCTACGGTGATCAGATCTAGCGCATGATGACAGCAATACACATATAAATCCTATGCAATACTACACTCCTTCATCCTATTCTTGGCAGATTAGGCCTATCAATCTCAAGAACACACAAGCCTCCCCAAAACCTAGAAACGCCAAACACCAACAACAAGGAGAGGGAATTGGGGAAAAACACGGGTCCATAGCAAGAGCACGCGATGGAGAACGATCCCACCGGTCGGAATCACGGGAGGGCAGCCGGTGAAGGAGATCCGGCGAGACGCGCTCCGTTCTTGAGCAAGGAGAGAAGGAGGCGATGTGGGGAGAAGGTAACGAATGGGTATGGGGGAGTTGGAACTCCCCGCCTGGCCTTATCCTCGCCTCATGAACTGTCAAGGGTAGTACCGCGTCTCATCGCGGTAGTACCACTCGGGCGGAAGTTCCGCACCGAGGCGGTAGTACCGCTCGACCAGGCGGCAGTAAAAAATTACTATCGTGAGGTTGCGGTAGTACCGTGGCTGGCTGCGGTAGTACCGCAGCTGGCCGCGGTAGTACCGTGAATCTCAAGTCACCGCATGATTCAAAAACGAAAAAGGCCTTTGCAATGAATTTTTTTTGTTTTGTTTTTTTGTTCACACACAAGAAACCACAAACTCAACCGCAAACTAGAGGCAAAAGACAACAAGAAACCACCAAACGACAAGACCTCTCAAGGGGAGAGGGCGGTGGCCGAAGCCACCTATGTTTGAGTAGGATGGTATGGCACCGCCAAGAATTATCCTTGGGCCCATGACCAAAACTCGTCTTTGGAACACAAGTACCATCAAAATGGCTAATGTGAAAGAGGTGATCGACGACGCATAATGGGGAGGGAGAGTTCATTGAGAGAACAATACTCCCCTATGTCCATGCCTACACCTAAACTAGACAGCAAGTTGAGTGTGGTGGGGAGTGCACGGGCTCAAGTCACATTGCTCAAATCAATGATATTTAGCTCATGCCTTAACTTCATGAAATCTTGCTTCTTCTAAGGGCTTCGTGAATATATCCGCAAGGTTATCCTGATTGTTGACATACTTGAGCTCGATCTCTCCTCGCCTAATGTGATCCCGGATGAAGTGATACTGAATCTCGATGTGCTTCGCCTTGAAGTGTTGCACCGGGTTGAGAGAAATCTTGATGGCACTTTCATTATCACACCAAAGAGGCACTTTTTCACAAATGACACCGTACTCCTTTAAAGTTTGCCTCATCCATAGGAGTTGAGCACAACAACTACCGGCCGCCACATATTCCGCTTGGTGGACGAGAGAGACACACAACTTTGCTTCTTGGAAGACCAACTTACCAAGGAGCAACCAAGAAATTGGCACCCTCCTAAGTGGACTTCCTATCCACTTTGTCTCCCGCCCAATCGGAATCCGTAAATCCTTCAAGCTTGAAGTTTGCTCCTCTTGGGTACCATAAGCCAAAGTTTGGGGTATGAGCCAAATATCGAAAGATTCGCTTGACCGCCACAAAATGACTTTCCTTTGGTGCGGCTTGAAACCGTGCACACATTCCCACACTCAACATGATATCCGGTCTAGATGCACAAAGGTAAAGCAAGGATCCAATCATGGAGCGATATACCTTTTGATCCACCGCTTTACCATTGGGATCAATGTCAAGTTGGCACTTGGTGGGCATTGGTGTAGTAGCCGGCTTGACATCACTTAGCTTGAATCTTTTGAGCATGTCTTGAGTGTATTTGGCTTGGTTGATGAAGGTTCCTTCTCTTCTTGGTTTGATATCGAAACCAAGAAAGAACTTCAACTCTCCCATCGAAGACATCTTGAACTTGGAGGTCATGAGAGCGGCAAATTCCTCATTGAAAGCTTTGTTAGGAGAACCAAAGATAATATCATCAACATATAGTTGGCATACAAACAACTCCCCATTGACCTTCTTAGTAAAAAGAGTGGGATCGATTTGCCCCACTTCAAAACCACGATCTTGTAACAACTCGGTAAGGTGGTCATACCAAGCACGTGGGGCTTGTTTAAGTCCATAGAGTGCCTTATCGAGTTGATATACATGATCCGGGAAGTAGGGGTCCTCGAACCCGGGGGGTTGCTTGACATAGACCAACTCATTAATGGGACCATTAAGAAAAGCACTTTTTACGTCCATTTGTTGCAACTTAAAGTTGTGATGGGAAGCATAAGCAATCAACAAACGAATGGATTCAAGACGAGCAACGGGAGCAAAGGTTTCACCGTAGTCGATACCCTCGACTTGGGAGTAGCCTTGTGCTACCAATCTTGCCTTGTTGTAATGATGTTCCCATGAGCATCTTGCTTGTTCTTGAAAATCCACTTGGTTCCAATGACGTTGTGGTTCTCCGATGGCCTTGGCACCAATCTCCACACCTTGTTGTACTCAAAGTTGTTGAGTTCTTCATGCATGGCATTTAGCCAATCCGAGTCTTCTAGCGCCTCATAGACCTTTTGAGGTTCAACACAAGAGACAAACGCGTGATGTTCACAATAGTTTGCCAATTGTCTCACGAGTGCTTACCCCTTTTCTTAGGCTTCCAACCACATTCTCCATGAGATGGCCTTTGGTAGTGAGTTTGGAAGCAATCTTGGCGGCACGACTCTCTAAATCCTCCTCGAAGTGCGATGAGGAGAGGTCACTTGATCATCTTGGCGCCGTCTTGAGCATGACCTTCATCTTGAGCATGCTCGGGGAAGAGAACTTCGACCTTGGGCATCATTTAAGGTGATATCATCATCTTGAGCACGATCTTGCCCTTGGTCTTGTTCGTGAGGTTGAGGGCCTTCACTTTGTTCTTCGGAAGCGTGTGGGCTTTGGGTTGGTGATGGCTCCACTTGAGTGAAGCATTGTCCTTCTCCTTCGGCCACAAGGGGTTCCTCAATGGGTAGGATAAAGCCAACTCCCATTCTTCTTATGGCTTGGGGAGGAATTTCATCACCTACATCACAAGTGCCACTTTGCTCCACTTGGGAGCCGTTATTCTCATCAAACTCCACGTTACACGTCTCCTCAATAAGTCCCGTGGATTTATTGAGGACACGGTAAGCATGAGAGTT
The DNA here is from genome assembly GCA_021605145.1 of Aegilops bicornis. Lineage (NCBI taxonomy): Eukaryota > Viridiplantae > Streptophyta > Magnoliopsida > Poales > Poaceae > Aegilops > Aegilops bicornis. Next base: position 25,244,071 of record CM038671.1, read on the forward strand.
TGTAGCATAACCAACAAATATGCCCTCATGAGCTCTAGTTTCAAATTTAGACAAGCGAACACCTTTCTTGAGAATGAAACACTTACACCCGAACACCCGGAAGTACTTGAGGTTGGGCTTGTTGCGGTGAGTATCTCATAAGGAGTCTTGTTCAAGCCTTTGCGGAGATAAAGCCGATTGGATGCATGACAAGCGGTGTTGATGGCTTCGCCCAAAAGTTGTATGGAGACTTGAACTCCGCCATCATGGTCCTTGCCGCATCCATCAACGTCCGGTTCTTTCTCTCCGCCACACCATTTTGTTGAGGGTATATGGTGCGAATATTGATGCGTGATCCCTCATCACTAAGAAACTCATCCAAGGTGTAGTTCTTGAACTTCGGTCTGTTGTCACTTCTTATAGTCAAGATCTTTGCATTATGTTGACGTTGAGCTTCATTTGCAAAGTCGATGACGGTTTGTTGGGTCTCACTCTTCCTCTTGAAGAAATATACCCAAGTGTATCTCGAATAGTCATCCACGATCACCAAGCAATACTTTCTTCCTCCAAGACTATCAAATGATGGTGGCCCAAAGAGATCCATGTGAAGGAGCTCCAAGGGTCTCTTTGAGTATATGATAGTCGTGGGAGGGTGAGCCTTCTCATGAAGCTTTCCTTCAATACAAGCAATCGCAAGCACGGTCTTTGGCAGAACTAACATTCGTTAGTCCACGGACATGGTCCCCCTTGAGAAGACTTTGCAAAGATCTCATATTGACATTGGCAAAACGGCGATGCCAAAGCCATCCCACGCCAACTTTAGCCATTAGGCATGTCGCGGTCTTAGTGGGTCGCTCCGAAAAGTTAATCACATAGAGACCGTTTTCGACATGCCCAACAAAGGCTACTTTAAGAGTCTTGCTCCACAAGAGGGCCACGGTATCAATGTCTAAGAAAGTAGCATAACCCATGACTGCAAGTTGACGAACGTAAAGCAAATTGTATGCAAGGGACTCAACAAGCATGACTTTCTCGATCGTAAGATCATGAGAAATGACAACCTTGCCGAGACCCAATACCTTAGAATGTGATGCATCACCCCACTCGACATCGGTGGGCATAGATGGAATCTCTTGCACGTCCACCACCATGTCCTTGCTCCCGGTCATATGATTTGTTGCTCCACTATCGAGCAACCATGATCCCCACCCAAGCAAACCCTACAAGAGATCAATGCTTGGTTTTAGGTACCCATTTGGTAATGGGTCCTTTGATGTTAGTAACGAGGGTCTTAGGAACCCAAATAGACCATTCAATGTACTCATAAGAAGAACCAACAAATTTAGCATAAACATGCCCATCACTAGCACGGCACAACACATAAGAGGGGTTAAAGTCGCCGGCTATGTTCATGGGGATGACGTTGTCCTTCTTGACATTGCCACCCTTTGCACGGTTCTTCTTCTTCTTCTTGAAGCACCCTCTCTCCTCCCTCACAAAAGTTTGCTTGAGAGGGGAGGTTGCTTGGTCTTGTCATTCTTCTTCTTGCTCTTGGGCTTGGGCGCGAACCCAATCCCTCCTTGGCTACAACTTCCTTTTGATTACTCAAAAGGTCGTTAAGGTTCTTCTCACCTTGAATGCATGTGACAAGGCCCTTTTCAAGTTGCTCCTTCAACTTAGCATTCTCCTCAACAAGATGCACATGCTCACAACAAGCACTACAAGGATTCCGGTCTATTGCAACAAAATTTATTGCTACAACTACGTTTCGTTGCAATAAAATGCAATATTACCACAAATTCTCCGGTTGTGGTAATAGGCCGCACATATTGCCATAACTTAGTTTGGTCGCGATAAATACTAACTTTGTTGCAATAGAGGCCTCATATTGCAACAAACTGTATCGGCGTTGCAATATGGTAGAGGTATTGCGACAAACAAATTCCGTTGCGCGAGGGCAGTCATTTTGTTGTAATAGAGGCTAGGTATTTCAACAACATAACTATTCGCGGCAATATTCAGAAAGATATTGCAACATCGGCATGACGTTGCATTAGTTACAAATATTGTTGCAAAAAATGGCTAACTATTGCAACAAACTGCATTGGCGTTGCAATATGGTAGCAATATTGCGACAAACAAATTCCGTTGCGCGAGGCAACCATTTTGTTGTAATGGAGACTATGTATTTCAAAATAATAACTATTTGTGGTAATATTCAGAAAGATAATGCAACATCGGTGTGACGTTGCATTAGTTACAAGTAGAACCATGGAAAAAGATATTATTCAAATTTATAGGTATTAAGTTATGATTTTTGCAAGCTTTAAGGAGTAATTAAAATATATTTTAATTGCACCAATTTCAGTTAACCAAAACAATGGAAAAGGTTTATAAATGGATAGAACACACTTTCTTGATAGGAATACACATTTAATTTGTTAAATTTGGATTCGAAATGGCCAAGTTGTTCTCATTTTAAAACTAGGGTGCTTTCTGCCAAAACAGGGACTTGTCAGATGGAAATAAAAAATAGAGGGTCCCTGGTATGAAAATTGCCAAATCCAGATCTAGAGCTGAATCTGACCGAGGACTTCTATAGCCGCTAGCCGCAGACCAAGGGCCCGGCCTTGCCGGGCTGGTGGCTGGTGTAATCCACGATGACCTCCAGGGGCGATGACAGGTGGGGTCGGCCACCGTATAGTAACCCAAAAAAATGTGGATGCTTTCGCCTGGGCAGGGATTGATCGCTTGTCCTCAGTGTTGAGGATCAGGGTTCAGACCAATAGGCTGTGCAAATGTTGGTGATAGTGGAGCGGTCTCAGAGTAAATATCTGGTACGCAGCGAGGTTATGTGGCACGGCAAACCTCGCCGTCGCCCGAATATATAGTGGAAACGTGCAGCGACTATTTTTCGCTTTAAGCGATTTCACGGGATGCTCTCGCTGAAGGTTTTTCATCTCCCCAGTTCGTATTGGGCTGGCCCATTTGTGCGTGTAGTAAGTAAGAAAAAGAGCGAGTTAAAGGAAAAAAATCAGGTTTCGTTCCCTGGTGTCCGACGGCAACGGCGGATTCTGTTACCACTACGACAACCTCATTTTACTGGCATTTTGGAGGTGCGCTCTCTACTTGAGGCGACTAGAGCCGGCTTTCTTTGAGTTTTTGTTTCTTTTTTTGTTATCCTTTTCTTTCTTCTTCTCCATTTTTTCATTTTTGTTTGCACTTTGTTTCTTCGTCCTTTTCATTTCTGTTTTCTTTTGTTTACTTTATTTTTCGTTTTCTTTGTTCTTTTGGTTATTATTCTACATATTTTGTTTACGTCAACAACATTTTTCTAATACACATCCAACATTTTTTCAGTACATGTTCAATATTTTTATATACATGATCAACATGTTTTCAAATACTCATTCACCATTTTTCAAATACTTGTTCAACATTTTTCAAACACTAATTCAACATTTTTATATACATGACCACCTTTTTTCAAATACTTGTTCAATATTTTATTCAAATATTTTTTCAACAATTTTCAAACACTTATTCAACATTTTTATATACATGATCACCCTTTTTCAAATGCCTGTTCAAGATTTTATTCAAATTCTTTTTCAACATTTTTTAAATATTTATTCAACATTTTTATATACATGGTCAACATTTTCTTAAATACATGTTCAACCTTTTTAAAAATTCTTGTCTAACATTTTAAAAGTAATTATTCAACATTTTTATATACATGATCAACATTTTCTTAAATTATTGTTCAACTTTCTTTTAAATGCTTGTTCAACATTGTTTTCAAATAATTGTTCAATATTTTCGTATACTCGCTCAACATTTTGTAATGCTTATTTGACATTTTTCATATAGTAGTTCAACATTTTTAATACTTATTCAATATTTTCAAATACTTGTTCAACATTTTCCAAATTCTTTTTAATATCTTATTCAACAATTTTGAAATACGTGTTCAACACTTTTTTAAATGTGTTTTTAATATATATATTTAAAGTATTTTAAAGTATAAACAAAAAGAAAAAAGAAAAGACGTGAATAGAAACGAAACAGAAAACAGGCAGGTGCTTCCCGCGCGTGGGCTGGTCCTTGTGCTGGCTCGCTTTAGCGAGTCGGGACATCGCGATGCCCGTGGGAAACTGGAGCGTCCGATCATCGCAGCTTCGCTGAAGCGATGCGCGAACAAAAATTATCACGCGGTAGGCAAAAGTTCGAAACAAAAAGAAGCAAATGCATGGGATCGAACACCCGACCACACGCAGGATTCTAGCGAGGCTAGCCAGACAAGCTAGCGTGGTTGAACGTTACAAACGCAGCGGAAACATTAAAGTACAAATGTACAGCGGCAAATCCTTAAAAATTGCATTCAACATTTTTATGATATACGTTGAAAAAAATTTAAAATACAGTTAAATTTTTGCAAAACATACTGAACAAAAAAATTACTCAAAATGAACATTTTATAGTATACGTTGAACAAGGTCTTAATATACTATGGACAAAATTTTAATACACAATACATTTTCTAACATACGTTTAAATTTTTTATAATCTATGATGAACATTTTTGTAATACATTATGAACATTTTTATAATACAAGGTGAACTATTTCATGGTATACAATGAACCTTTTCTTAATACGATGATTTTTTTTTGTAATACTTGGTGATCTCTTTATATAATATGCAATAAAGAGAAGAAGAACAGAAACAGAAAGTAAAAGAGGAAACGTAAAAGAAAAAACCCAAGAAACAAGGAAACAGCACCAAACCTAATCGTAAGTGGGCCGGCCCATGTGGTGACTCTCTTCAGCGAAGGGTCATCCTTTTGACGCTTGCAGGCGTCAAATAGGATCTGCCGGTTTACAAGGAGCCCGCGGCCGCACCTGGTGGGCCGGCCCAGGAACAGGAAGCAAATCTGTAGCTTGGAAAAAGCCGAAAACATTTACTACCATGAGGATTTGATCTTCGGCTATTCTGTTAGGGCGCACGTTGCTTAACCACTTGAGCTAATAGCACCTAATGATAGATTACAACTCAAGATCTTTACGTACTTCTGTAGCCGCGCTATTTACTGCACATACATTTTTGAAAAGCGTCACTTTTTGGAAAAAATATGAAGAAAAATTCAAAGTTCACAGATATTAGAAAATCATTAATTATAAAAACTTTAAGTATTCAAAATAAAGTTCACGAATTAGAAAAAAGTTCATTGGTTTCAAAAAAGTTCATTGAATATGAATACAGAAGTTTATCAATTTTCAGAAAAAGTTCACCGATTTTAAAAAAAACACAAATTAAAAAATGACCCTAATTCAAAATTGTTTTAAAAAAGATCATAAAATATCAAACAAATTTCATCGAATTTGGAAAAAGTTCATCAAATTAAAATAAGTTTATTTTGGAAAAAAGTTCATTTTTCCTAAATGTGCGGATTCCTTTCAAATTCATGTACTATTTTTCAAAACCGATGAACCTTGTTTTCAAAACCCTTGAACTCTTACTCAATTCGTGAACCTTTTTTCAAAATTGACAATCTTTTTTCTAATTTTTTAAATTTTAAAAAAATCAATGAACTTTTTTTCAAAATGAATGAAAATTTTCAAATTGATTAGTTTTTTTCTTAATTTCGAAGAAATGTTTTCAAATTAGATGATTTTTTTAAATTAAACTACAACAGTAGCATCAATTATACCAGTAGAACTAGATATAGCAACTAGACCATGAGATTCCAACAAGGACGGCGTGGCGAGGCTCTTCGCCCCTCGCACGTGGATCCGGCGCGGGACGGTTTGACGGGCAAGGGCGTGGCGATCACGGAGGGTCGCGCAACGCCGCCCGGCTTCCTAGCAGCTACGTTTGGAGGCGGGTGGCCTAATGTGGCCTCCGATGGTGGGGTGTCTTTGGGTCTTGGTGGCGACGGCGATCTCACCAGATCTGTGGTCCCAAGCACTGTGTGGCGCTCATGGATGACGACAGGAGGGATCCTAGACGCCTCACAACACCTGCCGCTCGCTCCTCCCTCCCCATCGCTGCTAGAGGGCGTGACGGATGAAGCTGGCGAGCAGCGGCAGCGGCAGTGCTCCGTCGCTCCCTCGTGCGTGGATCCGATGGAGGACGGATCTGACGGGCAAGGGCACAAATATTTGACATATATCCCAAGTTTGAATTTTTTTCATGGCAACTACGGAGTAAACAAAGATTCACAGATGTAGATCAATGATGAAAGAACACGTTCCTAACACAAAAGATCTCAAAACATAATTGGTTTGGTTGTTAATTTACATAGCTGAATCTTTATGGTTTTCGTTGAAACAAAAATGACATGATTATGTTGGACCTACTCTGGCGCGGAACCCTGCACGGACTGTCCGGTAAGATGAAAGATGTTGAGATCACCCCATCTCAACATCAAAATGTGAGATCGAGACTGACATAGATCGATCGCCTCATCAAACCATCCCATTTGTACTTGTGTTTCAAGGCAAGAGTAATAATCTAGTAGTTTTAAAGTGAGGTCACATGAGGTTTATGTGAGTTGTAGTTTAAAACTGGCCAAGTTTTTGCTGCTTTCTAAAATGACTTTCAAAATTGTAGTGCAAACATGGTTGTACATGCAACCGGGTCGTCCGGCGACAACACGCTAGCACCGGTCGCGACCCCTAGTTCCATGTGACAGCCACCCCTACCAGGCTGCAGCTCGCGCCGTCCTGACTTGAAAACACTCTATGACAACAACAATGCAAAATATGGTATCCTCTAAACATATGATGCCATGGATTGGTCATGTCGAACTACTTATACGCTAGAGACACTACACCACGACACTATAATAACAACATGCATCTGTTGGTATAAGTGTACTGGCGATACTCCTTTTGTCTCAATCTATACCGGCACACGGATTATCACTGTTATGCAGTCTTATGACACATTATCTGTCGCCAAAGCTTCAACAAAGCATCGACCTAATTTCTGTCGACAATTACAACCTTCGCTGATAGACTGTGTGTTGTTGATTCGTAGGGGACATATACACCCTATATGGATTTTTTAGTAATTCAATAAAAATTCAAAAAATTCTGAAAATATTTTTGAAATAAACTTGACCTCACTTTGTATATGTGAGAAAATTTTCACAAAAGAAAATCTCTCTTTGACTTCTGCTCAAAAAAGAAAATTTTTTGGCCAATATAGTATGAATAGTGACCTACAATAGCAAATAAATTTTGTCTTTTTCGTTATGAAGTCAACGTTGGTTATTTTTTCTTGGAAAAATATATACTAGTGCAAAAGTAAGTCAATTTTATTCTAAAAAAACTTTTGAACTATTTTGACTTTTTTAATTATTAAAAAAATATTCATATAGTATGTATATACAACCAGCAACCAAAGTGTATTTCCCGCCGTGGACGCGCTACGTGAAAAGGCCGAATTGCACACTAAAGGCCTATCAATCTCACATCCCCCCCCTCTCTCTCTCTCACGCGCCGCCCACACACAACACACATTTAAACCTAACCTGCTCAGCATCACACCCGACCAAGGCCGCCACCCCGACTGCACGGGCAGAACCAGCCGGGCCGTCCTCACCACCACTGACCCCGGTCTCTCCTTCGCTTAGCCATGAGTAGCGAAGCGCCCGTCCATGACGGAGGAGCATCGTCCGCCACCGAGGAGCAGCAGCGCCATCCGCCGCCAAGGATCCTCAGCTGGGAAGCAGCAGGACTGTCCGCCCGAGGATCCGCGCCCCGATCGGCCGAGGAGCCGCCCGCCATTCCTCTTCCAACATAGGCAACGCTTGTCCCGGTTGACTCAGTTACATTCGGCACCTCCTCCAGATCTTAACTGGTAGGATGCAAAAATTTCGATGTGCTGGCTACATATCCGATTATATCTGTTCATGCCTGTGATTTTTCTTCACGAGCTTTTCATATTTAGAACTTCATATACCAGAGATGCAAATTTGCAGAAACTGTAATGTAGATACAAGATGGTCCTGGAGAAAGACCAAACTGCATAATATATAGGTTATTCTGTATATTTCCTAGTTTCAGTGAGCCATCTGAATCTCTTAAAAGCGTTTCAGTGTGCCTATGAGAGTAGAATCACATAATGTTTCATAGTACAATGTTCAATGTATTTGTGGGCATCAAGCTGTGAGTAATATATTTGATCACGTTTCAACTCTGTATGTGCAATAAGACTAGCTAAGAGAGAAAATTACATTTCCTGCTAAATGATCATCACTTATACATGACTTTTTGAAGCTGGGGGTGTATGGAATCAGATGGTAGACAAATTCATTCTGCAAATTGACTATTATTCAGAATGGTGCCGTGCTTTGATTTTGTCCTATCCTAGTCCAACTTACCTAGCATAGCAGCAGCTGCCTACATGATGGGGGCCCCTGAACATACCTGCGCTGTTTATCTGTAAAATCTGGTTCAACTTTTGCTGCTGTATTTAGCTTGCTTGTCTCACATGCATGTTTCTTGAGTTCGAGTGACAAAGTAAAACTGATTTGATTTTATTGGAGGTTCCCAACATAGTTTTTTCCTTTTTTCATAATTTTTTGTTAAACTGATTTGATTTTATGCCCGCTTTACGCTCAGATTCTGATATTGCCTACACCAGGGCACAATGATGAATTCTAGGAAGGATGCTCATGGTACACAACATCCTTACTTCATATTCACCTATCTGAATGCTGTACAACATCAATGCTTTGTTAATGCTAAGTCCCTTGATTGATTTTGTGTGCAGGAAGGAAAGGCTATGTTGTCTTAACAAGGATGAAAAGTATAACAACATACACAAACGAACATGGACAACCCAGATCTGGTAAATTGTTTATGTCATTTAAGTTGTCTCTAGCATTTGCTATAATGCATAAAATCCTGGTATGGGTTAAATTGCTAAACCTTCAAAACTGCTCATTCGAGTGAGGACGTGGTCGGACATTCACCCTACCATCCATAGACTCATTGTTGCTCATATCATAGTGCATACAACCTTTTTCACATGTGTTATCTTATTTTACCATGGATAATGCATTGCTTATGTATATTCATTTGTTGTCTGCTTTACAGGACATATGGGATCTGGAAGATACACCAAAAACAGAAGAAAAAGTTCTCAAAATTGCGAAAGAAGCGATATAGAGGCGGCGATCAACTGTAAGCTCCACTTCAAGGCATACAAAACAGATGCAGCTATATTGGCTAATCTGCGGAAGATTTACAATCAGAATAGTGGGAATGGATGATTGACTACTTTGTCATTGATTCATAATTTCAGGTTATCTCTAAGATCACTCTTTGTCTACTATGTGTTAAGGTGAAATTGCTTTTCTGACTGGTTATATTTGGTTTCGATGAATTGATAGGAACGCAGCCGAAAGAACACTGGTAATGGTAAGAAATAGAAGACAACATACATAATTGGATCAAAAACTTACTCGCAACTAAGTTTTGAGAAGGTATGGGTGTAACTAAATATGTATGCCTCGCTGTTAACTATGGTTTCATGTTTCAAGCATCTCATTGCTATATTACTTGCAGAGAAACTCGGAAACTGGAGAAGAGACGGATTGGATTGCTCTGTGGGAACACACCCACACAAAGAATGGAACATGGTCTAACAGAGTCCCAGGATGTCTATGGGAGTACACTGACTTTTAGTTATTCTAGTTATTTAATGATGTGCATTCAGCATGCTTCTTCATCAGCTGGGATTATTAATGCGTTGGATCATGTTATTCTTGTTTCATCTTTTATAGTGTCAATATTGATGCTGCACCTATAATTGTTCTTTCCGTTTTTAGGACAAAGCATGTCAAGAAGTTGAAAATAAAGAAACTGAAACTCATGGTCCACTTTCAAGCGAGCATGTCATTTGCCTTCATAATTAGCTAGCTGCTTCTTTTCTTTCACCATGCATTGTTGTTGCATCGAGTTACAACTTAAACAAAATGAATATGTGCTAGCTAAGGACATGAACTTAACAACTATAGATCGAGTCACAACTTAAATCAGTAGCGGAAGCTTTTAGTACATGTACTTGTGCATATGCTTTAGACATTTACACTTGTAAAGCTGTTTGGATCCTTCAGTTGCATGCTTGCTGACGCAGTATTACTCTAGTTAGTCTAGCAACAATTCTTTTTAACAATGGGGCTGGAATAATTGTATGGCGTATGTTATGTTTGACTCATTAACTAGAACTATTTTTTTATTTCTTGATTGCAGGATCCAAAGAACTAGCTCGACTGGACTCTAGATCACAGACAATTTAGTCTTGGCACTTAATTAGGATGGCTAAACTACATTTGAGTCTCATTTGATGGATATTTGCTATGAGAATTATGAATTTTATGAATCTACATATTATAATGTATGGTTTTGAATATTGTAATTAAATGCTTGTATTTTTTTAGGTTGCAATAGGCTATTGCCACAACCCACTTTTGGTTGCCACATGTTAGCACCACGAAAATTTAAATTGTCGCAATAGTTTCTCGCTACAAACATTTCACCCGTTGTGATACCTATTTATCACCACCAAAATTAGTATGTTGCAATTTCCTGTTACGACGACTAGAATATTTGTTGCCATAAGTTAATGCCACAAGTGTAACTGTTTGTGGCAAAATGCCTAATGCCATGAAAACAAGGATTGTTGTTATAGTTTATTGCCACAATTGACTATTGCCACGGAAGAGTATGCACCACGAAACGAGCGTCGTTGGCATAGGTTGTTGCCACAAAAGTCTATTGCCACGAGCTATTAGTCGCCATGATTCGTTACATGTTGCATTAAAGCTATCTCCACAAAGCAAATTGTGGCATCAGGTGATTGTTGCCATGGGAAAACATGTGGCGACTTCCCACATGGTTGTTGTAATATAACACTTTATTGTCACGATTGTTTTTTGTGGCAATAAGCTATTACCATGTGTCCAGTCGCAACGGCTGCCAACGAATATTGTTTCGTGGCAATAGGTACTTATCGCCACGAATCGGCATGTATTGCGACGAACAATTTTGTTGCAATAGACCCGGATCGTTGTAGTGAAGGGTTAGTAGCATTTGCATTATCAATCAATATCATATGAGGAAAGGTGGCTTTCTCCTTGGTTAGCTTCACTTGGAGTTGATCATGAGACTCTTTGATACTAGCATGAGCACCCTTCAAGACTTTGTGAGCCTTGTCGAGGTGTCAAAGTCCTCGTTGAGTCTAGCAAGATCAACTCCAAGCTTTGCCTTCTCGGAACTAACCACACGAGACACAACAAGAGCATGATCAAGGTCTTTCTTTAATTTAAGCGTGATCATCGTTGTGTGACTCCTCAAGAGCCAAACGAAGACCACGCTCTTCCTCAAGAGCATTGGAAAGATCCGAAATCTCATCGGCATAGTCACGACTATGCCCTTCCATCTTAGAAATGGTTTCTTCATGAGTCTCGATCATGACATTGGCTTCACCAAGTTGTTCCAAGAGAGCAACGAAGTGCATCTTGGATTTCCCTTTGAGTTTACTCATAAAGATCTCAAATTCATTTTCCTCTACACTAGTCCCCTCATGTTCATCAATGCAATCCGTCAAAGAAGAATGATTGATGATGGTAGTTTTGATGTTGAGGGTTACCTTATTGGTGGCTTTAGCCATGAGGCACTTGGCGGTGATGCTTTCATTGGGTGAACCGAAGAGAGACACTGAGGAGTCATTGCAATGGCCACGGAGGCCATGGCAACCGGTTCACCATCCTCCTCATCATCATCATCCTCATTGTACTCTTCTTGGACCACCAAAGCTTTGTGAGGAGTCTTCTTTGGGAAGTTGCTCTTGTTGGGAAAAGACTTGGCCTTGTCCTTACGGATGAGCTTGCCACCATTATCTTCCCTCTTCTCATATGGACACTCCGCAACAAAGTGACTCACATTTCCACAATTGAAACACGTCCTCACTCGTTGCTTTCCCTTAGAGCCACTTGAATTGCTCTTGTTGAAGTTGGGCCTTGAGTTCTTCTTGCTCCAAAATTGTCTTGAAGCAAGGGCCATGTGTTCATGATAATCATACTTAGTATCTTGAGGTTGCTCTCTTCTTCTTCCTCCTCTCCATCTTCTTCGACACAAATCTTGGCCTTCAAAGCGAGGTTGGGCTTCTTTGCTCTTTGAGAGCAAAGCACCGCATTGTCGGCGGTCTTGTCCAATATGCTCATAGCCACAAACTCATCCAACACATCACTTGAGGACAAGGTGTGGAAGTCCGATTCGTTGACGGATGACGGAGGACATGGCTTTGTGGTAGGGCATCATTGCCTTGCGAAATTTGCGCTTGATCCAGTTGTCATCTGTGTCCTTACTTCCATGATCCCGGAGGAGGACGGCAAGCTTGGTTACTCTCTCGATAGAGCTCACGAGGTTCTTCTTCTTCCTTCATTGCAAACTCATCGGCTTCATCTTGGACCACTTCATAATTGGAGCGTTGAATGCTTGCGCTTCCTCGATACATGGAAACCACCTTGAGCCAAGCATCTTTGGCACGGGTGTAAGGCGGAGATGAGGGAGGTCTTCGGAAGGATTGCTTCTTGGATGATGAAGAGAGCATTCTCATTGAATTGATGGTCCACGACCTCTCTAGGAGAGAAATTGCTCGGATCATGCGGATAGAAACCTTCTTCAATGATTCTCCAAAGGTTAGTGTTCACATGATTTAAATGACGCTTAAAACGATAAACCCAAGAATCAAAATCCTCCTTTTTATCAATCTTAGGTGGTGGACCGGGATGATTCAAATGAGTGGAAGGAGTCGGTCCACCATAAACGGGAGGTTGCACATGGGCGAAGATGCCGGTGCCATTCTTACCACTAGACCAGGGGGCTTTCTCACTAGTAGCTTCCCCCTTATCGGAGTTAGCATCCGCTCCCGTGTTGGCGGTATCACCCACTTTCACGGGTGCGGTGGAAAGTTTAAGCCCTTCTAGGAATTCCTTAAACATGTCCTTGACCTCGCTCGTCATGGAATTTTTCAATGTGTCCAACGCCACATTGAATTCCTCACGAGAGATCGAGGTACTCCCATCTCCGTAGATGATGTCGGATTCGCACGAGTGCTCCCCACATCATCTACGACGTCAACTCATACTCTACGGACGGTGAAGTCCTTAAAAGAGACGAGGCTCGATACAAATTGAAAGGATCGATATGTTTGACTAGAGGGGGGGGGGGTGAATAGGCAACTAACAATTTTAAGCTTTTCTTTACCAATTTAAACTTTGCAATAATAAAGGTTGTCTAGATGTGCAACTAGGTGGACAACCTATATGATGCAACAACAACACACGCACACGAGCAAGCAAGGATAAGAACACAAATAAGCTTGCATAAGTAAAGGGATAAGATAACCAAGAGTGGAGCCGGTGGAGACGAGGATGTGTTACCGAAGTTCCTTCCTTTTGAGGGGAAGTACGTCTCTGTTAGAGCGTGGTGGAGGCACAATGCTCCCCAAGAAGCCACAAGGGCCACCGTAATCTCCTCACGCCCTCGCACAATGCAAGAGCCGTGATTCCACTATTGGTGCCCTTGAAGGCGGCGACCGAACCTTTACAAACAAGGTTGGGGCAATCTCCACAACAATTGGAGGCTCCCAACAACACCACGAAGCTTCACCACAATGGAATATGGCTCCACGGTGACCTCAACCGTCTAGGATGCTCAAACACCCAAGAGTAACAAGATCCGCAAGGGATAAGTGGGGGAATCAAATATCTTGTGGTGGAAGTGTAGATCGGGCCCTTGTCAGCCAATCCCGAGCAAATCAACAAGTTTGATTGGCTAGGGAGAGAGATCGGGCCAAAATGGAGCTTGGAGCAACAATGGAGCTTAGAGAGAAGAGGTAGTCAACTAGAGGTTGAAGAAGCCCTTATATAGTCGTGGAAAAATCCAACCGTTATCCACTTAGTCAGCTCATGAAGCGCGGTACTACCGCTCGGTAGCGGTACTACCGTGAGGTCAAGACGGTACTACCGTGGTGGACCACGGTACTATCAAGAAGCAAGACAGGCGGAACTAGCCTGACTAGGGCAGTACTACCGCTCGCGGTACTACCGCTCCCCTTACGGTACTACCGCAAAGGCGAAGTCACGACCTGAAAAGGGCGCGGACGAAATAAATTACATCCGTGCCAACTTCCGCTGAATCTGCGGTAGTGCGGAAATCCGACGCGGTACTACCGCTCCTCAGGAGCGGTACTACCGTAGCGCGTGCCTACTACCGTGATTCTACGGTACTTGGTAGGAGCTCCACGGTACTACGGCTCATGGGAGCAGTACTACCGTGGGCCCCCGCGGTACTACCGCGTCGGACGAGCAGTACTACCGTGGTGGGCGCGGATGTAAAAAATTACATCCGCCCCTACTACCGCACCGGAGCGGCACTAGGCCTGGGAGCCGCGGTACTACCGCTCCTGGGGAGCGGTACTACCGTGGCACCCCGCGGTACTACCGCGTGTTCCTGCGGTACTACCGCAAGTACATAGGCAAATGTCAGATTTCCGCATAACCAAGATAACGAAGGGAAGCTCCAAAGTGCAGGGAAAGGAGGGACAAGTGTACGTGTTGATTCCGCCCTAACCTTTCCGACGCGGACCCCCTCTTAATAGTACGGCTCTCCTACGACTCAAATCCACCAAAAGGAAACGTAGGACGACACCGTCTTCAATAGTCTCCGGGGGGCACCGAATCGTCTTGAGCCTAGAGATGAACCATCAGAGGAACTCAAAGCATACGATTAGTCCGCAAAAGTATCGTCATCAATCACCAAAACACTTACGGGATAAATATGCCCTTACAACAAGTGGTGAACAGACTGCCACATTGGAAGGGCGCGACCTTGCCCAAGAACAGTAGCCTAATCCTCATACAGCTGGTGCTATGCTCCATCCCTTTGCATACCATGCTCGTGCTCAAGCTACCGCCTGCAACTACCAAGGCCATTGAAAAAAAAATCTTTAGAGGATTCCTGTGGTGTGGCAAAAGTGAGGCCCACAACGGCCAATGTGCAGTGGCGTGGAAAATCGGTTTGCACACCGAAGTGGGCAAGTGGACTTGGTATCCCTGATCTGGCCTGGTTAAACTCTGCTCTACAAGATAGATAGCCATGGCTGCAACAGACGGATTGTCTGAGGCCTTGGGCTGATTTTGAGATCCCAATCCCGGAGGAGGCGCGACAAATTTTCCAGTCAGCTGCGGTCACACAATTGGCGACGGCCGAGATGCCCATTTTTGGGAAGACCGATGGCTGCAAGGCCAGAGAATGCAAGAGATCATGACTAACCTGTATAAGCGTGTACGTAAGAGAGTGAGAACGACCAGATCGGTTCATGATGCTCTGATGGAGGGGGCCTGGGCCACTGATGTTGGGTCGGATATTGATCACCTGGCTCTTATCGAAGTGTTCACTCTTTTGGAGCGGACGGAGCATGTCCAGCTGCGGCAGGGAGTGGACGATGTGACTGCTTGGGCATGGGAAGATAATGGAGTATACTCGGCTTGTTCAGCTTATGCAGCAAAGTTCTGGCGCCAGGAGGACTCAAGAAAATGCAAAACTTGTTGATAATTCAAACAACTAATTGGCATGAAGACTTGAATTGGTCATACAAGCCATTGGAAAAAATTGAGGTCTAGAAAAACAACATGCTTTCAAACAAAACCTTACGGTCTATTAATGTGCTTTCAAAATTGTGTTTGTTCTTTTTAGAAAATATTCGTGTTTTGACATTTTGAGCAATTTTGAAAGACAAGAACATTTTAAATAGAATAGTGTTCGAAAATTCAACAACTTTTCGACCAACTTGAACAATTTTTGAAAACTCTCCTCATGGCGGACCCGAACTTGATATATTGTGTGACAAAACTGTGTGCGAGTTAAAACATAAATAAAAAGTCATCAGACATTAATGATTTTTTGTGGGGAATCTAACATGTCAGTAGGAAACTTTGCTAGTTCGGAACCGGCGAAGGCTCCTAGTGCCACTCCAGATAAGGCACATGAGTTCAATGAAGACCGATGCTTGTCATTGTTTCAAACAAAAAAACCGATGCTTGTCGTACTTGCGTAATAAAGTTATTTAAGGTGGTCAACAACCCGTTTGGCGTCGCGAGGCCGACGTCGCTCTTTGATCGCGCGACGAACCTGCGCATTACTGGGTCGGTTGACTGCATCGGGTTAGTGGGCCGACCCACACAGCACACCACGACGGGCGACGTCCGTCTGTTTTTTGATCGGCCTGTACCGCCCGCACAACGTCATACGACCCCTACGTCGTCGCTCGCCTGCATGCAAGTTGCATCTATGCATCAAATGA
Source organism: Aegilops bicornis (assembly GCA_021605145.1). Lineage (NCBI taxonomy): Eukaryota > Viridiplantae > Streptophyta > Magnoliopsida > Poales > Poaceae > Aegilops > Aegilops bicornis. The sequence continues at coordinate 25,260,436 of CM038671.1, forward strand.
AAAAAAAAATTAAAAATGTTTCCACTTTCAGAATTCTTCACTGATCCAAAAACAAAGTTTGCCTTTTTCAAATTTTGGTCGGAGTTTCTAGAAATGTGTGTGTTCTTCAGAAAAAGAAAGTCGTGTTTTTGAATTTTTTTGTTCATGTTATCCTAAAAATGTATGGATTTTGAAATTTTGCTTGCATTTTTATAAATTGTTGAGGATTACGAAAGTTGTTCACATTTATAAAAAATGTTAGGATTGCAAAAATTCTTCACTTTCTCCAAAATATTTTGGAATTTCAAAAATTATTCCATTTTTCAGAAAAGTTTGGAGTTTCATAAATTATTTTTTCAAAAAAATATTTGACTTTTCCAAATTGATCACAATTTTGTTCAAGAATATTTTCGATTTTTTCAGAAATATTTTTATGTATGTACGTCGTTGTTTGTTCTTATATCATCCGTTCTATAGGAGATCACAAGTAGTCCTTTGGTCTAGTGGCAAGCAGCGTGTACTACTAGTATGAGGTCCTTAGATTGAGTCCTTGTGGTCACTCGTTTTGCAGTATTTGGTATTTTTTCTACATATATACTGAACGTGACTTGGGCCGGCCCAGTGGGCAATTAGAGCCTTGTATCTGTACGCTTATACTGGACAACCCATTATACAATGTATACGACTTGCGAAAGGTCCATACTACCCTTTATACGTTTTGTGAGGGGGGTTGTACCGAAGCGGGACTCAAAGATCAATAACCCTCAGAGATGGAATCATATTCAGCGTATGAGGCCAGTCAGCTATCCCTAAGAGCGTTATTTCCCTCATGCTAAGGAACTTCAGGAAAGACAACTTTGTTAACCAGGTGATATCCGTTGAGTACATATCAGCAGCATGGCCAAGGTCAAGATACTGCAACTTAGACAAATTACCAAGCTAAGAAGGCACAGTACCGGTAAATGGTATGCCAGAGAGGTTAAGGTATCTCAAGTTCACCATGGAGCCCAGAAAATGAGGAATTTGTCCATCTGGCCCTAGTAAACAGTTCATGCTAAGGTCCACGTGCTCTAGATGCTTCAAGGAAAGTAGAGAGGGACTTATCTCGCCGAACAAAGCATTGGCATCTTCATCTGCATAATAGTAGCCATAGGCGTAGAGCGTCACATTCGGATTGCGAAGTCGAAGCTTGATGACATGGCCTGTTCGGTTGCTGCAACAGACTCCTCTCCACCGGCAGCAGTCCTGCCCTTGCCACGAGGCGAGGAGGTTGGTGTTGTTGCTTGTAACGCCCTCTTTGAAGGAGAGCAAGGCGGCCCTCTCGGCAGGGATGCAGCTGCCGCCATGGGCATAATTTAAAGCTGAGGCACTTATTTTGAGACCGAGGGAGTATAATTTAGGGAAGTAAACCGTAGAGTATCCTTTAGATGACTATATTTGTTCCTCTAAACAAGTGTGGTTTACCGAACCCCTAAACTTAACTCCATAAAACTTACATTTGGCTTATGCATTTCATCGAACATTTGCTACACGTCTCCGTGGCAAGCGGCGATGATGATGGCCACATCGGGACAAGCAGCACCACCAAGAACGACGCGTCATCAGTCACCCCAGGCCATGCGGCCATGTCCCTTTTCTTCCCCGACGTTGGCTTCGTCCACCCGGGACGGAACAACGCATAGGTCACCTCCTCTACTTCGCCTTCATCTCATGCATCTCGAGCTCCAGCCACCGACGCCTCCATCTCGCTCTCGTCGTTGTTCTGCTCCCCCGGTCCTCACCCCAGCTCACTATCGACCTCCCTAAGGTGAGCCGCTTACCGCCTCTCCGGCTCCGTTTCCAGTCATTTGCGCGTCATCCCGCTCGAATTCGTACATGCATGCCATAGCCGGATAGCTTCGAAGCTCGGCAGACCGGTGCCTCGCCCACTCCTGGCTGCAATATAAAATTCATGATTTTTTAATGGGATAAGTGTGCGATGCGGAAACGTCTTACCCTTCGAGGGGGACGTGATACGTGTTATATAGGGGATTGCGAGTCCCTGATACGCGTACAATTCTGTTGGAGATACATAACTTGAGGGAGAAGAAGTATTGGAGATAAGAAGCATAGTTACAACCGAATACAGAATTTAAACTACCCATGCGGTTATCTATCTTATCTATCTCCTCATACATATCTCGTTTGACACCCTCCCTTAATAACAACTTCATCAAGTTGAGATTATGCTTGAAATCTTCAAAACTCCTTGTAGGCAAAGCTTTTGTAAACCCATCTGCCACTTGATCCCATGAATGAATAAAACGAATGTCCAAGAGTTTATTAGCAACTCTCTCTCTGACAAAGTGGAAATCTATTTCAATGTGCTTTGTTCTAGCATGAAATACTGGGTTTGCAGACAAATAGGTGGCACCAAGATTATCACACCATAAGCATGGAGCTTGAGAGCTTTTCACACCTAACTCCTTCAAGATTGACTGTACCCAGATGATTTCTGCTGTTGCATTGGCCAAGGCCTTGTATTCTGCTTCAGTGCTTGATCTGGACACTGTGGCTTGTTTTCTGGCACACCATGATATAAGGTTAGGTCCAAAAAATACTGCAAAGCCACCAGTGGAGCGTCTATCATCCAAGCATCCTGCCCAATCTGAATCAGAAAAGGCACTAATAAGAGTAGAAGGTGACATGCTGAAGTTTAGACCAACATTCAAAGTATACTTGACATATCTGACAATGCGCTTAGCTGCAGTCAAGTGAACTGTGGTAGGTGCATGTAGGAACTGGCATACTTTGTTGACAGCAAAGGAAATATCTGGCCCGGTCAATGTTAAGTACTGAAGTGCACCTACAAGACTTCTGTATTTTGTACTATCCTCTGGACCCAAAAGTGTTCCCTCTGTAAGAGATAATTTTTCTATACTAGAGAGAGGAGTGGGTGTGGGTTTACAACCTCGCAAACCTGCCTTCCTTACCAAATCTGTGGCATATTTTTCTTGAGAAAAATGTAGCCCATCCTTGTGTTGTTTCACCTCAATTCCTAGGAAATAATGCAATTCTCCTAGATCCTTGAGAGCAAATTCAGCACCTAAATCCTTCAAGAGTCCTGATATTGCCTCATTAGATGAGCTCGCGACAATAATATCATCAACATATATGAAAACAAACATGGAGGTGTTGAACATGTTATAAATGAACAAGGAGGTGTCAGATTTGGAAGGAACAAAGCCAAGTGTCTGCATCTTTTTACTGAGACGGGAATACCATGCCCTGGAGCTTGTTTCAGTCCATATAATGCTTTATCTAGCTTGCACACATAGGAAGGTGTATGTTTGCTTTCAAACCCAGGAGGTTGTTTCATGTACACTTCCTCTTCCAGAACACCGTGAAGAAACGCGTTCTGTACGTCTAATTGTCGAAGGCTCCATCCCCTGGAAACATCAGTAGACAGTACGGGACGAATGGTAGCAGCTTTTACAACTGGACTAAAAGTATCCTCGTAGTCTATGCCATACCGTTGCTTGAAGCCTTTTGCAACTAGTCTAGCCTTATAGCGATCAATGGTTCCATCAGACTTTCTCTTAATTCTGAATACCGACTTGCAGTCAATGAGATTTTTACCCTTGCTTGGGGGGAACCAAGTGCCACGTTTTACTTCTTTCAAGTGCCTTATATTCTTCTATCATTGCCTTTTTCCACCTGTCATCACTGAGAGCCTCTTCAATTGTGTTGGGCTCACCTGGTTCACCTGTGGAACAAACTAGACCATATTTGGTTATGTCTTTGTAATTTTTCGGTTGAATCAAACCTTGCTGTAGCCTTGTGCGGCGTTTTGGTGAACCAACTGGATCTGCAGCCACAGAGGATCCCGCAGGAGCCAGATCAGCAGCAGAACTCGAGGAAGATTCGCCCGCCACTGTCAGTTCTGGGTGCACGGGATTTTCTGTGGATGTGGCCCGAGGTGATGGTGGAGGAGACGCCGCAGGGGCCGCAGACAATCCAGGGGCGCCGACCGGCTCATCATGAGCGCGTGATTGCACGGGCCCGCTTGAATTAGGAGCCGACCCCGCATCCGCCTGGCGCGTGAGGCCGCGCCGCTTGTAGCAAACCGGCTGGTCTGCGAAGCGCGTGCGGTCCGGGCCAACGTCGCGCTGCCGCGTGGCGGCTGGAGACCGGTGCGGGCTGGAGAGCGCGTCACGCCCTGTCGGAGGGGGCCGCGCGTCATGCAGCGGGCTGCTGGAGCCCACGCGGCCGACCGCGCCTGGTGCGTCCAACGCGGCCGTGCGGCTGGTCATTGGCACGGATCCCAGCGGCGATTGCCTGGGCATCTGCAGCTCCAATCCCGAGGGGGATTTGCTTCCCTCGCCGCGACACATGTGATGAGGGCCATCTGGATGGATTTCTTCACCGTTTGGGTTGATTTCTTCGCCATTTTCTTCTCTGTTTCCATAGTGTGTTGCTCCTGTAACATCATCAGGTGACTCATGCGCAAGAGGGTTAGCCAACATATGATCACAACAATTATCAACACCCCCTTGATCATAACCAGAGAGACTTGGAGGAAGCAAAAGAATTTCTTTTTGAAGTAGAGCACCAGCGTTTGGATGAAGATCAGAAAAAGGGAATTTGGTCTCATCAAAAACCACGTCGCGTGATATATAGACTCGACCAGTGGAGATGTCAAGGCACTTTACACCTTTGTGTTGGGCGCTGTATCCAAGGAAAGCACATTGGATTGATCGAAACATGAGCTTGCGTTTGTTGTATGGGCGTAGGTTAGGCCAGTACGCACACCCAAACACACGAAGAGTGGAATAGTCAGGTTTGACATGAAGAAGGCGTTCTACTGGAGTTTCATTATTTATGACACGACTAGGAAGCATGTTGATAATGTGAACAGCAGTAAGAAACGCTTTGTCCCAAAACTTTAATGGCATGGACGCATGAGCTAAAAGAGAAAGACCAACTTCAACAATGTGACGGTGTTTGCGCTCAGCTGAGCCGTTTTGTTGGTGAGCGTGGTGATGGGGAACGTAGTAATTTCAAAAAATTTCCTACGCACACGCAAGATCATGGTGATGCATAACAACGAGAGGGGAGAGTATTGTCCACGTACCCTCGTAGACCGTAAGCGGAAGCGTTATGACAACGCGGTTGATGTAGTCGTACGTCTTCACGATCCGACCGATCCAAGTACCGAACGTACGGCACCTCCGAGTTCAGCACACGCGTTTAGCTTCGATGGCGATCCCGGACTCCGATCCAGCAAAGTGTCGGGATGAGTTCCGTCAAGACGACGGCGTGGTGGCGATGATGATGCTCTATCGGCAGGGCTTCGCCTAAACTCATGACGATATGACCGAGGTGGAATATGGTGGAGGGCACCGCACACGGCTAAGAGATCCAAGGGATCAATTGTTGTGTCTTTGGTGCTAGCCCTGCCCTCTATTTATATGTTGAGCCGGGGTGAAACTTGGAGCAAAAGCCTCCTCAAAGTCGGTTTTGCCCGAAAGGTAAGAGTCCCACTCGGACTCCAGGACCAAACGCCATACAATCCTTGGCGTCGCCCAGACGCCATGGGCCTTGGCGTCGGCCCAGGGCGACGCCAGGTCTCCGACGTTTGGCCCCCGGCCTCCATAAAACTCTTTTTGCACCGACCTAAAGCCTCATGGGCTTGACCCTTAGCCTAAACATATCATCCAATATATGAATCTTTACGTCTCAACCATTTCGAGACTCCTCGTCATGTCCCCGATCTCATCCGGGACTCCGAACTCCTTCGGTACATCAAAACATGTAAACTCATAATATAAGCATCGCATCGAAACCTTAAGCGTGCGGACCCTACGGGTTCGAGAACTATGTAGACATGACCGAGAACTATTCTTGGTCAATAACCAATAGCGGAACCTGGATGCCCATATTGGTTCCTACATATTCTACGAAGATCTTTATCGGTCAGACCGCATAACAACATACGTTGTTCCCTTTGTCATCGGTATGTTACTTGCCCGAGATTCGATCGTCGGTATCCAATACCTAGTTCAATCTAAATTCTTGACAAGTCTCTTTACTCGTTTCGTAATACATCATCTCACAGCTAACTCATTAGTTGTAATGCTTGCAAGGCTTAGTGATGTGCATTACCGAGAGGGCCCAGAGATACCTCTCCGACAATCGGAGTGACAAATCCTAATCTCGAAATCGCCAACCCAACATCTGCCTTTGGAGACACTTGTAGTACTCCTTTATAATCACCCGATTACGTTGTGACGTTTGGTAGTACCAAAGTGTTCCTCCGGCAAACAGGAGTTGCATAATCTCATAGTTATAGGAACATGTATAAGTCATGGATAAAAGCAATAGCAACATACTAAACGATCGGGTGCTAAGCTAATGGAATGGGTCATGTCAATCAGATCATTCAACTAATGATGTGACCTTGTTAATCAAATGACAACTCCTTTGTCTATGGTTAGGAAACTTAACCATCTTTGATTAACAAGCTAGTCTAGTAGAGGCATACTAGTGACACTCTGTTTGTCTATGTATTCACACATGTATTATGTTTCCGGTTAATACAATTCTAGCATGAATAATAAACATTTATCATGAAATAAGGAAATAAATAATAACTTTATTATTGCCTCTAGGGCATATTTCCTTCAGTCTCCCACTTGCACTAGAGTCAATAATCTAGTTCACATCGCCATGTGATTTAACACCAATAGTTCACATCACCATGTGATTAACACCCATAGTTCACATCATCATGTGACCAACACCCAAAGGGTTTACTAGAGTCAATAATCTAGTTCACATCGCTATGTGATTAACACCCAAATAGTAATAAGGTGTGATCATGTTTTGTTTGTGAGAGAAGTTTAGTCAACGGGTCTGCCACATTCAGATCCGTATGTATTTTGCAAATTTCTATGTCAACAATGCTCTGCGGAGCTACTCTAGCTAATTGCTCCCACTTTCAATATGTATCCAGATTGAGACTTAGAGTAATCTAGATCAGTGTGAAAACTTGCATCGACGTAACCCTTTACTTTAACCTTTTTGTCACCTCCATAATCGAGAAACATATCCTTATTCCACTAAAGATAATTTTGACCGTTGTCCAATGATCTACTCCTAGATCACTATTGTACTCCCTTGCCAAAATCAGTGTAGGGTATACAATAGATCTGGTACACAGCATGGCATACTTTATAGAACCTATGGCTGAGGCATAGGGAATGACTTTCATTCTCTTTCTATCTTCTGCCGTGGTCGGGCTTTGAGTCTTTACTCAATTTCACACCTTGTAACACAGGCAAGAACTCTTTCTTTGACTGTTCCATTTTGAACTACTTCAAAATCTTGTCAAGGTATGTACTCATTGAAAAAACTTATCAAGCGTTTTGATCTATCTCTATAGATCTTGATGCTCAATATGTAAGCAGCTTCATCGAGGTTTTTCTTTGAAAAATCCTTTCAAACACTCCTTTATGCTTTGAGAATAATTCCACATTATTTCCGATCAACAATATGTCATTCACATATACTTATCAGAAATGCTGTAGTGCTCCCACTCACTTTCTTGTAAATACAGGCTTCACCGCAAGTCTGTATAAAACTATATGCTTTGATCAACTTTGTCAAAGCGTATATTCCAACTCCGAGATGCTTGCACCAGTCCATAGATGGATCATTTGGAGCTTGCATATTTTGTTAGCACCTTTAGGATTGACAAAACCTTACGGTTGCATCATATACAACTCTTTTTTTAATAAATCCATTAAGGAATGCAGTTTTGTTTATCCATTTGCCAGATTTCATAAAATGCGGCAATTGCTAACATGATTCGGACAGACTTAAGCATAGAGAGTGAGAAACTCTCATCGTAGTCAACACCTTGAACTTGTCGAAAACCTTTTGCGATAATTCTAGCTTTGTAGATAGTAACACTACTATCAGCGTCCGTCTTCCTCTTGAAGATCCATTTATTTTCTATGGCTTGCCGATCATCGGGCAAGTCAACCAAAGTCCATACTTTGTTCTCATACATGGATCCCATCTCAGATTTCATGGCCTCAAGCCATTTTGCGGAATCTGGGCTCATCATCGCTTCCTCATAGTTCGTAGGTTCGTCATGGTCTAGTAACATGACTTCCGAACATGATTACCGTACTACTACAGTGCGGATCTTACTCTGGAAGACCTACGAGTTTTGGTAACAACTTGATCTGAAGTTTCATGATCATCATCATTAACTTCCTCACTAATTGGTGTAGGAATCACTTTGGAACTGATTTACGTGATGAACTACTTTCCAATAAGGGAGAAGGTATAATTACCTCATCAAGTTCTACTTTCCTCCCACTCACTTCTTTCGAGAGAAACTTCTTCTCTAGAAAGGATCCATCTTAGCAACGAAAAACTTGCCTTCGGATCTGTGATAGAAGGTGTACCAAATAGTTACCTTTGGGTATTCTATGAAGACGCACTTCTCCGATTTGGGTTTGAGATTATCAGGTGAAAAATTTTTCACATAAGCTTCACATCTCCAAACTTTTAAGAAACGACAGCTTAGGTTTCTTGTTAAACCATAGTTCATATGGTGTCGTCTCAACGGATTTAGATGGTGCCCTATTAAACGTGAATGCAGCTGTCTCTAATGCATAACCCCAAAATGATAGTGGTAAACCGATAAGAGACATCATAGATCGCACCATATCAAATAAAGTGCTGATTCTGACGTTCGGACACACCATAACATTGTGGTGTTCGGTGGCGTGAGCTGTGAAACTATTCCACATTATTTTAATTGAAGACCAAACTTCGTAACTCAATTATTCGTCTTTGCGATTAGATCGCAGAAACTTTATTTTCTTGTTACGATGATTTTTCCACTTCACTCTGAAATTCTTTGAACCTTTCAACTATTTCAGACTTATGTTTCATCAAGTAGATATACCCATATCTGCTCAAATCATCTTGTGAAAGTCAGAAAATAACGATACTTGCCACGAGCATCAACACTCATTGGATCGCATACATCGGTATGTATTATTTCCAATAAGTCAGTAGCTTGTTCCATTGTTCCGGAGAACGGAGTTTCAGTCATCTTGCCCCAACCGGCACGGTTCGCAAGCATCAAATGATTCATAATCAAGTGATTCCAAAAGTCCATCAGCATGGAGTTTTCTTCATGCGCTTTACACCAATATGACCTAAACGGCAGTGCCACAAATAAGTTGCACTATCATTATTAACTTTGCATCTTTTGGTTTCAATATTATGAATATGTGTATCACTATGATCGAGATCCAATGAATCATTTTCATTGGGTGTGTAACCATATAAGGTTTTATTCATGTAAACAGAACAACAATTTATTCTCTTACTTAAATGAATAACCGTATTGCAATAAACATGATCAAATCATACTTATGCTCAACACCAAATAACACTTATTTAGGTTCCATACTAATCCCGAAAGTATAGGGAGTGTGCGATGATGATCATATCAATCTTGGAACTACTTCCAACACTCATCTTCACTTCCCCTTCAACTAGTTTCTGTTCATTACGCAACTCCTGTTTCAAGTTACTACTCTTAGCAACTGAACCAGTATCAAATACCGAGGTTGCTACGAACACTAGTAAAATACACATCAATAATCTGTATCTCAAATATACCTTTGTTCACTTTGCCATCCTTCTTATCCGCCAAATACTTGGGGTAGTTCCGCTTCCAGTGACCAGTTCCATTGCAGCAAAAGCACTTAGTCTCAGGCTTAGGTCCAGACTTGGGCTTCTTCATTCGAGCAGCAACTTGCTTGCCGTTCTTCTTGAAGTTCCCCTTCTTCCCTTTGCCCTTTTCCTTGAGACTAGTGGTCTTGTCAATCATCAACACTTGATGCTCTTTCTTGATTTCTACCTTCGTCGATTTCAACATCACGAAGAGCTCGGGAATCGTTTTCGTCATCCCTTGCATACTATAGTTCATCACGAAGTTCTAGTAACTTAGTGTTGGTGACTAGAGAATTCTGTCAATCACTATCTTATCTGGAAGATTAACTCCCACTTGATTCAAGCGATTGAAGTACCAGACAATCTGAGAACATGCTCACTAGTTGAGCGATTCTCTTCCATCTTTTAGCTATAGAACCTTTTTGGAGATTTCATATCTCTCAACTCGGGTATTTGCTTGAAATATTAACTTCAATTCCTGGAACATCTCATATGGTCCATGACGTTCAAAACGTCTTTGAAGTCCCGATTCTAAGCTGTTAAGTATGGTGCACTAAACTATCAAGTAGTCATCATATTGAGCTAGCCAAGCGTTCATAACGTCTACATTTGCTCCTACAATAGGTCTGTCACCTAGCGGTGCATTAAGGACATAATTCTTACGTGCAGCAATGAGGATAAACCTCAGATCACGGATCCAATCCGCATCATTGCTACTAACATTTTTCAATACAATTTTCTCTAGGAACACAGATAAAAACATAGGGAAGCAACAACGCGAGCTATTGATCTACAACATAATTTGCAAAATACTACCAGGACTAAGTTCATGATAAATTAAAGTTCAATTAATCATATTACTTAAGAACTCCCACTTAGACAGACATCTCTCTAGTCATCTAAGTGATCACGTGATCCAAATCAACTAAACCATAACCGATCATCACGTGAGATGGAGTAGTTTTCAATGGTGAACATCACTATGTTGATCATATCTACTATATGATTCACGTTCGACCTTTCGGTCTCCGTGTTCCGAGGCCATATCTGCATATGCTAGGCTCGTCAAGTATAACCTGAGTATTCTGCGTGTGCAAAACTGGCTTGCACCCGTTGTAGATGGACGAAGAGCTTATCACACCCGATCATCACGTGGTGTCTCGGCACGACGAACTGTGGCAACGGTGCATACTCAAGGAGAACACTACTTGATAATTTTAGTGAGAGATCATCTTAAAATGCTACCGTCAATCAAAGCAAAATAAGATGCATAAAGGATAAACATCACATGCAATCAATATAAGTGATATGATATGGCCATCATCATCTTGTGCTTGTGATCTCCATCTCCGAAGCACCGTCGTGATCACCTTGATCTCCATCGTAGCATCGTTGTCGTTTACGCCATCTATTGCTTCTACGACTATTGCTACCGCTTAGTGATAAAGTAAAGCAATTACAGGGCGTTTGCATTTCATACAATAAAGCGACAACCATATGGCTCCTGCCAGTTGCCGATAACTCGGTTACAAAACATGATCATCTCATACAATAAAATATAGCATCACGTCTTGACCATATCACATCACAACATGCCCTGCAAAAACAAGTTAGACGTCCTCTACTTTGTTGTTGCAAATTTTACGTGGCTGCTACGGGCTTTAAGCAAGAACCAATCTCACCTACGCATCAAGACCACAACGATACTTCGTCAAATAGACTCCGTTTTAACCTTCTCAAGGACCGGCGTAGCCGCGGTCAGTTCAACTAAAGTGAGAGAGACAGACACCCGCCAGCCACCTTTAAGCACGAGTGCTCGTAACGGTGAAACCAGTCTCGCGTAAGCATCTGGCGTAATGTCGGTCCGGGCCGCTTCATCTCACAATACCGCTGAACCAAAGTATGACATGCTGGTAGGCAGTATGACTTGTATCGCCCACAACTCACTTGTGTTCTACTCGTGCAGAACATCAAACCATAAAAACCTAGGCTCGGATGCCACTGATGGGGAACGTAGTAATTTCAAAAAATTTCCTACGCACACGCAAGATCATGGTGATGCATAGCAACGAGAGGGGAGAGTATTGTCCACGTACCCTCGTAGACCGTGGCGGAGCGTTATGACAACGCGGTTGATGTAGTCGTGCGTCTTCACGATCCGACCGATCCAAGTACCGAACGTCACGGCACCTCCGAGTTCAGCACACGTTCAGCTCGATGGCGATCCCGGACTCCGATCCGGCAAAGTGTCGAGGATGAGTTCCGTCGGCCTGACGGCGTGGTGGCGATGATGATGCTCTACGGCGCGAGGGCTTCGCCTAAACTCATGACGATATGACCGAGGTGGAATATGGTGGAGGGGGGGCACCGCACACGGCTAAGAGATCCAAGGGATCAATTGTTGTGTCTTTGGTGCTAGCCCTGCCCCTCTATTTATATGTTGAGCCCCGGGTCGAAACTTGGAGCAAAAGCCTCCTCAAAGTCGGTTTTGCCCGAAAGGTAAGAGTCCCACTCGGACTCCAGGACCAAATGCCACAATCCTTGGCGTCTGGCCCAGACGCCATGGGCCTGGCGTCGGCCCAGGGCGACGCCAGGGGTCTCCGGCGTTTGGCCCCGGCCTCCATAAAACTCTTTTGCACCGACCTAAAGCCTCATGGGCTTGACCCTTAGCCTAAACATATCATCCAATATATGAATCTTTACGTCTCGACCATTTCGAGACTCCTCGTCATGTCCCCGATCTCATCCGGGACTCCGAACTCCTTCGGTACATCAAAACATGTAAACTCATAATATAAGCATCATCGAAACCTTAAGCGTGCGGACCCTACGGGTTCGAGAACTATGTAGACATGACCGAGAACTATTCTTGGTCAATAACCAATAGCGGAACCTGGATGCCCATATTGGTTCCTACATATTCTCTGAAGATCTTTATCGGTCAGACCGCATAACAACATACGTTGTTCCCTTTGTCATCGGTATGTTACTTGCCCGAGATTCGATCATCGGTATCCAATACCTAGTTCAATCTCGTTACTGACAAGTCTCTTTACTCGTTTCGTAATACATCATCTCACAGCTAACTCATTAGTTGTAATGCTTGCAAGGCTTAGTGATGTGCATTACCGAGAGGGCCCAGAGATACCTCTCCGACAATCGGAGTGACAAATCCTAATCTCGAAATACGCCAACCCAACATCTGCCTTTGGAGACACTTGTAGTACTCCTTTATAATCACCCAGTTACGTTGTGACGTTTGGTAGTACCCAAAGTGTTCCTCCGGTAAACGGGAGTTGCATAATCTCATAGTTATAGGAACATGTATAAGTCATGGATAAAAGCAATAGCAACATACTAAGCGATCGGGTGCTAAGCTAATGGAATGGGTCATGTCAATCAGATCATTCAACTAATGATGTGACCTTGTTAATCAAATGACAACTCCTTTGTCTATGGTTAGGAAACTTAACCATCTTTGATTAACAAGCTAGTCTAGTAGAGGCATACTAGTGACACTCTGTTTGTCTATGTATTCACACATGTATTATGTTTCCGGTTAATACAATTCTAGCATGAATAATAAACATTTATCATGAAATAAGGAAATAAATAATAACTTTATTATTGCCTCTAGGGCATATTTCCTTCACGTGGGGGCATGACACATGGTGTGAGATGCCAAGGGTTTGGAAGAAGGAGTTCAACTTCTCGTATTCCCCTCCCCAATCGGATTGGACAACGATGATTTTGGAACCAAATTTACGCTCAACAAGTGCTTGAAAAATTTTAAACACTTGGAAAACGTCGGATCTTTTCTTAAGAAGATAGATCCATGAAAACTTGCTATAGTCATCAATAAAGCTTACATAGTAAGTGTGCCGACCACTAGAACTAGGGGCCGGTCCCCAAACATCAGAAAAAATCAATTGCAATGGTTGAGTAGACACACTAGTAGAAATTGGATAGGGGAGCTGATGACTCTTAGCTCGCTGACAAGAATCACAAATAGTTTCAACATTGCGCTCACCAACATACGGGAGCTTATTTTTCCTAAGAAGTTTTTCAACTAAAGCAAAAGAAGCATGTCCTAAACGATCGTGCCATTGTGTTGACGAGAGTTTGACAACACCAAAAGCCTGTTTATTGAATCTTGTGCGCTCCGGAATCAACGGGTAAAGCCCTCGAACACATCTACCTCGATAGAGGATTCTCTTCATGGCCCGATCCTTGATCAAAAAGAAATATGGATGAAATTCGAGAAAAACGTGATTATCAAGAGCAATTCTATGAACAGAAAGAAGGCTTTTATTGGCACCAGGAACATGCAAGATTTTCTTAAGATGAATTTTTCTTAGGGGGGTATGAAAAATTGAGTGACCAATGTGGTTAATCCTCATACCTTCACCACTAGCTGTGTGGATGTGATCCTTGCCATGATATTTTTCCTTCATTGTCACCTTTTCAAGTTCCTTGGTGATGTGGTTGGTGGCGCCACTATCGACGTACCAGTTGGTGTCGATCCCATAGGAGCCATCCGCAGCAGCAGCAAGTTTGTCCTCGTCTTGGGAGGAGTCGCCATCGTCGTCGTAGCGATACCAACAGTCTTTGGCCGTATGCCCTAGCTTACCACAGATCTGGCAGCGAGGTGCATCTGGCCGTGACCTGGTGGAGCCACCGCGACGGCCCCTGTTGTTGCCAGAAGAGGGCCGCCCGCTGCCGCCGCGAGTGCTGGAGTTGCTGTTGCCGTGTCCCCCGCCCGAGGCCTTGCCCCTGTTGCGAGGTGACCCGCACTGATGAGAGGAGCCGCCGCCGCGCCACTTAAAAGCGGCGTTGGCATTTACTTGAAGCCGCCGGATCGGAAGAGCGCCACGCGTTGGTCGAAGTTGCTCATCATGGAGAAGAGCTCGTCGAGGGAGACAGGCACGATGCGGGCGTCGAGGGCGGACACCAGGGGCTGGTAGTCCATGTCCAGCCCATGGAGGATGTAGGAGACAAGCTCGTCATCTTGCAGGGGCTTGCCGGCCGCGGCGAGTTCGTCCGCGAGGCCGCGCATGTGGGCGAAGTAGGTGGCGACGGACTAGTTCCCCTTCTGCGCGTTGATGAGGGCCGTGCGGATGTTGTCCACCCGGCTGAGGGACTGCGATGAAAACATGCCCGCCAGAGCAGCCCAGAGCGCGGGCGACATGGTGGTGATCGCAGTCACCTGCACAAGAACCTCTGTGGACAGATTGTTGAGCAGATAACCAAGTACCTGCTGGTCCTCCCGTACCCAGATTGGGTGGAGAGGGTTGGGCGTCGAGGACTCCTTCCCGTCTTTGTCCTTGGTGACGAGGAGTCGGGCCGGCTCCGGTGTGGTGCCGTCGGCATAGCCAAAGACACCGGCGCCCCGCAGCTGCGGCACGATCTGGGCGCGCCACAGAACATAGTTCGTGCGGGTAAGCTTCTCCGTGACCTGTTGGTTGAGGTTTGGGTGGGAGGAGCCAGAGGAAGACATGGCTAGGGCACTAATGGCGATGAGCTAGGCTAGATGAGATGGAAGAGGAGGCTTTGTATACCATGTGCGATGCGGAAACGTCTTACCCTTCGAGGGGGACGTGGTACATGTTATATAGGGGATTGCGAGTCCCTGATACACGTACAATTCTGTTGGAGATACATAACTTGAGGGAGAATAAGTATTGAAGATAAGAAGCATAGTTACAACCGAATACAGAATTTAAACTATCCATGCGGTTAGAATAAGTATTGGAGATAAGAATCATAGTTACAACCGAATACAGAATTTAAACTATCCATGCGGTTATCTATCTTATCTATCTCCTTATACATATCTCGTTTGGCAATAAGTATATTTTTCGTCCTTGAACTCTTGCCATAGTTTACAAATCATCCCTCAACTTTAAAACCATCAAAACTTAGTCCCTTAACTATTAAAACCGAATATTTTCCATTCTTGATAACACTTCAGGCGGATTTAGTCTGACATGGACACCGGTTTTGACAAATACCAGCCACGCGGCCTAGCTTTGACCACCACGTCAGTCAGTTAACTGACTAAACGACTTCCCGTCGAAGAGAATGAAGGCAGTATGGCGCAGGTCATGCAACTTCAGTTTCGATCCAGGCAACCACCGGCCCACCCCTAGCCCCGCCTTCCATGGCCTTTCTATGATGGTCTGCCATCATGATCACCTTCATCATCAAGATTGGGAACAGCCTGGAAGAAACCGGGCGACGCCGAGGCGCCCAGATGTACTGGCTCTACTCCCTGGCAGCGGCGTGCCGAGCACGCTTGCCAAGGGTTCAGCGTGATGATGCCGGCCGTGGATGCGGCTGGGCTGAGGCGTTGAGCGTGACGAAGAGGTGACAAGAGGAGGCCATCGACGCCATGGTCCGGATGTCCAAAACCAAGCGGGCGCCGTTCCGGCACAGGACCTCCTACTTCGCGCTTGCCATGCCCGCCGGCACGGCCCTGGGCTCCTCAAACTTGTTACCCATGGCGGTGAGATCGGGATGCCACCACCGCGTGGGCTCAATCCCCTCCGTCCCTCGACTCCTCACCAAGTTAGTTTATCGTTCTTCATATTTGAGGAGATGTGTGCGGACGATCAGTCGATCACTGCTGCGGTGGACGTTCAATTGCTACCTGTGCTCAACGGTGGCCGTCGTGTCGTCATTTACTTACGTCCTTAGAGCATCTTTAATAGATTGTCCAAATATAAAAATAACTACCTTTTGGACCGTCTAAGGCCAAAAACGCAGCTCCAACCGACGGTCCATATGTAAAAAAAATTAGACCGCGGCCTCCTCGTGATGTAAAATACAACACCTCGTGATGCAAATATACATCACGAGATGCATCTGGTCCAAAACCAGCCGCAGCCCGCGAACGCCCAACCACCACTTCATTTCCTTTCCCACCCGCCCGCCCGCGACCTCCCGCCCGTCCGCCACCGCCCCGCCGCCGCACCGCCGCCTCCACACCCCGTCCGTCGCCGCCCCAAAGGCCGCCCGCATCGAATCCGCGCCGCCCGCCCCGCCGCCGTTTCCACGCCGCCCGCCGCCCGCCGCCCGCCCGCCCGCCAGAAGCGCCGCAGCTCCGTCCGCTTCGGCTCCATCCAGCGCGCCCGCCCGCCAGCTCCGTCCTCCACCGCCGCCCGCAGCTCCGCCCTGCCGGATCCATCCGCCACCGCCACACGCCGCCGCCGCCCGCAGCTCCTCCCGCCCGAATCCGTCCGCCACCGCCCCGCACGCCGCCACCGCCCCGCAGATCCGCCGAGCTCGGCTCCGTCCTCCACCGCCCCGGCCGCACGCCACTGCCGCTCCGCCGCTCTCCGATGGCACCGAAGAAGACGCCGAAGGGTAAGTCGGGCTTCTTCGGCGTGAGGCAGAAGCCCACCGGCAACTGGGGTGTGGAGTTCTCCGACGCCGGAAGGCGTTGGTGGATCGGCACGTACCCCTCCGCCCACGAGGCCGCGCGTGCCTATGACGTGGCGGTGTGGCGTGCCGAGAGGCCTCGGTCGCACCTCAACTTCCCAGAGATCGAGACTCGGGCGGAAGCGGAGATGATTGTGCTGAAGGGCATCAACATGAAGGAGATCACGACAAAGAAGAAGACGACGAAGAAGCCGTCGGTTGTCGTCAGTGCTCGCGAGACCGACGAGGAGGTGATGGCGAGGTTTTCTCGGGAGCATCCAGAGTACGTCCAGGCCGAGCTGGAGTACTACTGGAAGCATGAGGCGGAGCAGAAGAAGAAGGGGGCGAAGAAGGAGGACTAGGCCGGTCCCTCGACGGTGATCCCCATCGAGTCCTCTTCCGAGGAGGACTGGGCAGACTTCTCGGACGAGGAGGAGGAGGAGGAGGGGTGCGATGACCTGACGAAGGAGGAGTTCTGGGCGCAGTTCCGCAGCTCCGACGATGAGGAGTAGTTTATCTAGTAGTTTGAATAAGTAGTAGTTGAAGTTCATGTATGAAACTATGTTGAATTTGATGTTTGAACTATGTTGAATGAACTAGTAGTATGTCGTTTTAAGAAATTTGCATCTTCATTTTGGACCATCTATTGAAGTTGCTCTTTTGGACCATCAATTTGGACCATCTGTTGGAGTTGAGCTTTTTCGGAGCTCCAAAACGCACTTTTTAGCGGTCCAAATTTTACATCTCCAGTTTTAGATATTTATCTAGGTACATCTTAGCGTTGTATATGTGTAGTCAGAAATATACTGCCTGTTTTACTCACGTGGTGTGTATTGGTGTTTAGAATTTCGGCATGTACTCATTCACATTGAGAGGTTAAGGTATCTCAAGTTCCCCATGGAGCCTAGCAAATGAGGTATTTGGCTATTTTTCCCTGGTAAACAGTTCCACCTAAGGTCCAGGTGCTCTAGACGCTTGAAAGAAAGCAGAGAGGAACTTATCTCGCCGAATAAAGCACTGGCACCACCCCATACATCATACTCCCCATAGGTGTCAAACGCCACCTTCGGATTGCGAAGGTGAAGCTTGATGGCATGACACGTTCGATTGCTGCAACTGACGCCTCTCCGCCGGCAGCAGTCTTGTCCTTGCCACGAGGCAAGGAGGTTGGTGTTGTTGCTTGTAATGCTCTCTTCGAAGGAGAGCAAGGCGGCCCTCTCGGCAGGGATGAAATATTCTGGAAGGAGTTGTCTCCGTTCCATAATATAAGAGTGTTTTTAAAAAATGCTTTAATATTATGAGACGGAATGAGTAATATTTATTAGTCAGAGCCATCCTAGACTCACGAAGTCTTCGGTCAAAGTCTTCGGGGCGCCACGGAGGCCCCATTCAAGCAAGTCTCGTCCATACCAGACTACCAGGACAGTCTTGTGGGCAGACTATGATGGGACCACGACGACGCTGAGTACTTGTCCGACCGCGACGACGCTGGAGCAGGGCTGGTTACTGTTTCAAATCTGACCAGATTCTTTCTTTCTTTTTCACATTTCCGTTGAAACTCTAGATTTTAGAACTTCAAACAACATAAGTACGTTGAAGCATCTTTAATCGATCCCCTATAATTTAAAGGAGAAACCGTCGAGTATCCATTAAATAAGTATATTTGCTTCCTTGAAAGTGTGGTTTTTAATCGAACCCTACTCCATGAAACTTACATTTTTTTTCTTTGAAAAGGAAAATATATTAATATCACGAAGATACTGATTACACTCAATCTCTGCACCAACAAGATAGCACAAAAACATTCATGATGCACACAACCGAAAAGAAAAGAAAAAAGAAAGGAAAAAAGAAAGGCATCGCCATAGTGATCAACTCCTCCCAGTAGCAGCACTCAAACCACCACCAAAGACAACACCTAGAAAACATAAAAAGTCTCCAAAAGTGACACCTTCAAGAAGAAAACAGTGCACGAGCGTCGTCATCGCCCGATTCAAGATCTTAGGTTTTCACCCTGGAGATGACCTAGCTCTCAAAACAATACCTCCAGCAAGGTAATTTCAGGCACAACCAATGAAGGTCAGACGTGAGATTCGCCCTGAAAGTCAGGGCTCGGCACCCGAGGAGCACCACTAAAATTGAAATCCTCCAGTGCTGCCGCCCCCACTTGTCACTGCTGCTTCTGAAAGTTATCAAACACCTAGCTGACTCCATCACCTCCAAGGCCCACTCCGCCTTACTGATCCTTTGATCTCAGCCATCATGACTTTCTCTGACGTTGTCCATACCATGAAAATCGAGATACCAACGTGTCCCATGGTGTCAACAAACAACAGAGTTTCGCGGCGCGCCCTCATGAAGTTCAGTAGCCTGATATGGACGCACACGACCAGATTCGAACCGATCCAGAAATCCATGGGCAATATCTCTGACAGTGACAGCCAGATCGAGGAGGATCGATCATGCAGATCTTTGTCGTGATGCAATAAGAGCACAAAGACCGCCACCACACTACTGCGTCCACCACACCGACGACAACGCCGCCACGGCGGAAAACACCGGCTTGCGCTGCCCACGGCTCACGTCTCTAGGCGCCAGTCTGACGAAGCCGGCACCAGCCGCCCCGCCATCACGGCGCGCCAGCCCGTCCCGCCACATAGCCGCCGCCGCACACCCAAGGTCCGGACGTTCGAGTCGCGACCGCAATGCCCTGCGGAAGCGCCGCGCTTCCCACCCGCTCACCACATCCTGCGCCGTAGCCACCAGTGGGGAGGGAGAAGGGGCCCCGCTGATGTTAGCTGGGCTTCGCCCGATTGTGCCCTCCAGCGGCGGCCAGGGGAGTGGAGGCGAGGAGGAGGTGTGGGCGACGACAGCTAGGGTTTCGCCCAGCTCCCCGCAGGAGTGACTTGGGCGATCTCAAGTCGTTACTTCGCAAGAATCGTTTGAAGACCTCGATTGGTGGCTCAGGCTTATAAAACTTACATTAGACTTGTACATTTCATCGAACGTTTGCTATGCGTCTGCATCTCCGCAGCTAGCGCGGTGATGATGACCACATCGGGACAAGCAACACTGGCAAGGACAACGCGTCATCGGCAACCCCAGGAAATGCAGACATGTCCCTTTTCTTCCCCGGCGTTGGCTTCGTCCACCCCGGAGGGAACAACGCATAGGTCAGCTCCTCTACCTCGCCTTCGTTCCTGCATCTCGAGCTCCAGCCACCGACACCTCCACCTCGCTCTCGTCGTCGTTCCGCTTCCCCGACCTTCGCTCAGCTCACTATCGCCTCCACAAGGTGAGCCGTGTCTCTTCTCTCCTGCTCCATTTCCCCTCGTTCGTGCGCCGTCCCGCTCGAATTTGTACATGCCCGCTATAGCCAATCTAAATTTTCAAATCAGAAAATCCAGGCAGACGCCATACTGGGCCAGCTCACCACGCTCTCGCTACGGGCTGCTAGTAGCGTCACCCCAAGACCGCACGTGACAAAGGCAAGGGCGAGCCCGAGGATAGGAACCAGCTGCGAGGACGGCGGCGTGACGCTGCCAATCGAGGCGAGGCGCCTGGCCGTACCATGGCCGGTGGGTGCGGCAGAACCGCGGGGATCCACGCGCCGATCGTGAGGAGGAAACAGGAGCACCACACGTAATTCCTCTTCAATCATCTCTCTGAATTTGTTTCCTGTTTCCCCATCATTGAATGAAAGTAGCCAAATTAATACAAAGTGTGCAGGAGAGACAGAGAGAGATGCCGTTCTCAGAGAGGAAGGAGCGTAGATGAACGTTGAGGAATTCACCCCCGTTGTCACACTGAATACATTGAATGCAAAGATGAGACTGCGTGAGCACATAGGCATAAAAGCGTATGAGAACGTCAGCTGCATCACATTTGTGACGTAGGGGGAAGCTCCATGAGTAATGGCTAAAATCATCAACTATGCTTAAATAATATGCATAGCCGGAACAACTAGGAACCGGGAGTAACTCAGGAACCGGTGATGTCCACAAGTTACTATGGATGAAATAGAGAAGTAGTAAATGTACTAGAGGTAGGGAAAGGTAGTCGTGGCTGCCGCCCTAGCTGGCAAGCCTCACAAGTAGCGGGGGGAGGAATGCTGGAGGTACATGAAAGGAAATCTTTAGCTAAACTAGATAAGGAGGCGCGGCTAGGATGCCCTAAGCGCCGATGCCACAGATCGCCCACGTTGACGGTGAGAGCGGTAGGTGACTCGCCGTAGAACAGGTAAAGGCCGGTGGAGCTATTTGACCTCATGAGGGGTGCCTGGTCGCCAGATCCTTCACAATAAAGCCATGAAGGTCAAACTCGACAGAAACAAAATTGTCAGTGGTAAATTTTCAAACAGAGAGAAGGTTCTTAATGACGGAATGGGAGAAAAGAACATGATTGAGAGAGAATGGGCGGGGTGGAAGGGATGTGGTGCCGGTGGCCAGAATAGGCATATATGAACGGTCGCCTACCAGTATGGATGGGTGCTCTGAAGAAAAACAAGACGAGCTCAAGTTACCTGTGTTGTTGGTGATGTGGCTCGAGGCACCCGTGTTGAGGTACCACTCTTCGGTGCCTGCTGGCTGCAGGGACAGTTGTTCATGGCGGTGTGGAGCAGCCCCGTCTGGTCCCATGAGGGTGGTGGTGGAGCGGCGAGCTGGGGTGGGCATGGTGCTACGCTGCAACGTGGAGTCGTGCCATACGCCGGAGGCTCGCCGTAGACCATGGGGTAGGCCTGGTACGGGACGCCGGGTCGTGGACCGAGCACGCCCGCAGCGTTTGGTGGCACCCAGGGAGCGTGGCCAGCGGGAGGGAACGGGGTGCCCCACAGAGCGAAATACCCCATCCAGGGCTGCTGCGATGGAGAGGAGGCCCGCCACGGCCGTCGTAGCCGCATCTACGGCCGCGGCCACGTCCACGGCCGCACCCCTCGCGTTCGGAGGGTACTGAGCGATCTGCTTGGCATTGTTGCTGTTGTGCCCCGCGATCACCTGAGCCAGCGGCGCCCGAGCCGCCAGCACCCGAGGAGGAGCCGCCGGTGGTGGCTATGAGGGCGGTGGTCCCCGCGGTGCGGGCACACGCGTCTAGGTTGATTTCCTCCAGCATCATCCTGTAGCAGGCTTGAACGAAGTTCGGGAATGAGACCTGCATCTGTAGCAGCGACGCCATCACCTGGAACCGCGCAGAGAGCCCGCGGATGACCTTCTGGGTCAGAGTCTTGTCGGAGACATGCTTATCAAGGTCGTCGAGCTCGTCGGCGAGCGCCTTGAGGCGCCGGCAGTACTCACCGATCCGGTGGTCGCCCTGGACCATGGACCGGAACGTGACGCCGATGTGAACGGCGCGACCCGCGAGGTTATCGCGGGAGAAGGCGTCGATGAGCACCCAGGCATGATATGCAGTGGTATCTTTGGCAGAAATGACATCATAGAGCTCGTCGGTAATCGTACTGTAGATCATGAGAAGGATCTGAAGATCATCATGGCGCCACTGAGCTGTCTGCTGGAGGGGCTCAGAGTGGACGAGGACGTGGCTCTCCAAGCCAGACTTGCGCAGGATGAAGGATATGATGCGGCGCCACTTCGAGTACTTGCCGGAGATGGGACCCAGCTTCAAGTCGATGTGCGCCCCGATGTTGACGGCATGGATCGAGGGCGGCTGCGCAGTGGATGAGGAGGCGCCGTCAGAGAGGGCCGCTCCCAGTGGCGACACGGTGAGGTTCAGGGGAGCGGTGGCTGGGGGAGCGGTGCTAATGGGCAGCGGACTGGTGGTGGTGGGCAGAGGAGAGGAGGTGGGAGGGGGAAAAGTAGCAGGCAGCGGTGCGCTGCCATGGGGTTGTTCCCCGGAGTCAGAGCCGGCGCCGGAAGCATGAGAGATGACCATGGAAAGGAAGGAAATAACTCGCTCTGGTGCCAAATAGAAGGTAATATTCACCACATTGAATTGATCATAGGGCCTGGTCCTTTATATAAAGGAGAGTACAACAGAGAGAGGGGAGTCGTGGCCTAGCTCTACGTGGCCACGATCACCGCGTGGGTAGTGGGCGTGTGGACGAGCCCGAGTCAGGCTCGGTAGAGCACGAGGTCTTCCAACAGCCGAGGCCCAGGCGGGCGCGTAGGCGGACAGGGGAGGACGGAGGAGGCCACGGCGTGCGCGGGCCAGGCAGGCGAAGGCGAGGCGCGCACGAGCAGGGAGACGGGGATGGATGGATGGGGCGCTCACGTGCGGTGCAGGGCAATGGCAGCGGGGCGCGGGGAGGAGGACGGGGACGAGGTCGACGACGAAGAGGGGACGAGGCGACGAGGTCCGGGTGGTGGTGGTGCTCCGGCGGTCGCCGGCGTCATGGTGGTGGTGATGAGCGTCGAGGGCGACGGGGTCGAGCGGCAGGGTCGGCAGACCGTTGTTGGCCTGGTGGCCAGCTAGGCTACGGCCCGACACGGGGGTTTCCTTTTCTTTTGTTTTTGTTTTTACTTTTTATTTATTTTACTTTTTCTGTTTTAGTTTTGTTTCCTATTATTTTAGTTTTAGTAAAATATACACGTAGCATCAAAATTAGTATTTCAACTTAGTCCATAGTCACAAAAAGTCTAGTCCTCAAATAAATTAGTTTAACATTTTATTAATTACAAAAGGTATTTAAATAATTGTTTTTACAGCTGTTTTATTCATCTTATATAGTATTTATAAAGGCGTGGTTTCTCCACCATAATTACCTATACAATATTTCATTCACTCCGAACATTTTTAATTTTAATACTTGAAAACTATTATTCTTTGCTTGATTTTGAATTTGAATTTGAATCGGTTTCGAACTAACGCGAGATTAACAACAGTAATCGAAGTGCCATGGCATCATTAGCAAAGAATTACTGTAGCTTAATTATCCGGGCGTTACATTTTAGTACAAAGTTGTACTCAAGTTGAGACATTTATTTTGGAACGGAGGGAGTATAAGAAATCATATGAACTGAAGTGAGATCGTGCAGATTGAATTCCCACGGAGTAATGTTTCCTGGCTGCTGTATCTCGCTGCATGGTCGCCGATCCGTTGTTTTAAGGCCCAAATGCCTGCATAGTCCTAAGCCCCAACAACTGAATCTGCCGATTGCTGATTGTAAAGTTATATGCTTATGTGAGCTTTCAAACTAAGCGTCATAGGTTTCCACTCATACAGATACTACTCTGCCTCAGAGATTTCGTACAAGTGTAGTAGGATTATTGAGGGAAGGTTACGATAAAACTTGACGTAAGCCTTTGTATAAGTGTAGGATTACTGAAATATAATTACCTGACATCGGGAGAGAGGCGCTGCTTTGTCTGCAGGCTTTCGACGAGATTTTTGGACGAGGCACACGAGGGCGGCATGCACCTCGTGTTGTCGCCCCTCGCTTTGTCTGCAGGCTGCAGCAGGAGCCTATATAAACTAGCAGCTCGAACCAACAGACATGAGAAAGCAAAGAGCACAGAGCAGGGCTAGCTGATCAACGCAAGCACGGCCTCAGTTGCCATGGCGAGCACAACCAATGCCGCGGTGATTTTCGGCGTCCTAGTTTTTCTGCAGGTGTCGTGCGCCTTTTCCAGGCACCCCGCGGAAGGGAAGTTCGAGCTTCGACAAAACGTCCCGGCGGTGATGACGGTGAACGGCTTCCAGGAAGGAGAGGGGGGCAGCGGGCCGGCGTCTTGCGACGGCCAGTACCACAGCGACGATGAGTTCGTGGTGTCACTGTCCTCGGAGTGGTACGCAGGCGGGGCACGGTGCGGCAGGACGATCCGCATCGTTGACACTTCCAATATCGGCATAAACGCCCAGGTAGTTGATGAGTGCGCCGGCTGCGACAACGAGGTGGGCGCCTCGTCCCATATCTGGAAGAACTTCCATCTTGACACCAGCCTCGGCCAGGTGGACATCAGATGGTCGGACTTGGACGTCTAAATCAAACATATGCATGCATGGTGTCGGTCGATCGTTCAGCTCCGGCTGGTGATCGTGAGTTCATTGTTCACGGTGAAACGAGTTATTTGCTTTCAAGTTTCAGTTTGAAGTCTGTAACTGGGATATGTATGAATCCCTTAATGTGTCAGCGTTGTTCACTATTTGCCCGACCGTCTAGGAGGCAGAAGTGGCTGAATAATGATGTGATAAACTACGTGTTTGTATGCATGGTGTATGTGGGTAATCTACTTATTTGTAACCATTAAGCACTGTAAGTTTGTAAGTGTTAACTCAGATTAAGGTGATCTCAGCTCGTTGTCCCCTTTGAGCACTGCATACCTAGGGCATCTCGTGCCTTAAAATGCATGCAAACGTCCGGGCCGATGTGTTCAGATTTTGCTGCCATCCAATGTGATGGCACAAACATTCGCAGACGCGCTCGGCTTTCAAATTCCCGCGGACCTGGTGCAAAGCCAGGGAAGGTTTGCGACAAGGGGCGATGTACAACATGATGCAGAAGCTCGAGGGCTTCTTAGACAATAAGGAGGAGGCATGTGTCGATCGCCATGGAATCAAGGAGGAAAAGAAGGCGGAGAGCTTTGACACCTTCATGGCAGCGATGCAGAAAAAGATCAACCTTAAAAATAAAAAGACAAAGCTCAAAGAAAAGAAGACCAAACTCGAAGAGAGGAGGTTTGAGCTCGCGGCCGGTTTAGAGGAAACCACAATATTGACCTTCAAGATCGACGCATGGCAAAGGTTGTGGCAAAGGTCGTGTAAGCGGTCCTTGCACAAGAGCGGGGATTTACAACTGATCAACTCATCCCGTGCGGCAGCTTACAAAGAATATATAAACACAGGTGACCTAGATCAATACCGTTCGTGTTTCGCTCCGCTCACTCGTCAGAAGTTAGCATTATATTTATAGTTGATTTTGGATCATAACTTAACATGTTGTGCTAAAAATCAAAAATGTTTCACATTATAGTACTTGTGTGATGTTGATCTTCAAAGTTTCGGGTTTAATTGTCTTTTTATTTGAGGGAAACAGAAAAGAGAAATTGTCTTGTATTAACTTTGATGGAAGAATGGACGGTGAGGGTAGAGGGTAAACTCCTTTGCCTCTTTGTAATTATTCCGGTCCCCTGGTTCTATTTCATGATCTCCTTTCTTGCTGATTCCCGGATTCAAAATTTTGTAGTATTGAACCTAGCTGTGATACTGGCTGTAATAGCTAGAGAGGAAGTGATGTGTGACAAAAAACATGGGTCGCCTGAAGAAAGAAATTAGGTTTCTAGAGGGAACGTGTCAAGTTTGCATGTGAATGAAATGCTACTTTGGTGGTTGACCTTGAATTTTTTTTCCACACTCAATGTGGTAGTGTTTCTGCTCGAAACCCTTACACATCGTCTGAGAGTGTTTGATTTGTACATGAAGTGCATCTAGTTTTTGTCGTAATGCTCTCAAATTTCTACAACACTCTACATGGATCCTATGAAGACACCATACCAATTTTCATCAATTTCAGGACACCTCTGAGTGGCGTTTGGATGAAAACATCAACGAGTGGTGGCAAAAAGGAATCGACAACCATAATCCTAACTGACACGCAATGGCCTCCCTCCCCATGATCGTTTCTTGAACCATTTGGAACAACGAAAACATCAGCGTATTCTGTCACAAAAGTGCGCCATCGGTGATCCTCCTAACCAACATTTCTGAAGATGCTAAACTTTCGCTTACCGTCGACGCATCATATTGTATGAGTAATGGTTGTGATATTTTTTTGTGAGTGCGTTGTAAAACTCTAAACTCTAGTCTCCTTTATTTAAATGAAGAGGCAAATCTCTTGCCGCACGTAAAAGTATATAGGACCGGGCGGCTCAATGCCTGCCTCGGACAGCCTCCTCGTATATTTATATCTCCACGGATTTACAAAGTTTATTTACAAAACAACTACATAGGCAGATATGGAAACTATCAATTAGATAGCAACTTCACGTGTACTCCGAGTTGATCACTAGGACGCGAAGCCGGCTGATGATATATCTCTAACAGGCCCCGACAGTCTGAATCGGGAGAGGACTGAAGGAAATATGCCCTAGAGGCAATAATAAAGTTGTTATTTTATATTTCCTTATTCATTTTGAAGGTTCATTATTCATGCTAGAATTGTATTGAACAGAAACTTAAATACATGTGTGAATACATAAACAAATACCGTGTCCCTAGTAAGCCTCTAGTAGACTAGCTCGTTGATCAAAGAGTGTTAAGGTTTTCTAACCATAGACATGTGTTATCATTTGATAATGGGATCACATCATTAGGAGAATGATGTGATGGACAAGACCCATCCGTTAGCTTAGCATATTGATCATTCAGTTTATTGCTATTGCTTTCTTGTTGACAAATACATATTCCTTCGACTATGAGATTATGCAACTCCCGGATACCGGAGGAATACCTTGTGTGCTATCAAACGTCACAACGTAATTGGATGATCATAAAGATGCTCTACATAAATCTTCAAGGGTGTTTGTTGAGTTAGCATAGATCAAGATTGAGATCTATCACTCCGAGTATCGGAGAGGTATCTCTGGTCCCTCTCGGTAATACACATCATAAGAAGCCTTGCAAGCAAAGTGACTAAGGAGTTAGTTGCAAGATGATGTATTACGGAATGAGTTAAGAGACTTGCCGGTAACGAGATTGAACTAGGTATGAAGATACCGACGATCGAATCTCGGGCAAGTAACATACTGATGGAGAAAGGAAATTACGTATGTTGTCATAAGGTTCGACCGATAAAGATCTTCATAGAATATGTAGGAGCCAATATGGGCATCCAGGTTCCACTATTGGTTATTGACCGGAGAGGTGTCTTGGTCATCTCTACATATTTCTCGAACCCGTAGGGTCCGCACGCTTAACGTTCATTGATGATATATTGTTATATGATTTGGTGAATGAATGTTGTTCGAAGTCCCGGATGAGATCATAGACATGAAGAGGAGCTCCGGAATGGTCCGGAGGTAAAGATTGATATATAGGACGATGATATTCATACGCCGGAAGAGTTTCAGAGTGCACCGGGTAGTCATCGGGTCGCCGGAAGTGGTTCCGGAGACTCCCGGTAGGTGTATGGGCTTAATGGGCCAAGGGGGGACAGACCAGCACATAAGGGGGCTGGCACGCCCCTCTCCCTGGCCACCGTCCCTAGGGATGAAAAGGAGGGAGGGCCAGCCCCTCCTGCCTTCCCCTTCTCATGGGAGAAGGAAAGGGGGGCGCCACCCTCCCCCTCCTTTCCCCGCTCACCTAATAAGGAAAGGGGGCGGCTTGCGGAGGACCCCAAGTAGGATTCGGCCTACTTGGGGCGCCTCCTGGCAGCCTCCCCTCTCACCCCACCTATATATATGTGGGAGGGGGCACCACACATTACCACGACAATCTCTTAGCCGTGTGTCCCCCTCCCCCCCAAGTTTCGTCCCTCGGTCATATTTTTGTAGTGCTTAGGCAAAGCCCGACGGAGATATCATCACCATCACCGTCACCACGCCATCGTGCTGCCAGAACTCGTCCACTACTTTGTCGTCTTGCTGTATCAAGAAGGCGAGGACGTCACCGAGCTGAACGTGTGCTGAACGCGGAGGTGTCGTATGTTCGGTACTCGATCGGTTGGATCGCGAAGAAGTTCGACTACATCAATAGTGTTTCTAAACGCTTCCGCTTACGGTCTAAAAGGGTACGTAGACACACTCTCCCCTCTCGTTGCTATGCATCTCCTCGGATAGATCTTGCATGTGCGTAGATTTTTTTTTTCCATGCAATGTTTCCCAACAAGGACTCGACTGGAAGACTGGATCGAAATTCTTGAAAAAGCGTAGTAGGTAAGCCCTTCATGAAAATATCCACGAACTGAGAGGACGAGGGCACATGTAAAACACGAACATCTCCAAGTGCTACCTTCTCCCGAACAAAGTGAATATCCAGCTTGATATATTTAGTCTGGCGGTGCTAAACAGGGTTGGCAGATAAGTAGACGACACTGACGTTGTCACAATAGACAATAGTAGCACTCGATATCGGTTGTCGAAGATCTTGTAAGAGTTGCCGAACCCAACATGATTCGAAAACTATCGAGGCCACCGCCATGTACTTTGTCTCGGCACTAGAGCGTGATACTGTGGTTTGCCATCGGGCAGACCAAGAAATAAGATTGTCCCAAGGTACATGCAGAAACCAGACATAGAGCGTCGTGTATCTGGGCAACCTGCCTAGTCGGTATTCGAGTAGGCAATGAGAGAGTGAGAGGAAGTGTTATGCAAGGAAAGGACATGGTCGAGTGTGCCATTAAGATATGGTAGAATACGTTTGGTAAGGGAAAAATGAGGTTCACATGGATCGTGCATATGATGAAGACAAACTTGTTGTATAACTTAAGCTATGTCAGGGCAAGTAAGTGTATCATGATGGAGTGTCGAGCGAAGCTACGATATTGAGAGGGATCAGAAACGAGCACTTTTAGTGTCGGTTCGTGACGGCCTTTAGTGCCGGTTCGCCAACCGACACTAAACAGTAAGGACTAAAGGTCCCCTCCCCCTTTAGTACCGATTCATCACGAACCGGCGCTAAAGTGCAAACACGTGGCACGAGCCAGGCCCGGGTACGCGTAGGGCTTTAGTACCGGTTGGTAACATCAACCGGTACTAAATGTTTGGGTGTTTTTTTTTTAATTTTTCCTTTAGTTTTGTGTTTTCAATTTAATTTAGTGATTGTTTTACATTATAATGAGTTGTTAAATCATTATATGGAAGTACCGCAGATTAGTTTCGACTGGAGGATCTAGCTAAGTGATCAAGTATATGCCATATCGATATTATACTTGATCACCTAATTAGGTGATCAAGTATAATATATATGGATATGGCATACATATACTTGATCATTTAGGTAGGATCCATCCAGCTGAAACTAATCTGTGGTTTCTTTCATTACATAATATAATAACTCATCATCATCATTATATTAATATAAAAACTCTTGCATCATATATATCATCAACATGAGTATATATATACAGCTAGCTAGCTAAAAATCATCGTAGTCGTCATTATCACTATTTAATCATCATAGTCATTACCGCTATCTAATCACCATCAACAGTGGCTTAAAGAAGAAACATTCACTTGTACCAGAAGCAAAAAATATCATCGAGTTCAACATGATTGTCATGATATTATAAGCGTTCATATATAACACCACAAAAGCAAATCACTCTTTGAGATTAAGTTCAGAACGAAGAACACGGACATGAAAGGACAAGTACTAAGAGCAGCATGAACTAGCTAAATCACTCCTGCTAGCTACTCTCTCTCTCTGATAAAATAGCATAGAACATGTATAGCTCTCCTGATTCATCATACTGGAGCGTGCAGATGAACCTGTCTCCTAATCATGGGCTGCGCTTCTCATTGCTGCCCCTAGTACTTCTCTGCGATCGTTAACAGTTTTCCTCCAATCTTTCACTATTAAGCATTCATCGCTTCTAGAAATCCTGAATGCATTCATGTGCAATGCAGGATATCTTGGCCGTAAGCTAAAAATTGACATGCGACCTTTAGTCTCGATCCCCTGAGGCACAACTGTCATCGGAGTCCCTGTTGAAGAACATCGTACAGTACTTAATTAATATACTTAGCAATGAAAGTTTAGCAAAAAATTATGTATGCAAAAGATGCACTGAGGACAAATAGTAAAAATCTTACCATCATTCCTAAATAGATGTGACCGTAGTTCAATACCATCACTATTGGTCGCACGTTTTGAGTACTAACATTTGTAAGTGCAGGAAGAAAATTTGTCTTGACAGTATGAAGATCCTCAAGCCATGAAACATAATGACTTATCTCCTCGCAGTTTAGTTCAGCTCCGGGACAATAGTAGATCATGTCTACCAAGCGCCGGACATGTTTGCTTGAATGGAGATAAGCTGTCAATAGAAATTAGTTGTCAATTATTTTTGAATAAGCAATATCAAAGACAAAAATATAGTTGAGAAGAACTCACATAATGGTAGAACTGGAGGCGTCTGCACATCGACCCATATGTCTCTATTACCTTCAATATCATCTTCCGGACGAATATCAAAGGTGATAACCATACCAGGCTCAAATGCATAAGACTTGCACAGTGCTTGCCAAGTTTTGCAAATAGGTGTACGTGTGTGCATTGTATACTTTGATGTTGAAAGTATAACCATGCTCAGTTTTCAGGTAAACTCTCTTTACCTCCATAGTTTTCATATCATTGAAACATAACTTATCCAAGACAAAAATTCTTGCATGGCAGGGGATGCGCTAGTAGAATAGTGATAATTAAACATTATAAGTCAGGCAAATGAAGCATATATAAGTCATGCTTAATTACAAAAACAGACTTGTCGTTGTGACTTACTGTATCGAATTCGAAGGTCTCATCCAGCTTAATGCTGAATCGCCTATCATCAACAAGGAAATTTCTATCGACCGGCCGCTTGGTCTTCACAGTATTCGAACATAATGAAAAATTTCCGCCGCTGCATTTACATTTTCTATGTTCATATTAGGCTAAA